>CM077002.1:27865000-28217500 GCA_039090855.1 Macrothele yani | reverse complement strand
CTATGTCTCTGTCTTAGTTTGATTCAATTTTCCTCTCCTCAGCACTGCTAAGACAAAATTGTAAACATTTTGCCTTCCCACCAGGCTTTCTATCTATAACCTGACTCTAGGGCATAGACGACACATTTATTCGATTTTTTCCACTGTCCATATATCACACTGGGACAAAAAGCGGGATAAACTTGTAAAGCTGTGCCGTAAGAGGGTCAGGGCTGATGTGATCCCCTATGCCTTGATGTGACCCCCTATGCCTAGGTGTTCTAATACATTACGGCAGTGTTATTTTGCTATCTCCTATGCCTCCATCTTAATTTGATTCACACCTTCAGTGTTATTTTGCTATTCTCTATGTCTTTGTCTTAGTGTAATTCATATCAGCAGTGTTATTTTGCTATCTCCTATGTCTCTGTCTTAGTTTGATTCAATTTTCCTCTCCTCAGCACTGCTAAGACAAAATTGTAAACATTTTGCCTTCCCACCAGGCTTTCTATCTATAACCTGACTCTAGGGCACAGACAACACATTTATTTGATTTTTTCCACCGGCCATATATCACACTGGGACATAAAGCAGGATAAACTTGTAAAGGTGTGCCGTAAGAGGGTTAGGGCTGATGTGATCCCCTACGCCTTGATGTGATCCCCTACACCTAGCTGTTCTAATACATTAGGGCCTAACCCCTTAGGATAGGATGGAGGGGTTTTCAGTTACCGGCGGCTCAGCAGTAAAATTCTGCCTGCAAAGTGGATGTCTGTAGTCAAGCTTCCAAATACATGTCCAGCCCCTTTTCTGGAAGAAATTGTAAGCATTCAACGAAATGTACCACCAGAACAATAAAAATAAAACGCAGTCACCGTTAATCGTTCGGACAGGAGATACTCCAGACAAAAGGGACACATTTCTTCAGTGTATTGCCTTTATGTTATAGTTATGCTTCTGATAAAGTGTTTGCATCATTTTTATCTGATTATTCCTAACGGCATTTACTATTTCATCTTTTTTATTATATAAATGTACAAGCAACTGTCTTTCTCTTTGTAAAGCCATTCTTTGTCTGTCATTTGCCAATCGAGATTATGTTTCTTGGAAAGTTTCATTATGACGGGATAAACAAATTCTTTTAGCGTCCGATGTACTACGACCTATGTTCGATTTTCGTCTCGGCATAATGTTAATACCATATTTAAATTTTAATTAAAGAGCTACTCAAAGAGATACATATGTGTGAACGAAAACAACTACGCATTTAGTCTGTGCGAGCGCCGATAAACCAATTCTTTCAGCATCCGATGTAACTACACATTTAGTCTGTGGCCTTACATGCTGTCAGACCGGTCACAACGCATGCGCCTTGTGTCTTTTCCCCAATGAGCAAAAAAGTTTTGTAAACCGGTAGCTGCACATCGTTGTTTGGGCAGTGGAAGCGACAAAAGAATGCAAACAGCTGTTTTTTTCTTTGAGTTGTCACTAAAATCGTCACTGCTCGGCTCCCTTTTGTCATAGATTAATGTTTCATACACCTAAACCTTCCTCAACAAACGCTCCATAGAATGGTGAAAACTGAATCAAAATCCGTCCAGCGATTCTCTTGATTGGCCCGAACAAGCAGACAGACGCCTGCCAGGGACTTTATTTTATACTATGTATAGATGATCTGTATTTTTTTTTCTTAATGCATAATTATGCCACAAGAGTGCATATTTCTGTTTGCAAAATGTTTGCAATCTTTTATCTGCATGTTTAAAACCATTTTTGGTTTGACACAAAAGCTAAAACGTTTTACTCAGAGTTCCTGCTTAAAATATTACACAATTTAGCCATTTGGGGTGCAAAAGAGTAATCCATTTATCTTGATATTTCTGTTAGTAATGAAAAAACCTAATGGAAATTATAGAGGATAAATTTTTTAAGGTACATTACCTCTCAAATTTTTGATCCATATACTAGATCATCGTCAGGAGTTCTTGTGTCTTACTGCTTCCACAGGTCTGGCAACCAAGCCTGGTTGATTTGCCATCCAGCATGGTCATTGATGTCGCCACCTTGTGTCTTGTAAATTTCCAGGGATTCTTCTAATTTCCAGATAATTGAGTGGGATTGATGCATGATAACTTTTAAGGAGTTCCAGTCCATTTTGTGGCCAGTTTGGTGTATGCATCTATCTAATCCTGTTTTATTTGAAATGTTCCTTATTGTCACTTTGTGTTCATTAATTCTGGTGGTTAACCTTTGTCCCATTTCTCCTACATATGGTAAACCACATGAACAGTTTATTTTATAAATGACTCTTTCCTGGAGTAAAGTATTTTCTTTGCTTTGTTTTAGGGATGGTAAGTAATTTTTAATTTTGTTTTTAACCAGGAGCTAACCTAATTTTATAATTATTGCTGAATTTCTTTAGTTATGTGTAATTAGTCTTATTAGAAAACAGTTACTCAACAAAAGAATATTGGAGGAGATTTCTACTAGGAGAACAATCACTACTGTAAAAAATATGAAAAAAATGGCAACTTATTCACAAGAAGAGTCATTGCCACAAGAATATATACCCTAGGATGTATATAATAAATTGTCCATTCAGTCTATATATATTTTTTTCTTTTTTTTTTTTTTTTTGTCTATTTGTTTGAAGTAGTTATTGCTTGACTGATCATTGATTCTAACAGGTACCATCTATGTACCAAGTAACTAAATTCCTGTTTTAGATGAACAAGTGCACTTTCTTTTCATGCTTGGATTGTCACACAGTGATTCCAGAGTATGTCTGAATAAGCTTTTAATTACATTATTTCAAGTTTTTGCAAATTTTGTTTTCTCCCCCCACGTAGCATGTATTGTGAAGCTCTCAGCTTTAAGGACATTAGGAAGATAGCAAACTGGGTGCAAACCTCCTAGTTGTTACATATGTAAGTTGAAGCAGTAGGGTGATAGCAAATTGGTGCAATCCTCCCAGTTGTTCCATGTATAAGTTTTTAAAACTGAAATTTTACCTATATTTAATTTCACAAACTATTTGTTTGAACTCTGGTAATTTTTATTTGTGGAGGTTAATCAAGTTTATTTCTCTCTTTTCCAGAAATACACCAGTGTGCCACTGTTCTTCAAATGTGTTGAGATTTTGCTTATTATTGCTTTCATCATCTTATATGTTCTTGGAAGAATCCTCAACGTTGGTGTGTTCTGGAATCCATACAATGGAAAAGTTTTGTTATGTCTGGGTCTCCTGTATTTTTATTACCGTCTCATCGCTGTCTATCTTCCAATATCACCTACATTAGGCCCATTGTTGTACAGAGTGAAACTCATGGTAAGCTGTATACATGTAATTTCCCCATTATTGTAGTTGTGAAGTAAATGCTTCATGTTAATTATTTTGAAGATTATAGAAAGCAATGAAAAAATATTTTCCGATTACTATGGAATACACAAAACCTCATTGTTAAATAAAATAGAGATGCCAAAATTAACTTTCAGCCATGATGTCAGCTTTTCAGAAAACTTGAAAATTGCATCATTCAGGAATGGAAATTGAACCCACTTCTCAGTTGGAAATCAGGTGTTACATGTTTGATTCCTTCTCCAGGACTACGCAGTTTTTAGGTTTTGTTTAAGAAAAAGTACAACCATGCTTGGTATAAAATTAATTCTGGCATCATTATGCCAAAAATAGGCTTCCTATTCCTGCTATGTCGACTGGAGTTTTTGTTGTTTCTATTGCTCTTTTCTTGGTTTTGTGAAATGATTATATGAGATTTGCTGATATCTGACCTCTTTTAATTGACAAATTCTATTCTACAAGGAGACCGGTGCTCTGATTAATGCAGTTTGATGAAAGTTTGTTTAGTATCCTATTTGATAACAGGCATCAGTAGCTTTAAATTAGAGTGTCTTGGGTAGCATACACAGATGGAAGTCAGGAGATGCAAGTTTGGTCTCCATTCCAGGATAGTGCAGTTTCAAGTTTTCTATAGGGATCAGTGCTGAGTTCGGGCTCAATTTTAAGAGCCTTTGCTCGTCCAAGCCCGAAGCATGTCAGCCTGAGTCTGAATCTTATATTGCAAGATAGAGCCCAGGCCTGAATGAGCCCGAAAATTATGATTAACTTGTTTAGGCATTGAAAAAAATATCTTCCAAACTTCCACTCTTTCCTCCCTGTGCAATTAACCGATGTCTTTCTGAACTGCAGAAAGGGGAAGGGACCTCTATCTTTTTCTATAATATAGCAGCATGTGTTTCTTTGATCATTCAATCATTCATTTCTCCCTGAAATGCTTCTGGGGGCTGGACATCAGGAGAAATCGGGCAACTCAGTATCCTACATCGTACGTTGCTCAATAGATTTGCAAGAGCTATCTACTTACTATCTATGGTTCTTCAAAAGCTTTTCCTTTGCAGAAATCCAGTAATTCATGGCCTATAGTATTTGTTATCTAAGCTTTCCCCAAGCCCAGAATGAATAGCACTGCCGAGTTCCCACTCTTTATCCAGACTCAGTTGCCAAAGAATTATCTTTAACAACTAGAAAGTGTAAAAAGGTCTTGTGGGTTAAATCATACAAAATTACATTTTAAGGAAGAAAATTCTCTCCCTCTCTCAGACCCTGAGCCCGAATCCCAGTAAGTATCACACAGCTCGAGCCCGATTCGGGCTCAGGCTTGGCCCATCTCAGCACTGGTAGACATGTCTAGCTATATGGATGAAATTTTGTTCTGGCATCATTGTGCCACAAGTAGGGCCTGATAACCACATGGGATAGGCCAGCAGGGCCATAGCTCTGGTGGCCTATCTGACCTAATCGTTATTGAACTTTATTATTATTATTATTATTATTATTATTATTATTATTATTATTATTATTATTATTATTATTATTGTGAAAGTAATGTGTTATGTGGGGTTCTGTGGAGCACTCATATTGTTCAATCTCCAATGCTTTCATGGAAGGAATAATTTCAATTTTTGAAAAAGCCTGTGTTAATATTTTCTAAAATGGCTGCCTCACATTTCACAATCAGTTCTGCTTTAGAAGGTTGATTATTAAATTATTTGAATAAATTTATTATTAAAAATTTGTAGATTGGTAATCAAATTGTATATGTTATTGATTTGCTATGTAGGATGAAATATGAAACATCTCTCATTTGATGCAAACATGAAATAGAAGAAAATATGAGTAAATATATACACACAGTAGAACCTCATATATGTTTCTCACTTATACTTTTTTCTATTTATACATAAAATGTTACTGACCCCAAAATTCTGAATTGTTCTTAATGTTTAACTTTCCTTGTTTCATTTGTACTTTTTTTTTCTTTTTCAATTATACATTAATTTCTCTCGGACCCTTCCCTTGAAAAATGTGTAAATGGGATTCCAATATCTCTCGTGATATTTCTTGAAAAATGCATAACAAGATTCCAAAAGCTCGTGATATTTCCAGTTCTATACATTGGTGAAAGTTTCCTTTCAATAGAGGCCTCATCATTTTCGTGACTCTGGGCCCCCTTGGTGTCTTAGTCTTGTCCTGGCCAGAAGATATTTAGATATCTTAAAGCAATATTAAAATACAATGAATTCATTTTCATGGACACTTCATAAGTACAATTTCAGTTTGATGACATTTTCATTTTGTGATCATAAAGTTCCTTACATGTACTGAGAGATTTATTCTCAGTATATGCGCAAGAAACTTTGCTGTAATTTTTAACAAGAAACAGTGTAAAACCATGATTTTCTGTAGCTCAACGATATGTACATACTTTTATTTTATCGCCTGCTATGTTTCTCATTCAGCTTCTCTTTTCACTTGAACTTGGACTTCATATCAGTTATCAAGAAAAAATATTGCATTGAACATCATGACAGATGTTCTAGAGCAGTAATAATGTGGGTGAAAGAGCAGAAATAATTTAGTCAAAATATTCTAAAAGCAGTAAGAGTGGTGGATAAAACAATCGCAATAATGGAGAGCAACATCTGATCTTCTTGTAAGTTTTATTTATACAAATCTTTTTCTGGTGCATATATAGTGCGTTTTATTTTCTGCATTACAAAATGGTAACTAAAATCCCTGGTGTAAAGGTATTTGATGATATTGTGGAATGTTTGCTACTGCTGTAAGTCATTTCTATGACTTATTTTCCAACAGATGATTGATTTTAATGTTCTGGGTAATTTTAATGATCCTTGTGTGAGTGATAATGGTGAAGGATTAATTGAACTCTGCATTGATAAAGGTTTGTGTGTATCTAATACGTTTTTCAACCACAAGGATATCCACATATATACTTGGGAAAATCATACTCTTGGTCAAAAGAGTGTTATAGATTTTGTTGTTTATGATCAACATCTGAAACACTTAGTTGTTGACACTCATGTGATGAGAGGTTTAGATGTTGGCTCTGATCATTACTTGGTAGTGTCACAAGTGAAACTGAATGTTGGTTGGAGGAAAAGGAATAGGGATGGAAAGAATAAAGGTTGAAAGGCTCCCTGAAGACAGGAATAGGAAGGAGTGAGTCTCGGTTTTAGCTAAAAGTATCTTTTTTTTTTTTTTTTTTTCCAACTTGTCTCTTAAAGTATCTTTTTTGTTAATCAAGTCTCCTAAAATCTCCTTTTTAAGGGATTTGTCCTTGAATTATTTGTCTTATTTCCTCAAATTTGTCTAACCTTCGGTAATATTGTATAGTAACCCCAATGAGTAAAGAAGTGGGATTAAAAATGAACTTTCAGAAGACAAAAGTGATGTTCAATGCTTTTACAAGAAATGAAGATTTATCGATTGATGGAGAAAAGCTGGAGATAACAGATACGTACGTTTATCTTGGACAGCAGATATCAAGTGAGGGTCACATTCATGAAGAAATTAATCGGCGTACAAAACTTGCCTGGAGAGCTTTTGGAAGAAACAGCATAATTTTCAAGAGCAATATGCCATTATGTCTTAAAAGAAAAGTGTTTGATCAATGCATCCTTCCAGTGCTTACGTATGGTGCAGAGACGTGGACCTTAACTAAAAGAGACATACAAAGGCTGCAGACAACTCAAAGTAGCATGGAGAGGTGCATACTTGGTGTAACCAGGAGAGATAAGAAGAGGAACTCGTGGATCCGAAAAATGACAAGAGTGGAAGACATCATGATCAGAGTTAAATCCCTGAAATGGCAATGGGCTGGACATACTGCCAGAAGGACAGATCATCGATGGACAGCCGAAATTTTAGATTGGATTCCAAGGGACAGGAAAAGACCCAGAAGAAGACCACATGGAAGATGGGTGGATGAAATTCGAAAGTATGCAGGGGTGACATGGAGGAGACTGGCCCAAGACAGACCGTTGTGGAGGAAACTTGGGGAGACCTTCGTCCAGCAGTGGATTGATAATGGTTGACAATGATGATGATGATGAACCCCAATGAAGGTTAACTGAGGTATGTTTTGGTTTCATTTGTGCTTCTCTTTTTAATTTGAGAGGTGAGAACTTTTGAAATCTGTGGTCTTAATTTTGTATGTCTAATGAAATGTATTTTTATTGTTCCAGGTGCTTTGAGTGAAGAATTTTTATGCAAGCTATGACAATATTAGTATTAGTATTGATATTATAAAAATTCAAGAGAAACTAGGCAGTATTTCAGTGTTTTAATAGTTTGTTTTAATTAAACATTTTAGTGAAAAAATCTGAGATTTCATTATTGGCAAGTGCAAGTTTTTATATTTTTGGTTGAAACAAGAAGACAGGTAGGCCTAATGATCATGAACTTTCATTGTGGTGTGTTAAACAAAGTGAGTCTGAGGCTTTTTGTAAATTATGTACTGCTGTGATAAATATTGGGAACAAGAGTGTTCACTCATTTATTACAGCATGCTAGTGGCTTCAAACATAAGAAAATCTCATTGGGGGTTTTGAATCCAAAACAGATGACTTTGTGCAGGTCAGCTGCAGCTTTTAATGTTGCAGAGCAATCTTGTAGCTCCTTTACCAACAGTACTAATCAAACTGCCCAATTAGGGCTAGTGAGTTCAAAAGACAAAGCAGCCACCGCTGAAATTATTCTTACCCTCAAACACATTTGCAGCAATTTCTCAGCTAATTCTTCCAGTGACTGGAAACAAGTTTTGGATGCCATGTTTTTAGGAGTAATTCCATAGGACATCTCTCTCAGTCCAAAAAAGGTGCGATACCGTATAAATGATGCACTAGGCATTTATTTTCATGATCAAATGCTAGAAGATTTAGGTTTGACAGTGTTTACTATTTCATTTGATGAAACAACTAATATTGAGAACAAAAAGGAATTGCGGATGCTGTTCGTTATTGGTCAGAGGCCAGGACTGAAGATGTTTCGCGTCATTTAGAAACAGTTTTTCTTGGTGAAGCTGATGCAGAAACACTTTACTCTGAAATTTTTTCAGCAATTGATCGTGCTAATGTACCACTGAATAACCTGTTAATGATAGGCTCGGATGGTCCCAACGTTAACAAAAATGTGCATAGGCTGGTCAATGAAGAATTCTTGACAATAAGGCCCAAAGGATTGGTGGACATTGGAACCTGTCCAATCCACATTGTATTTCTCAAAGCTCTTGAAAATTTTTGTGAAGATGCTTCCTCTTTGGTGATAAGCATTCATTATTATTTTAGTGACTGGCCATCAAGATGGGAAGATTTTGAAGCTATCCAGAATGTACTCAAACTTCCTGCAGGTAAATTCATTAAACATACTACTTCTAGATGGTTAACTTTTGTTAATGCTGCCAAAAGACTGATCGAGCAGTGGCCTGCTGTTTTACAGTATTTTTTTTAATTTGTACCTTCTAAAAAAAGTAATGACCATCTTCAAAGAAACTCTTTTAAAAATGCTGTTGCATTGTTAAAGAAACCTGGGATGTTGGCTGAGCTTCATTTTACTCTTTCATCTGCTGACCTTTTTCAGACATTCACTAGAACTTTTCAAGTTGACTGTCCACTGGTTCATATTTTGTTTGAAGGACTTCTGTCAGTAGTAGTAGTAGTGCAGAAGCTAGCCAGTCGCATTTGCCATTCATCTGCTTTAAAATCTTTGTACTCATATGACTGGGTAAATAAGAATTTTTTTATCAGAAAAATTTGGTAGAACTGTCTTCTACTACTATGTCTGAAGAAGTAAAGAAAGAAGTTTCTTTGCTTGACCAAAAAAGTAAACTGATTTTTCAGAAAAATGTCCAATCACACTATCTTGCTAGTTGTACACACCTTTATTAAAGCTTTAAAAAGCCCTTGGATATCTACACAAATCAGAAAGAAACACAGAGAGAAGCTGTCGATAGATTGTGACTGTTGCCATAGCCACTCCCTTTGGATATTCGTGAAGATTGCCTCCTAGATGAGTGGAAATGTCTTCAGGTGGAAAGTGACGAATCAGATGCCAATGAAATAAAAAAGTATTGAAATCACTTTTTTTCTCTTAAAACATCTGATGGATTACCTAAGGTAGTGAAATCAGCATTATGCCTCTCCCATGGAAATGCTGACATTGAGAGAAGATTTTCATCCTCCAAGTTTATTCTTGATGATTGTTGAAAGATGTGAGAACATTTAATTCAGTTCTTATTATAAAAGATAGAATGGAACAATATTAAAATAACCATTCCTTTGTACCAATTACTAAGAAACTTATATTTTTGGCACAAAATGCTCATAAACATTACCAAGCATATCTAGAGGAACAACAGCATCAGAAAGAAAAAGAAGAGTGTATAAAGGTAGAAGAAGAAAAACGAAAGAAAGAAGAACAAAGACTCAAAAAAGAAGAAAGTTCTAAGAAAGAAATTCAACACTCAGAATATGCACTTAAAGAGAAGAAGAAGGACCTTGAAACCACTAGAGAATCAGCAGATGCTTTGTTAAAAGATGCAACAAAAAAAGATGAAAAAAGGTCTGGATAAAGGAGGTCTTGCACAAATTCAAGTGGCTCCAGGTATATAACAGGGTTTTTCGTCACTGAAAGACTTGGAAAACAAAGAATTTAAAGAAGTTCAACAGCTGCAAACTGTGGTTGAAAAAAGAAAAAGCACAATGATTACCAACTTTTATCACAAAAAGCCTAAAAAAAACAGTAATTTTTTGTTGCATTTTAATTTTTTGTAATACAGTTTTGTAATTTTAATAATTAGGCTACATTTAATTATAATCTTAGTACTTTAAAATGAAGACTTTTCACTATTGTGATTTATTAATAGGCTGATAGATCTTCAAGATAAGTTTATTTGTGCTATTTTTATTTTTATCTATAAATCTCATGTAATGTTGATAAAGAAAATTTGGCCATTGACCATCCATGTTCAGAATGAAATGAACAATTTACTTATAACTGAAAAATTTTGCAGTTTACTTGCCAGAACTAATAAATTGACATTTCATTTTGGAATTAACCAGCCTTTGGTAGGGGTTTTTATTTTTAAAAAGTTGTTGTTGTTTCTTCCAGTTAAAGCTATGGTAATCCTAGTCTCTTTTTGTCTTTTTTTTTTTTTGTAATTATAGTCTCTGAAATCTCTATTTTTAGCTTCCAAACCCTCTCCTATCCCTGTGAAGATCATCAGCATTACTCTAACTTACTCAGAGAAGGACTGAAGGAGCTGAAGTCATGTGAGAGGGATATAGAAAAGAAATGGGAATGTTTTAAGAACTGTGTTGTCACTGCTGCTGAAGAGGTCTGTGGCACCACAATAGTGGTTAACAATGGAGGTGATGTTTGATGGAATAGTGAGATTGAAAAGGCAGTAAAGAGAAAGAAGGAAGCCTATTTGGGGATGTTGCAAAGTAGAGTTACTCAGGATGAATATCACTGTAAGAAGCATGAAGCAGCTAAGCTGGTTTGCTAGAATAAGGCAAAAGATCAGAAGGAGAAGGTGGAAAGGCATGAATTGGCTTTTTGGAAAGATAGAAAAACTTAATGGAAGTACATGAGCCTCAGGAAAAATAGGGGAAACAAAGTTGTGTGAAGAATAGGATCAGGGAAATGATATGGGAACCCAATGAGTTAAATGAAAGATGGGATGAATACTTCTGTGAGTTATTAGTTCAGGAAAGCAAAGATGATTCTGAGGCAGAAGCAGATGATGTCAGAATAAAGGATAGAAGCACAGGAGGGATCTCAAGAGAAAAGGTGTGTAAAGCTCTAAAATCTCTCCAGAATGGTAAGGCTCTGGGAGTTGATTGCATAACTGCTGAGATGTTAGAAATATGGTGGTTACTGTAATTGACTGGTTAACTGAATTTTGCTAGTTGTGCAGGGAGTTAGGAATGGTCTCTCGGGATTGGAAGGATGCTATCATTGTTCCCTTGTATAAGGGGAAAGGTGATCAGACTGACTGCAAGAACTATCGTGGTATTAGCTTACTAAGTGTGCCAGGGAAAGTGTTCGGTAAGATCATTATTGAAAAAGTATGGGGTCTTACATCAGAGAAAGTGTGATATGTTCAGTGTGGTTCTATGCCTGGTAAAGGCTGCGCTAACCAATTTTTTGCATTACACATGATGATTGAAAAGTGTCTGGTTGTTGGTAAGAAAGTTTTTGCTGCCTTCATAGATTTAGAGAAAGCTTATGACCGAATAAATAGGACACTTTTGTGGAAGGTTTTGAATGAATGTGGTGTTACTGGGAATCTACTGAATAGTGTAAAAGCCATGTAAGCCTGCAGTAGAGCTTGTGTACGAGTGAATGGTGTTTTATGAAAGTGGTTTTGTATTGGTGCTGGAGTCGGACAAGGTTGTGTAATGTCACCATGGCTGTTTAATATATTTATGGATGTGCACATGTGTGATGCCAAAATAGATAATACTGGTTTATGTCTTGGTGATATCCATGTGTGCAGATTGCTGTATGCTGATGACACTGTCCTGTTGTCAGTGAGCAAAAGTGAGTTGCTGAGTATGTTGTCCTGGATGTTCGAAGTTTGCATGAAATTCAAACAGTATAAATAAGAGAAAAACCAAAGTTATGTTTTTTGAGTGAAGTACTGGTAGTACTGAGTGTAATATAAGTCTAAATGGCACAGTGATTGACCAGGTGAATGAGTTTGTGTATTTAGGAAGCATATTTGACAGAGAGAACAAATTGGATGGTGAAATTAGTAGGTGAGTGAATTCTTCATTGAAAGTCATGGCTGCATTGGAGGTTTTCACAGGAATGATGAAATCTCAAGAGAGTCCCACACGGCTGTGTATGATAGTGTAATTTTTCCTACTCTGATGTATGGCAGTGAAACCTGGGTACTGCAGAAAAAACATAGGAGTCGTTTGTGTGCTGGAGAAATGTGTTACTTACGGGGGTGGGGGTTGGCAAGACACGTTCTGATTGTGTGAGGAATGAAGATGTGTTGCAGTTGTGTAATGTGAAGCAAAATATTGTTAGCAAGGTGGAGACTAATATGCTTTGGTGGTTTGGTCATGTTGAGATGCTTACTAAGAAAATCTTTTAGCTTAGCCCAAGTTACAGGAAGGTAAGGCAAAGGCCAAGAAAGTCATGAGAAGATCAGATTCAGGAGTGTGTGCATGAGAAAAAGATTATGAATATGAAGCATAGAAGGTCTTGTGTACATCGTGTGATAAATGTCAGTGAAGCCTGAGTTGTGTGTCAAAATTGCTGTAAATGGAGAAGTTTAGTGCGGAAACAGTAAGTAAATAATCAGTTAAAAATTTATCTGGTAGTTTGTATTTCTTTATGGAGCTAACCTCTGAATCTCATAAAACAGCTTAGTGATATATGTATGTAATGTATGATTGATGGGAGGAATGGGAAAAACATCAAGGATTTTGTCTAATCAAGATTGGTTTTCGTACAAGATTTCTTTAATTTCTTTCATGTATAGTATCTTTGATGAGGCAAGCAATGCCACTGCCATATAGTGAACATTGTCTAGTGTTTTCCAAATCTTCATGAAATTATACACTGAAGAGCAATTGAATTAGAGATACATGTCTAGTAATGTAGCACCACCTTTCGCCCTGATGATGGCGACGATTTGCCTCGGCATGGACTTGACAAGACACCGGAAGCGTTGGGAAGCCATACGGATCCACGACCCCTGAACAAGCTCCTACAGTTCATGAAGATTTGATGGAGGGGAGTCAGAGCCTCAAACATCTCTCTCGATGGCATTCCAGATGTGCTCGATGGGATTCAGGTCAGGTGACCTAGCTGGCCAAGGAAGCGAGGTCACGTCGGTGGAGTGTTCATCCAACCATTCGGATACAATTCAGGAGCGATGGCATGGTGCATTGTCTTGTTGCAGGATGAGGTCCCCAGTGGAATGTTGAAGACACACAAACGGGAGCAAATGGTCGTCCAGAATATCCTGGTAACGTTGACCTGTGAGGGACGATGTCACACATACCAGGGGTCCCATTTCAGTCCACGTAAACAGTCTCCAGATGTGAATGGCACCCCCACCAGCTTGAAGAGTACCTTGCTGGCAAGAAAGATCCATCGCTTCATTTGGTTTGTGTCGTACTTGTATCCTGCCATCCGCATGTACCAACGTGAATCTCGACTCATCAGTCCAGGCAACATTTTTCCACATGTCTAGGGTCCAGTGGCAATGTTCCCGCGCCCATGCTAATCTTTGCACCCTGTGATGTGCGGTCAGCAGCGGTACCCTCGTGGGACGATGGCTTCTGTACCCCATAGCGAGGAGATGGTTCTGGATGGTGTGGCTGCTTACACGTTTTTGTGCACCAGCGTTAAATTGCCGAGTGATTTCTTGCACTCTTGCCCGTCTATCCGCTGTTACAATGCAAGCTAGCCGACGATGACCCCGCTCATCCACATGCTGTTGTCCACAGCAGTTGGACCTTGCAGGGATGGTTTTACCAGATTCGATGTACTCACAGTGCACCCGTGACACAGTGGCTCATGAAAATCCCAGTGCCTGATCGACTTCCGAGATGGAGTGACCCATTCGTCGGGCCCCGACAATTTGTCCACGATCAGATGCGCTTAGATCCTTCGTCTTACCCATACTGCATCCAACTCTTTCTGATTCCCATCGCATCACTCCTTATATTGTCGGATCGCTGCATGCGTTATGCTGTTTTTGTTTACAGGGCCGCCCACCATAACGCCAGCTGTCTCTAATTCAATTGCTCTTCAGTGTATTCTGCTGTATAATTGTCTGCCCAAGACTAGCATTATGCATATTTGAAAAGAAGATGTTTGTTAATCTTTCCAGAAAAAGCATTTAAACTTTGAGTTTTTACATGTATTGAAAATAGAAAAGCTTTTTCCTTCATGAAATGTTTCACATAGAAACAAGTTTGCTTTGTGGTTTTGTTACTTTTCCAACTATTTTTGTGCAAATACATACATCACACACACATACACACTACTAAATTTAGAAAGAGGCTGTGTGTATGTGTGGAGAAAGAGAGAGGACACAGAGTTTTTAGGTGATGATACAATTTTTCTTGAACTGCCTACCTGTATCGTCATTCTGAAAAGATGTTTTGCTTGTAATATCCATCTACTTATGAATGGTTTGTTGTTCAGGGTTCTTTTGGTCAGTAGATGGGACACCAGAGGGTGTCACTGGTTGGGTGATTATGACTCAACTTATTCACATAGCATCATCTCATGATACTCATTAAAAAAGCTTTTTACCCCCACCCCTTCTTTTTTTCTCTTTGCATCTTCCCGATTTTCTTCTTTTCTTTTTTGCCCATTTCGATTAGTAATTTTAAAGGATACAGAATTTTCTGTCACAGGGTCACATTATTACAGAATTTATGTTTATTTTTCTTAGTCAGGATGTTCTTTGTATTAAATTTTCTCTTCATAGCAGTGCTGTGTTATGAGTTTTGTATTTTCAGAGTCTGTTTCATCATTATTATGAACACAAATTTCAGTTAATGAAGATTTAGTTCCAGTTGTGTGAGTGCTGTAATAAACAGTGCAACAAGAACTGAAAGTTAAGCCCTAGCCTTTTCTTTTCAACAGTGCTCCTCAATGTTAGAATAGGTTTTTTTTTTTTTTTTTTTGTAACCCATAGTAAATTATGTAGTGCTTATCTCTTTCCTACAATGAATATTCATTGACCTCTGTTCTTATACCAGCAGTCCTAAAAATTATAGTAATGGCTTTATATAGGTAATCTTTACCCTCATCCCATTCTGTGTGACTGAGGTTTGATCTCTGTACTTAATTGAAACTAAAGGTCAAAGTAGGATTTTTTTCCCCTTTAACATACTGTTCATTGTGAAGATTGCTTAGATTAACTAAAGAAAAAAATCAGTGAGATAATTTTCTATTAAAATTGCTATTTTTGATAATTTAAAAATGTCTTCTAACTTTCACTACTACTACGAGAGAGGAACTGGTAGCACTGAATGTAATGTAAGTATAAACGGCACTGTGATTGACCAGGTGAGTGAGTTTGTGTATTAGGAAGCATATTTGACAGAGAGAACAAATTGGATGGTGAAATTAGTAGGCGAGTGAATTCTTCTTTGAAAGTTATAGCTGCTCTGGGAGGTTTTCACAGGAATGATGGGTTTTCTAGAGAGTGCCACATGGCTGTGAATGAAAGTGTAATTGTTCCTACTCTGATGTATTGCAGTGAAACCTGGGTACTGCAGAAGAAACATAGGAGTCGTTTGTGTGCTGGAGAAATGCATTACTTATGTGAGGTTTGTGGCAAGACACGGTCTGATTGTGTGAGGAATGATGTGTTGCAGTTGTGTGATGTGAAGCAAAATGTTGTTAGCAAGGTGGAGACTAATATGCTTTGGTGGCTTCGCCATGTTGAAAGAATGAGTGATGAGATGCTTACCAAGAAAATCTTTTTAGCCCAAGTGGCAGGAAGGAAAGGTAGAGGAAGGCCAAGGAAGACATGGGTGGATCAAATTCAGGAGTGTCTGCATGAGAAAAAGATTATGAGTATGAAGTATAAAAGATCTTGTGTACGACATGTAATGGATATCAGTGAAGCCCGAGTTGTATGTCAAGATCGCTGTAAATGGAGAAGTTTGATACAACAACAGTAAGTAAAAATATCTGGAAGTTTGTATTTCTTTTTGGAGCTAACCTCTGAATCTCAGAGAACAGCTTAGTGATATGTATGTATGATGTTCTAATTTCCATCAATGTTTACTTCAAAATTTTGAATTTTTCTATTACACAGTATTTTGTTTTAGTGTTTTTAGTTAATGTCAGCAGAAAGTAGTCTATTATGGAATTTTTCATGAGTTTGGAATTCATTTGATGATTATCTCTGTAGTGCTAACTGCTAAGTTTTTGTTGTTTTTTATTATATGTAAGATGTTTAAAAAGAAGTTAGTTACTTTCATTAGAATCCTTTTTGCACGACAGAACCCAATCTATGGGTAACCTAGCTTTTCAGATCAGAACTACAACATTAGCTATTTGTGAGAACAAAATTTCATTTGAGAGTCAGTTTCATGTCATTGCATAGTGAAGTCATGTCACCAGGTTCAGTATATGCTTGGCTTGCATACCTATATGTGAAACACATTTTTTCTAATCAGATGCGAGCCCAGTCTGTGCCTGCAGCTTACTGTTTTCTGTGGGTCAGATCAGATTCTAAACATGGGTTCATGCAGAACTGTGTTACTGTGATTCATTTGGAATTGATACACAGTATTTTGACGTATGAATATATATATATATTATACAGCTGCATATAGTGGCATAATATTATGTTCTCTAAAACTACTGTTTCTCACATTATTTATATGTAGGTACAAGAGGGATATTTCAAGATAATATGCTACAATTCAAAAAGAATGTAAGTGTTGACAAATTAGTTCGAAAAGAACCTAAAAAGGCTTACATGTGAACGAATGTTGTATCTCAGCTGAACCGAATACAACCGATCTAAAGGTGCAAATGATGTAATAGTCGACAGGACCCAATCTATGGTAACCTAGGAAATATATTTTTATCGAAAAAACTGAAGACAAGAACTGTAATGATAACATTCCAAGAGCGTTACATTATGCATGGAGGCATTTAATTTAGATTGAAAAGAATAAGAAAAAATGGTACCTAAATAAATGTGAGAAATCACGAGATACAGAAGAAAATCCGATTCATAGACAAGTGCGTAAATGAACAATAGAGGGTGCTAGTAATGACACACAGCATAGATCTTGTGATGCATCGCACCGTGATAAGGAAAGGTGTGGCTGACGTGTCAAGTCTGCATATTGCATTGTTGAAGATTCACTCTCAGGGTGAGGACTAAGCATAATACCACTGAAGATGGCATAACTAATGCTGAAATCGGTTTGGTTGTGAAAGAGGGTAAGCGACATGAATCAGGATTGATAGCATGGTTTTTACTCCATTTCGTTTATTTATTCTTAAACTTTTATCTCTATCAAGTTCTAATGTGAAGTCTTGTTGCTTCGGATATTTTAACTTTCGTATTGTTTTATTTCCAGCTCCAATGTGTGTCTAGATACTTCAGATATTTTAACCTTCATTGTTTCATATAACATGTTCCGACACGAAGTCTAGATACTTCAGATATTTTAGCCATCATTGTTTAATATATCATGTTCCGACGTGAAGTCTAGATACTTCAGTTATTTTTAACCCCCATACTATAAACACTTGTGTTCACACTTTGGCTCAGATGCAGTGCAATACAACCTGCCCAGCAGAGTTGTACATGGATGAGATACAATTCCGAAGAATTCAATGATGAATCATATACCATAAGAAAGGACGTGGCCATTGGTAAAGTAAGTACAGATACGTAATAATACTGTTAATTGATGTTATTTTTGTAATAAATATAATTGAATTGTTACCGGTCCTGATAACGTCTCAAATCTCTATACTAATGCAAAATAATGTGATGACCAGTAAAAGATTGACATTAATGAGTCAGTGAAAGCATGATGTAACTGTTATTCATACGATATTAGTGCATGGATTGAATAAAATGTTCAAAAAGAAGAAATCACTAACGCAAACTTTGAATGAAATGTTTGAAGGAATAAAACCTAAAAGCATGACCTTTTGACATGCCATTAAGTTGAAATGTTGTATCGCTATTGAACCAAATAAAAATAATCTAATAGTCATTCATTATTATAAACTCAATACAACTAATCTGATGTTACAAATGCTGTAATAGTAGTTATTATGTCACTATATGCAATTGTACTTACCACGGATTTGTGTTTGAAAGCTGTTGTCTTTTGAACTACATAATATATTATACAGGGTGCCCATAAATGATTACTATGATTAAAGCATGTTGTAACATTTTAATTAACACTGATAATTGCACACAGTTTTAAACATAACTAGATAAACATACAAAGTTTTGATATGTAGTTAATTAACTTAATAAACTTCTACATGTGCATCCCTAGTAGCACATGAAGTGCCTAAAAGATATTCACATTCTTGCCACACATTTTCCACCATTTGTGGGGTAACTGTAGCTCTTTCAAAGTCCTAATATCTTGGCAAACTGTTACATTAACCACATCTTCAACATAGCCTTGCATAGAGAAATCCAGGAGGTAAGCTCTGATCAACTTGGTGGCCAATTGATTGCTTTGTCCCTGGCAATCTGTTGATTTAGAAATATTGTGCAAGGGTTTTGTGAACAACTTGTGCCCAATGAGGGGAAGCCTCATGTTTTTGGAAGATAACAGTCAGTTGCCTGTCCTGAATCTGTTGGATGGTGTAATTGGTGAGCATATTCAAGTACACATTTGTAGAAAATGTTTTCTTAATGAAGAAAAAGGTTGTTTCATCTGACCATGCATTAGCTTCTACCTGATGCCAATCTTTGGACTGTCCCGAATACCCATGATTACAATATATAGGTTTCTCAATCCCCAATTGCTCAGGTTCTTTCTTGCCTGTTCCACTAAGATTTCCCATAGCCTCATCTGAAAAACAGACACATAACAAGAAATCATTATCCTCATAAATGACGTTCAAAATGTCATTAGCACATGTTTCATGTTTTGCACTATTATTAGGCTACAGTTCCTGAAGAGTTTGAAACTTTCAGGTGTGCAAATGATTGCAGAATACCTTGTGAACTGTAAACTTCAGTGTTTGTAGTTGGTGTGAAGCTTGTCTCACCAATTTTCATGGTGACCGTGTGAAAAAAGTCTGAATGTTTGCTACCTTCTCATCGAAAAAGAATTTACCAATGCTCCCTTCCCACTGTTTCTGTGTCCAAGAATTTTGTCATGCATGACTTAATTGACTTCTCATCAGGTGGCTTTTTTCTATACTTTGTTCTGAAGTTTCACTGAACACTGACAGAAGATTTTGTTTCTGCCAGCCATCCAGCACATTTTGCCTTCTCTGTCACAGATACCATCTTAACTGCACAGCTGCTACATTGCTCCTAGTGGCAGATGTGGCAGACAAAATTCACTAGCACAAAAATTCTATGCATGTATGAGATCATCTGCAGAAATAAATGAATATAAGACTTTGTTATTAAAAAATTATTGCATACCATAATCAGGGTAATCATTCATAGACATTCTTGTATGTATTTGTAACATATTGTCAGTGTGTTATGGTATTTCTTCATAACTATCTGCTCTCTTGAATTTTTCTTCTTAAAACATATTTTGCTCTTATGTTTTTCAGGTTTTGGTAGATTTTGTAAATTTTATGAGAATGACATTGCTGGTCATCATCAGTGGTGGTATTGTGATACAAGCTGTTTTATATCCTGATCATCCACTGGACACTGAACTCTTCAGGCAGACATTTCATAGAGCTTGGTTTTCCCTTTTTCTGACTCCAATTCATGAACTTGAAAGTAAGTTCAACAGTGTGTGTAATTATTGTGCATTCAATATTTTTTGTTGTAAATCACACTCAAAATTTTGCTGAATTGTGAAATGCACTGTTTTTCAAAATAATAATATTATAGTGGTTAAATTAAAAATGTACAAGTTCCATTTATTTCAATTATTTTTTGATATTTTATTTTGTTAACTGTTAAATTTTTTATAAGTCGAAATCAAGGTAACAATAATCTGCATAAATGTGTAATAATGTTTGAACTTTTTGTATAATAGTTTTTGTTTGTTTTTTGAAAAACAACATTAGTGAATAACTGTTATAAAAAAAATTGTAGTACAAAGTACAATATCAGTTCTGTATCATGTTTTGAGGATACATACATTTAAAGATTGGAGCACTCTGGTTGTTAATATAGAAATTAATATCCCTCATGTATGACTTTCCAGTTCAATAATTGAAAGACGTTCTACATAACAGAATGTTTCACAGTAATTGAGCTGGGAAGACAAGGGAATAAAGATCAATGGAAATTGTTTGACTCACTTTTGTTTTGCTGACAACATAGTAATTTTTACAAATACCTCCTCAAACTTGCAGTGTATGATCCAGGAACTTGGTGGCAAAAGTAAAGAAGTGGAATTAAAGATAATCTTACCAAAAACAAAGTTGATGTACAATGTTTTTTACAAGAACTGAAGATTTAGAATTTGAGCAGATTTAAAGGTGATGGATGCCTACATCTACTTTGACAACTGATATCAAGTGAGGGATACATTGAAGGAGAAATTAATAGTCTTATAAAACTTGGTTGAAGTTCGTTTAGAGGAAACAGTATCATTTTCAAAAACAATTTACCATTGTGTCTTAAAAGAAAAGTTTGTGTAACCAATGCACAATTCCAGTTCTTATTTATGGATCAGAGACATGAATCTCAAACAAAAAGAACATACAAAAAGGCTACATGCAACTCAAAGAAGCATGGAGAGATGCCTGCTTTGTGTAACCAAGAAAGATACAGAAAGAAACACATGGATCAGGAAACTGTCAAGAGTGGATTACATCATGATCAAAGTAAAGACCCTTAAATGGTAATGGGCTGGACATATTACTGGAACTGACCGTTGCTGGATTACTGAAATACTACACTGGATACCAAGGGACAGAAGAAATCCACATGGGAGATGGGTGAATGGGATTTGAAAGCATGCTGGAGTGATGTGGAAGACAATTGCTTAAAACAGAGTTGTGGGAAAGGCTTGGGAAGGCCTGGATGAGTGTGTTGTAGAAAGACTTGGGGAGACAAGGATGGAGAATGGTTGATGATGACATTGATCCCTGATGTGATGAAATTCAGAATGTTGAGTAAACATGAATAAAAAGATGGAGGCATGTCATATATCTTTTAACATGCTTATCCTGATAACTCTTTTTGTTTTGTTTTTTGTTTTTTACTTTTCCGCAGGGAAAAAAAATGTGTTATTTTATAGGTCCTGGAAGATTGCAATCTGTGAAATTCTTTTCACTGAAAATCTGCACTGTTTTAATCTCATTAGTTTTCTTAAGTGCAATCTTGCATGTTATTAATGATATAGTTTTTGCCAAACAGATAATTCCTCTAAAAAAGGATTCCATGGTTACTCTAGTATTTCAGATGTTAAATAACTACACAAAGCTTTCATATGGAACAATTCCACTTAGTAGTTCTAATTCTGACTATTATATAGCTCTAATTATTGTACTATTCTCTTTTACGTGCGATATTTCCAAGTAACTTGTACAAAAAACTAGCGGATAATGCTTACCTTGGCATTCCTTTCTAGCGACGGGAACATTTCACGCACATGTTGTCCGGTCTTTGTTGATGTTATTGTCCTAAAGTCCGTTGTATGCGATGACTGGCTTTACTTCTCACACTTTTTGCTGGGTATACTCATTGGATCTTTGCCTTAGGATTCAAACATCAATTTTTACCGTTCTTTATACTCGAAATTTTCGCCCATACTCTGGGCATCTTCAGGAGCGTGGCGACTTTACCACCGATGTTCGTGGTTAACTTCGCGCTAATGGAGTCCGATACTCCTTGTTGCCATTCGTCGGAAAAACTTTCCTGGATATATTTAGTTATCAAGCCCGGCTGGCGCCATCTATGTTTCGTTAAGAACACTTTTTTTTCCCCGTATTTTTTTTTTTTTAAATGCTAGAAGAATCAGGAACCTACGAAATTCCAATAGCACACATACCCCCAATATCGTACATTGGAAGTACGAAAAACAGATTAAAAAAAAGACTTAAACAACACATATCTAACTGGCAAAAAAAGAAGCCAAAACTGCTTTAGTGCAATTCAGCTTGGAAAACCGGACATTCCCAAAGTTCGATGAAATTAAAATGCTAAAAAAGAATAAAAAATCGGAAAGGCAAATGAGGAGGGAAGAAGCAATATTAATCTACAAAAATAAAGCAAGGGTATGTAACCAGAATGACCCTAGCACATTACCGGGCCTGTGGAAAGAACTAATAAGACAAGAAAAACAACAACAAAAGAAAAACAGGCAAAAAAAGACAAGAAAACCAGGATAGGAGAAGAAAATTAAAAAAAAAAAAAATTAAAAAAAAAATATGGGGGAAAAAAAAGTGTTCTTAACGAAACATAGATGGCGCCAGCCGAGCTTGATAACGAAATATATCCAGGAAAGTTTTTCCGACGAATGGCAACAAGGAGTATCGGACTCCATTAGCGCGAAGTTAACCACGTACATTGGTGGTAAAGTCGCCATGCTCCTGAAGATGCCCAGAGTATGGGCGAAAATTTCGAGTATAAAGAACGGTAAAAATTGATGTTTGAATCCTAAGGCAAAGATCCAATGAGTATACCCAGCGAAAAGTGTGAGAAGTAAAGCCAGTCATCGCATACAACGGACTTTAGGACAATAACATCAACAAAGACCGGAAAACACGTGCGTGAAATGTTCCCGTCGCTAGAAAGGAATGCCAAGGTAAGCATTATCCGCTAGTTTTTTGTACAACTTTCATATGGGTTTTTACTAAATTTGTTTAAAATTTAATTTTGGCAAATTTTCAAATTGGGTACTAATTTTCATCAGAACTTCTTTGTTGCTTACTTTTGCAGACTTTGGCCACAAAAGTAAACAGCAAAGCGGACCTGATAAAGAAATGGTGTCCAGTTTGGAAATTTTTGTCTAAAGTAAATTTTAGAAAGAAACAGGATTATTTTTACTAGTCTATGTTCTAACACTGTATTGCCATTTCCTGGTATGAAATCAGCTTCACAATGTTTCTATATTGTTTTAAAAGCATTAAGTCACATACATTACTGATGTATCTTAACTAAATAATTTTCCATATTTTTAAATGGCATTCTTCTTTATCTATTGTTCTAAATGTAGATTTTTAAAATCTCCCCTTTTCATACTGATACAGAAATATACAACATGTTTCAAATGTCATTAAAGAAAAGTCAGCCCAACATGATTGAGTGTTATTCACATTTTAAAGTGAACAGCATGAATCAACAAGATCATCAGTTTTATGAATATATTAATTCATGAGAACAAACATGTGATAATCAGAGAGAAATTGCTGATGATCTCAGTACTTTCTTTGCACATGCCAAATAGCACTGGCATAGGATCTTGAAATAGACTGCATGTTGGCTAAATTTGTTCCCTACGTCTTACACATAGTCATACAGTGTACTGTAATTTGCTGCAGCATGCCAAAAATTACCACAGCAGATGAATCCTGGAGTTATAGCAGTGAATTTGAGACAAAACATTTGAATGCAGCATTATTGTTACCTTGTCTAATAAAAGTCTGCAATTCTGCTAAAATATCAAGGTAACACTGATTGCGCCTCTTAACTTTTCAAGTGCCTGGTGTGCCATGAATTTCATCCCAGACCATAAATAATATTTTTCTATGTAGCTTATTTCCACTGCTTTTGAGATGATATTCGTCACAGATATCTTCACAGATGGTTGCCATGTAACAGGACTTGGTAACTTTGTGTGAGGACATTGACATTAGGGTTGTTGCCATACGTATGCATTACGTGCAGCACTCCGGGGAGTCCCTACCCATCTTACTGACTAGATTTAGTGCCCTGTAATTTCTTCTTAGCCTGAGCAAGCAGAAGAATTTTATTTTTTAAGCTTGGGCAAATGTACAAGATATCTGTTGAAAAGTGGGCGTAATTGTAATAATTTTTTCAAATAATCTGTAGGATCATACTTTGGTGGAAATATCCAAAATCAGCAAAAAGAAAAGAAGAATATAGGGGAGGGTGAGAGAGGGAGAAAAAACAAGAAAAATGTTTTTAACAGACATCATGAGATGTTGGCTATATGAATAAGTTGAGTAATAAACACCCAATCAGTGACTGACATTCTGATGTCCCATCTGTAGCCCAAAAGAACTCTCAATAACCCACCATTCAAAAACAGATCAATATTTTAAGTACAACATCTTGTGTGAGTGAGGCTACAAAAAAAAATCTATTCAAGAAACAGCATCACCACCTTTGAGTAACTTGTAGGAAATTTAGTGTTTGCATAAAACTTGGTCTTGAATACTTGTGACCAGTATTTCCTCTAAGTAGCCATGGGCAATGCACACCTAACCTTGCAATGAGCTGGGCAGGCATCAAAACCACTTGAGCAAAAAATCTTATTTTCTCAGCTTCTCTTACTAATGCAGTATAAGTTGAAACTTGGACTGGAACCCTTATTTTTTTAATCCCCCCATTTTTATCACTGTTCTTTCCACAATTGATTTTAAATAAAAAAAAAATTAAAAACGTTTCATTAATTAAGTTTAACTGCCCAGAATGCCTTTCCTCAGGGGCAGATTGGACCAGCAAGACATTTCCTGGTGTGCCCCCTTTTGTATATTTTGTCTCTTTCTTTCTTACTTTCTTAACAATGTTTTCAGTTCAGTTGTTTTAAACACACAACTGAACCACAGCACTTTTTTTATAAACGAAATACACATAATGTAATTATAACAAGCGGGGGAAAAAAACTTCTATTTTGAATTAGGGAAAAAAAATCCCTCACCAGGCAACTGCTAGATTCCCAACTACAATAGATGGGCCATGTGTGCGTGCGAACTTCTGGGTTCACTTAGTAGCTGAGGAACGAGAATGTACTGTATGTTGCGGGAGGGCGGGGGGGGGGGTGTACAAGATATTCTATATATTCCCCAAGGAGGGGGGGGTAGTTTATTTTACTCCTGTTTGTTGTAGGAGGCGTTAGTACTGTGCTCATAAGAGCTGAGTTCGGGCTCAATTTTAAGAACCCGAGCCCGTCCGAGCAGGAAGTATGTTAGCCCTAGCCCTCCCGAGCCCGAATTTTATATTGCAAAATAGAGCCCAGGCCCAAACGAGCCCAAAACCTATGATTAATCTGTTTAGGCATTAAAAGAAATCTCCTCTTCTAAACTTTCATTACTTCCTCTCCGTCCAATTAACCGATGTCTTTCTCAACTGCAGAGCAGAGAAGGGATGTCTATCTATTTCTATAGTTTCTTTGACCATTCATTTCATCCTGAAATGTTTTGAGGGGCCCGGCATCAGGAAAAATCAGGAGGCACAACAATCTACATATGTTAACAGCATTGGAGTGAGGACTGAACAGGGCTAAACTTTTTTCACTACTTTAATTAAAGTAGTGAAAATACTCACCCATGTTTGATAAAGTTGCAGAACAATGCTAGATAATGGTTGTTATGGGATGTACTATCCACTATATGACAACACAGTATTCGGAGTGAAAGCTAATAATGCATACATACATATCACTAAGCTGTTCTCTGATATTCAGAGGTTAGCTCCAAAAAGAAATACAAACTTCCAGATATTTTTGCGGGGGTGTTCATATAAGATCCCTTTCACCCGAAATGTTCTACCTACGCAGCCTTACACTCCTTGTGATAACTGACAAATGCTGCAGATGAAGGCATTTATGGAAATATCATTTCAACATGAAGTTGCAAAATGTTTTGCTTACGTTATTTAGTAAGCTGTCTTTACAATACATAACTGCAGCATAAAAAGCACGTTTTGTAATTGAAACACAAACAAATATATGATAACTAAATAAAGAATCTGTTCGCCACGATATTTAAAAATCTTTAAATTTCTAACTGTGGTTGTCCACAATAGAAAAATTACAAAAATTGCAGCACAAATAGGAAATTTTACAGTGTTAAAGTTATGCAAAAGGATTTTTGGTACAACTCCAACATAATTATGGTAGCATAGCAGCAGCCTCTCTCTCTCTCTCTCTCTCTCTCTCTCTCTCTCTCTCTCACACACACACACACACACACTTATGCACAAGTCATGCTGAAGAAGAGAATTTTATGAGGAAATTCGTCATCTAAATAATAAAGGTAAGCAGCACTTGAAGATAATTATAGGAGATTTCAATGCAAAAATAGGGCAGCGGCAACAGAATGAAACTTCAGTAGGTAAATTCGGTCACGGCAACAGAAACCAGCGTGGAAATACTCTCGTAGAGTTTGCAGAGGCAGAAGGGTTTTTCATCTTGAACTCCTTTTTCAAGAAAAAGCCACACAGGAAATGGACATGGAGACATCCAAATGGGACGACAAGTGAAATTGATTTTATTATGTGTAACAAAAAATTCGTCATAGTAGACTGCAGTGTGCTAAACAAGTTCAACACAGGCAGTGACCATAGATTGGTAAGATGCACCTCAACACTAAACTCGAACGTAGCAAGCTCATAAGACAAACAAAATGTATTGACATAACCAACCTTAAAAAACACCATAATACCTTCAAATTGAAACTGAAGAACAGGTTCTCTGCTTTAGAAGGCCTAACATCGGAAGAAGTGGATATTTCTGAAGTTAACAGAAAAGTAACCAAAGCTCTTATGGAAACAGCAACAAAATTAGCTGGGTCTAAGAACAAATTGCATGTGAACAAATTATCAGGAAAAACCAAAATGTTGATGCAAAAAAGAAGAGTGATGAGGACAACTAAAGAAGATGTGACTTCCAAAGTGGAATATATAGAGCTATGCAAGACAGTACGAAAAAGTATCACTGAAGACGTAAGGAAATTCAACTGTGAACTAGTAAGGAAAGCAATTGAAAACAACCAAAACCTAAAGATAGCAAAGGGACATCTCAGTAAGGGAAAAAAACAGATTATGGCACTGAGAAAAGAAGATGGTTCTGTAACAAGAAATAGAGGCGAAATTTTGACAAGAGTGAAAGATTTCTACTCCAAATTATATGAAAGGGATGATACATGTACTCCAGACATCATGAAAGGTACCAGTACCAGAGTTCTTCCAGTCCTTCCAGCAGAAGTTGCACATGCAATCAAGAACATGAAGCGGGGAAAAGCTCCAGGAGAAGATGGAATTACTGTAGACATC
Organism: Macrothele yani; assembly: GCA_039090855.1. Taxonomy (NCBI): domain Eukaryota; kingdom Metazoa; phylum Arthropoda; class Arachnida; order Araneae; family Macrothelidae; genus Macrothele; species Macrothele yani. The sequence goes on along the minus strand of CM077002.1, from coordinate 28,190,279 downwards.
ATACAAGAAGCAAGTGGAGAAATCGAAACAGTACTCGCCCAAATTTTCACTCGATGCCTTAATGAAGGGAAAATTCCTGAGGATTGGAACAACACTACAATGATCTTGCTACATAAAAAAGGTGACATTGAGGATCTCAGGATTTACAGACCTATCAGCCTCCTATCAGTGGTTTATAAAATCTTCACTAAAGTTCTTTCACACCGCTTGAAGGTGACACTGGACATGGCTCAACCGAGAGAACAAGCTGGATTCAGGAGTGGCTACAGCACAATAGATCATATCCACGTACTGAGAGAAATAATTGAAAGAGCAAGGGAATATGAACTTTCATTGTGCATGGCTTTTATCGATTATGAAAAAGCCTTTGATTCGGTGAAACCATCAGCAGTTGCAATGGCTCTGAAATCCTGCGGTATTGAAGATGCATACATTAATATTATTAATAACATCTATGAAAATGCAAGTGCAAAGATTCGGCTGTTTGAAAATACAACACACATAAAAATTGGAAAAGGAGTGAGACAAGGTGACACCATATCTCCGAAGCTCTTTAATGCCACATTGGAAAATGTCTTTCAATCACTGAACTGGGAAAACAAATGGATAAAGATTAATGGAGATTATCTAACCCACCTTCGTTTTGCTGATGACATAGTCATTTTTGCAACTACCCCATCAGAGCTACAGAGTATGATCCAGGAACTTGCTGACAAGAGTAAAGAAGTGGGATTAAAAATGAACTTTCAGAAGACAAAAGTGATGTACAATGCTTTTACAAGAAATGAAGATTTATCGATTGATGGAGAAAAGCTGGAGATAACAGACACGTACGTTTATCTTGGACAGCAGATATCAAGTGAGGGTCACATTGGTGAAGAAATTAATCGGCGTACAAAACTTGCCTGGAGAGCTTTTGGAAGAAACAGCATAATTTTCAAGAGCAATATGCCATTATGTCTTAAAAGAAAAGTGTTTGATCAATGCATCCTTCCAGTGCTTACGTATGGTGCAGAGACGTGGACCTTAGCTAAAAGAGACATACAAAGGCTGCAGACAACTCAAAGCAGCATGGAGAGGTGCATGCTTGGTGTAACCAGGAGAGATAAGAAGAGGAACACGTGGATCCGAAAAATGACAAGAGTGGAAGACATCATGATCAGAGTTAAATCCCTGAAATGGCAATGGGCTGGACATACTGCCAGAAGAACAGACCATCGATGGACAGCCGAAATTTTAGATTGGATTCCAAGGGACAGGAAAAGACCCAGAAGAAGACCACATGGAAGATGGCTGGATGAAATTCGAAAGTATGCGGGAGTGACATGGAGGAGACTGGCACAAGACAGACCGTTGTGGAGGAAACTTGGGGAGACCTTCGTCCAGCAGTGGATTGATAATGGTTGACAATGATGATGATGATGATGATATATGCTGGAATTTCAGCCCACTTTGTTGAAAATTTAAGAACTGGAAGCTCAAAGGTATTAAAATCAAGATTATTTTAACGATCTGTCAAACATAAAAAGGCAATATAGGCAATTTTGTTTTTAAAATTTAATGTTCTTCAGTTTTCTTAAGAAAAAAATTTAAACAAATATAAATATTGAGTGTGTCCAAAATTAGAAGCTTCTCCAGCACAATTACATACATAACTAACTAAACTAGTGATTTAAACCTGGTTATTCGCTTTTTTCACGTCAATTAAGTGAGTTTGCCACGATATTTGTATATCTTGAAATTTCTAACTGTGAACAAATAAAGGTAACTTGATCACGCTAGTTACGTTAACTGAAACTTTTACGAAAAGTTCGTAAGTTGGAAGCTTTCGACCTTATCCTTAGGTCTTCATCACGCCGTAAAAGTTTCAGTTAACGTAACTAGCGTGATCAAGTTACCTTTATTTGTTAATATTGTTACGTGTTTTGCCCATAATCGTCATATTTCTAACTGTGATTATCCACAACAGAAAAATTGCAGTACAATTTTTCTGCAGTAAAATCTTGGCATGGGCCGATAAAAAAATTTCTGCAACACCCACTTCAATTTAAGGATGACGGGTGTACTTTTTTCACCCGCCCAGCACTATGCTTGCCACTTTTTCCAGAGCAACTGTACTTTTTGTTTTGTTTCTTAAATAAAAAAAGTCATTTTCAGTTGTGATATAATAGTACTGCAGAACTACAACTGAACGGGCCCATTTGCAAAAACATTTCCGGGCCCTTTTACAACCGGCAATCCGCCCTTACCTTTCCTCACTAACTAGCATGGGCACATTAGTTAGTACAATGAACTTGGTTACAGTTTGCTGTGATTGGCTGGTGCTAATGTGGTGTTTTGAGAAAAGACTCAATATCTGCCTCTTTCCTGGCTTGAGAAAATCACTAATCCTCATTCTTGCGTTCACTATCTGCTTGCACAAGGCTACTTAGCAAAAACCCTTTGAGAATGAAGAGGACAATGAGACAAACTTAGAAGGAGGTGAATGTCGTTTAAGAAATGTGTTCTGTTTATGAAAATTAATTAGGGATTTGGGAATTTTAATTTAAAATGCTTACTGAGAGGAAGATATTTCAGCTACGTGGAGGAAGTTAAGTCACTGCGAGGCCGTGCGCAGCTTGGAGGGAGCATTGCTTGTGACCAGTCCTAGTACATATTTTTGCACATGTATTTACCTCTACTTTTTTTAGTTTCTGCTTTCATAAACAACCCCTAAATGTCATTTTATAAAACTTTCTCTTCTGTGAAGCACAAAGCTTGCATAAGAATTTTTTATTTGAGGATAGTGCCTCAGTAGTGTGCTCAAGTAGTAAGTATGCTTTGCCATCTGTGTGCACAAGTTTAACTCTTATGATTCAAATATACACGAACAATCTTTAATGCACTAAATCTTTTTACATTAACCCAAATTCAAATGCACACAAGTTAAGCATCATGGTAAAGATAGTTCTGTCATGCCTGGGTATGTAAATAGTATTTCTGGCTGTTTTGTTTCATTTGCTGGAAGAGTGTGCTTTCCATTCTTCGGGAGTTTTGGCAGGATTGCCAATTTCCTGTTCACTGGTCGATTCAGTCATCTTCCAGTGTCTGGAGCTAGTTGTATCTTTCAACACAAACCTCCTATTTTTGGCACTGATAGGTGCCATATATCTGGTGGCAACTACAGTTGGAAATCATAAATCAGACAGATGATGTTTGTTTTCGTGCATTACTTCATAGTGAGGTTTTCTAGGACTTGTTGTTTATGGATGTGAATAGTTGATAAAAAGAAATGCCAGTAATGCTATAGACCAAGTTTACCTTATTTCGGCTAAGAAGATGAAAAAAAGCTTGACTGCCAACACATACGGTAGGTACAGCAGTGTTTCGTATTCAAGAGCTTCAGGCACAGCAGGTCCTTTGGAGATTAACAGCATTCAATGTAGCTCAGGTTCAGATTAGGTCTATGGCATTGTTTTGCAAAGTTCTTTAAAAAACATTTAATTTTCTGATGTACTTTTTACAGAAATGTAAACTCTCGTTTGGTGCAAACTTTTGCTTATCACTTTTTTTTTATTATCTTATATAATTTACATGAATATTAGTTGACAAAAACATATATGGATGATTACAAGCAATCTCATAATCCAACCCATTGTTCCTACTGTTCCTTAACCTCTGTTTGCACAGATTTAATGTATGTGAGGTAAACATAGAAAATGAGCGAAAACACGCAGAGTCACGTATGGTAAAAGGTTCGTTTAGCGGTAGTTTTCGGTCGCCCTACGACCTTGATCACCCGCGATCGACTGGATGGTCTGGTTGCCAGAACTACAATTTGAAGTTGGGGTGTTCGAAATGTTGCCAGATTTTAGAAGAGAGATCCAAATAAATGGGATTTGGTGAGGGGTCTCTGAATTGCAGTTTTTGGTGAACAAAATTTCAATGCTTTCTTGGAAACACAGAGATGCTTTGTTGATGAATGGGGTAACTTTTTTTGTTTCTTTCCAAATGGGAACTGCAGAGGTGTCTTCAAGGGTTAGTGCAGATAAAGCTGTCTTTGGAAGACCATTGGAAACATCTTTTTTGTGTTCACCAAGTCTTGTATTGATGCTTCGGTATGTGCTTCCAATACACACTGAGCGGCCAGAGGAAGTTGAAATGGGAATAGCATAAACTCCAGTTGCGTGTTCACCAAGTCTTGTATTGGGATGAGACAGGGAGACAGGGATCCTGTCTCACCCCTGGACACCCCTGGAGGTTATGCTATTCCCATTTCAACTTCCTCTGGCCCCTCAGTGTGTATTGGAAGCACATACCAAAGCATCAATACAAGACTTGGTGAACACAAAAAAGACGTTTCCAATGGTCTTCCAAAGACAGTTTTATCTGCACTAACCCTTGAAGACACCTGCAGTTCCCATTTGGAAAGAAACTAAAAAAGTTGCCCCATTCATCAACAAAGCATCTCTGCATTTCCAAGAAAGCATTGAAATTTTGTTCACCAAAAACTGCAATTCAGAGACCCCTCACTGAATCCCATTTATTTGGATCTCTCTTCTAAAATCTGGCAACCAGCCCATGCAATCGATCGTGGGGATCAAGGTCGTGGACGACCGAAAGCTACCGCTAAACGAACCTTTTACCATACGTGACTCTGTGGGGTTTTGCTCGTTTTCTATGTTTATGTGTTATTGTCGCATGAAGCCTAAGTTTTAAACTATGTACGTGAGGTTTCTAAAGAACAGAACTGTCATGTAAATGTAAGGTTGAGTGTACGATGTTATACAATTATGATAAAAGTTAAAATTGTTGTTGTGAGAGAGACCATTGGAAATCATGTATCATGATTTCTAGACATTTTAAAAGCACTTTTGATTAGCTAAGCAGTATTACCAGTAATTAAAACCCATTAGCACTGAAATATATGTTGGGTTTTTTCTGTTGGTAAGTGGTAGGGAGAGATCTGCTAGGATGTTTGCCAGTAGTAAGTGGTATTGAGTGAAATATCTATTGGGATTTCTGTCAGCGGTATTGAGAATCTATTGGGATGTGTGTCAGGTCAGTATTCAGATGTCTGCCATAACTGTGATCAGTCAGTGTTGAGAATGTGAATTCACATTTCCTCATTTTCTGTGTGAGTACTCTGACTCACATCATGCAAATTACAAAAAAATTTTACTGGATGTTAAATATGAATTACATTATTGGTGGTGGTGTGATCTATAAAAATAAATGTCTATCTTCATGTCTGTGGCAAGCCATAACTCATCAGAAAATCATGAGAAATACTTCAAAATATGATACTGCTTTTCATGTTGTCCAAATTGCAGGAGCTGGTTTCAATTTGAAATTCTAAAAGGTAGTCTGCTAAAAGAAATGCCCATCCTGCTATGCTATTTATATAAGAACTAGGGACATATGAGACAACTCTCTAAGAATGTGTATCTGACCTCGAATATAAATCCCAACATGAAAATGTTCCTATCGCGCATTCATCAGGAGAAACAAAGCATCTGCTCTTATATGTGTGTGTCATTCTCATGTTGCATGTAGTGCTTCATTAGTGATTTAGAGTTGGGTTAATTATTCTGTTGTTTCCAGTAAAGAAATAGAATAGCGATGGAAATAGAAGAAGCAAAAAGACAGAGAAAAGAAGCATTTTAGCATCTAATGGTGGTATGATTAACATAGTTTATGAAGTATTATTAACTTATTAACTGTATTTTTTTATCCATATTCATGAATGAATTTCAAAGATACTATTGCTGTGCTGTTAACTAAATTTGCTCTCAGAGAATGCATAAGAAATTAATTTTTTTTTTTTGCATGTAGGGATGTGTGGTACTCACAACACAATCATTTACTGCAAGTAAAGATTAAAATATACAGACCACATCTTAGACATTATACATGAATAGCATTGGTATAACTCAGTGAGTGTCAAATAAAGTGCTTATTACCTTTTAGTGTAATGAATAAGGTATATGCACTTGTATACTATTGTAATATTGGGGTTTTCTCCATGTGATTCATATTTTCTTTTTTCTGTTGTAGAGCAAGAACGTTGCAATGATACATGGTCAAAGTATTCTGTTCGGGATCAGTGTCAGGTTAGTAGATGTAAGTATCATTTATTATTTGTTTCATACACTTTTTACAATTTCAGTGCATATTGATTCTTCTGCATGTTTTGTGTGTGTGTGTGTGTGTGTGTGTGTGTGCGCGCGCACTCAGTTTTTATTATGAAATGCACTGAATAAAAATTCAAATCATCAAGGTAATTTTTGCAGTGTTAAACTGCATAAAATTATAATTTTTTTTTTTTTTTGGCTTGAAATTTATAAAGCTAACAAAATGTTATGTTTTATGCAGAATTTTAAAGTTTTGATGCTGCAGGAATGGCGATGAGTAAGGTGATGAAGCAGTTTTCTGTAGTACCATAAACCTGTGGTGGCAAATTTTCATATGTTAAATGAATGAACACAAAATTGTTGATTAAAAATAATTATTCTCTTCCAAATATTAAGATACTGTATGTTAAAAAAAAAATGCATGCCAGAACAGGTTAAACTTGTGACTTATAAAATCTTTCTCTTTAAAAAAAATTCAGTCATCTTAAATGAATATTTTGGAGCTAAGCAAAATGTCTGTTATACACTTCATAGTAAATATTTAGACAGGGAAGAATTATTTTTTGTTCAGTAGTCATTTAAATAGAAAACAGGAAACTAATATTCTCTGTTTTTTATATGTCACAAAAAAAAAATGAAAAGAAAGAAAAGGAGGGCTAACTTTTGATAATTATATATAAATACGTAGGACAATTAATAAGTTTTAGGCTTAACATACAAAGACAAAAGTTTTTTTCTCAAAAAGGCGCCTTTATTATTCCACATAGTCTCCTCTGACTTGGTTACACTTGTACCAGTCATGGAGTTGGCGAATCCATATGCATTAAAAGCTCTAGTAGAATTTTTGCAAGCTATTTTTTCTGATTTGTGAATAATAATTGCATCATGTTGTCATGGCTGAGATACATGGAAACATAATGATTAGGTAGTCTTACTGTGGTGATTTAGGAAGTGATATCACAAAGCAACCACTGTAAATGGCAGGGTAAGGATAATTTTGTTCTTTACTGACCTCGACTGGCATGTTCCAGCATATGCTGATAAATTCTGTAATTCTGATTTTCAATTAAACCTCTAGATACACCAAGTTTTTATGCTATTCATACCGCTTCTATGAAATTAATGTTTTACGTTGGAAGTACTTATCACAGCATTAATCGACATGTGTTGGAACATATTTCCGATGTATAGCCTTCCTTTCATTAATTGAAAATTTCTTAAATGTGACAAAAGCATCAGAATCTACTTTTCCCATAACAGCTGTGACACAGAATCACCGTGCCATATTCCTATAACCTGGAAATATATGTTCTTAAATCTGACAACATTTAAATTACTGTGTGTTTACCACCTCATAGTATTTTTATTTATTCCATAGCTGACAAAGGTAGCAAGAACTACTGGAACATTCTGTTTATGAATTCCTACTTTAAACATAATTAATTAGCATAGTGTTACTACTAATATTGTTTAAAATACCTCAGTGGACCTCTTCATTGTTTCAACATACTATACAGGGGCTATTAGGAAATGGTAACTCAAGTGGCATTCAGTATGCAATATTTCAAAACAGTCAGAATTTAGAACTGCAAATACTTCTCCCACTTGTTATTTCAAGCTGCGTGTGTGATTTTTTTGTATGTTTAGTTTTAGATTTATTTTAAAGCCATTTTACATTTTGATACCTATTTTTTTTTATGTTGCAGTTCAGGACATAACATGTCCAAATACTGGTCTGTGGCCATACATCTTCTCAATTCAGTACTTTGTTTTCCTCAAGTTAATCCTCCTGACATTACTGTATGCATTGTTCAGGTAAGCTGTGCTTAAATATTTTTGTTCAGATTCTGTTTTAAATTTTGCAATCTTCTGAATGCACATAATGTTATCAGTAGTATAAATATTTAACAGGAATTATCGAGGATAAATTTATTAAGGTACATTAACTCTCAAATTTTCGATCTATACACTAGATACTCTTCAGGAGTTCTTGCGTCTTACTACTTCCACAGGTCTGGCGACCAAGCCTGGTGGATTTTCCATCTAGCATGGTCGTTGATATTGCCACCTTGTGTCTTGTAAATTTCCAGATCACATGCAGAAAAAACAAAGTTTGACTGAATCCAAAACTCAAATTGTGAAGTCTGTATTATTATTATTATTATTATTATTATTATTATTATTATTATTATTGCTCTTGTCATCAACATTCTCGGCCAGGGCTGGTGTGCAAAAGCCAGAAATATTCATCTCAAGCCTAAAAATTCATAAATTTTTTAGTGATATCTCAGGTTTGTCGAATGACTGCCTTTTTGGATTGGGTGAAGCTGTCTCTGTAGCAATCCTAATTCATCAAGATTTTTCAGAAAGTTATTTGATACACCATTGCAATTGCAGAAATGACAACTAGTACTATCTGTGCTATGCTTTGTTTCCAGATCTTTTTGATTTCCTTTCTCAGGTTCTCATATTTGAGATTTTCTCAAACACTGTTCTTTGGCTGTTTTCTGTAAGTGGAACTGCTACATCTATGAGTAGTTGTGTCTTCTTCAATTTTCTGTCTACGTTGTACAATTGCGATGACAGGTCAATTTTGGTCAATGGTGTTGTCTGTGATTATAGGTTTGTCCCAGTGCATGATGTAATTCTGATTTTCAAGAATAGGTCCTGGTTGGTACTCGTAATAAGGTTGATTATTTAACACCAAGCTGTAGATATAGAATCTTGGCTACCTGGTCATGTCTGTTAAAGTATTATTTTAAAGAAAAAAGAGAGCAGCCCACTAAAATGTGTTCTACAGTTTCATTTGTGTTGTTGTTGTTGTTGTTGTTATTATTATTATGGATTTTTTAAAATCAAAGTAAGTAAAAGGTTGCACATGATCTATGATGGCTAGTTGAGGTATCCTGTGCTTCCTTGTAGTGATGACAACCATTTTCATTCAAGAACTGACTGAGGTCAATAATTGCCAGTTCTTCAGATGTTATCTCAGAAATTAATGAAGAAAAAACCTTCACAAGCAACTTTGCAGAGACATAAGAATATTATTTAAGAGTTTTTACACTTGACTTATGCAGAATGCATGAAATCTTACAATTACCCTTCCTATTCTTCAGATTTCCAAGTGTCTGGCCAAACACTAGAATATGTATACGCCACCTAGTGAACAAAATTGTATGCCGTAGAAGTAATATGCATCACTTGACCATCCCGTAGTCAGCGCTATACAGTGAGAAAAGAATTTTTCAGATTTAACTCATGGGCATGAAGATGTCTGCAGACAGATGGATGAAAGTTATGCCATAAACATGCACTTTTTCTCTGGATGGGTTGGGAATAGTGTTATCATGAACACATGGAAGTCAAACCACCCCATCTACATGGATACAGCTGGTGCCTGTGGCTTAGTGGTACAAAGCAGTTGGCTTCTAATCATTTATCCAAGATGAGTCCAGGTTTGAATCATGGGTGAGGTATTTATAGTATGTTTCTCTTGCAGCACTGTCTCTCTCCTATTCTTGCAACCAGTGGCTCTATATTAGGTGCAGGCAACTGTTTATATCCCTATGTGTTACTCATGCTAGTTGTAAAATCTTGAAGCAAAAACAACAGAAAAAATATATAAGTGCAGATCATCAGGAAATGTACATATAAGGAAATAAATACTGTTATTGAAATTTCTTGTGTCATGGCAGAAGTGACAACAGCAAGAATGTATTCATCATATGAAATTGAAGTCTTGCAGTGTTGAGAAGATGAAGAGTACAAATTGACAAATTGTCAGAATCTGAGAGAGTACATTGGTTGTGCACCAACTTGAAATATAGGCAATTGTTATTGAAGTCATCTGTGTTGCAGAAAAGTGCAAAGCTGAAATGGGTGCATGGGACACTGAGCTCACCTGTTCTGTTGGCAAAGTACAAAGCTGTAATGTAAGCATGGGATATTGAGGTGATATATATCATGGGCAAGGTACAAATATTTGTTGCAAATGTTATTGCTGATGAATCAATTCATTCCAATAAACATTAGCATTGTTTTAGAGCTCCTTGTGAAGGACAGAATGAGCTGCTGCATATAATGGATAGCTAAAAGTGACAGACTAACCATTTGAACCCTTTGGTGTCTATCTCTAACACTACTGCTGCATTGCAGACAGGTCCGAAATCAGTGTTGTCTTGCATGACAGTAATGTTTTTAGGAATGGCACAATTGTGTATTTAGTTACATTAGAGCATTCTGCTTATGATAGCACAATGGGCTGGTATAATGTGCTAGAAAGGGATTCATTATAGTACAAATTTTGAGATCGTTGCATAGTCATTGAATATGCATTGTTCTCACATAGGTTCCCATCACATTTGTTATAGCCAAAGTTCTCAAGTATACCAACAAAGAATGCAATTATGAAATACTAATACTCTGCATCTTGTTGTTGCACTATTTTTGAGGCAGTTGGGCAACTTAACAGCACAATAATAACCATTCACATATAAACAGTGTCACTGAAGCCGTCCAAAACATAGTATGTTGTTATGACCCTGCCTTACTCATCACTTTTTTCTAATTTTTTTTCATGTGTAAAGAATCTTTGGTATACTATGGGAAGTCTTATCTAATGTTACATTCAGGGTGTACTCCATAAGATTTTTGGTTGCAACCATAATCTGTGTGAATTTCATTCCTCCAAAATTCTCCCAATATGTATTTTAACTTCATGTTGTGCCAAAGTGTATTGCGTTACTAGGTGATCACAGGTGTCAAGCAACCAAATGATCATATGTAGAGGATTTTAGGAAGGGAGTGTCTGACCCCAGGTCTTAAACAACCCTTAGAAATAGGAAGTTAGGAGATTTGGACTAGAGTGCTCGATAGGAAAGCAGTGGCGGCTCGTGGTGTAAAATGCTGGTGAGGCGAACGGTCTTGATGTAAATGTAAAACAGTAAAACATATGTTATTGAAAAATATATAAATTCGTATAACGTTATACGAATATATATATATATATATATATATCATCATCATCATCATTGTCAACCATTATCAATCCACTGCTGGACGAAGGTCTCCCCAAGTTTCCTCCACAACGGTCTGTCTTGTGCCAGTCTCCTCCATGTCACCCCTGCATACTTTCGAATTTCATCCACCCATCTCCCATGTGGTCTTCTTCTGGGTCTTTTCCTGTCCCTTGGAATCCAATCTAAAATTTCTGCTGTCCATCGATGATCTGTCCTTCTGGCAGTATGTCCAGCCCATTGCCATTTCAGGGATTTAACTCTGATCATGATGTCTTCCACTCTTGTCATTTTTCGGATCCACGAGTTCCTCTTCCTATCTCTCCTGGTTACACCAAGCATGCACCTCTCCATGCTTCTTTGAGTTGTCTGCAGCCTTTGTATGTCTCTTTTAGTTAAGGTCCACGTCTCTGCACCATACGTAAGCACTGGAAGGATGCATTGATCAAACACTTTTCTTTTAAGACATAATGGCATATTGCTCTTGAAAATTATGCTGTTTCTTCCAAAAGCTCTCCAGGCAAGTTTTGTACGCCGATTAATTTCTTCATCAATGTGACCCTCACTTGATATCTGCTGTCCAAGATAAACGTACGTGTCCGTTATCTCCAGCTATATATATATATATATCAGTGGCGTAGCAGGGGGGTCGTGGTCGTGGTTTGCACCCCCTTATTAGGCGAGACAGCTTTTTCTAAGTACGTTTTATAGATAATTTCCCTATTTAAATTCTTTGATTTTTATATAACTCGGAAAGCAATATAATTTCTTGATAATAGAAGAGAAAGTAAAGCAAAGCGGCCAAAGAAGTTGCTTTATTAAATTTTTATTAAAACAACTATAATTTATTGCATTTTCTTCATTTTATTAAATTAGCTTCATTTTGTATTAATATTCAAGATGTGCGTACGTACCAATAGGAAAATATTTGTTGAAGCCCCCCCCCCCCAAATTGTTATATGCACTTATGCACAGTTATACAGCAGAAGCGCAGAACCCCCTTCCCCCTTCAAAAAGTTTCATGTCAAAGGCAGTATCCCCCATTAGATATCTTTGAAGTCCTGGGTTCGAGTCGGCTGAATCATTAAAATCCGCTGAGATTCGGAATTTAGCCCTTATATACAAATATTATTCAACAGTAATGGAATAAAATTATAGAAATATATGAAACACGGCGTGGGGAGTCTTTCTTCACGAAAAAATCCAAAAATTTTAGAGAAAAAAATGTACATATACCTCTCTATATATGTGTGTGTGTAATATACGCTACTTTTGCAACAATATTTTTATGAAGACAATTATTCGATAATTTTACAACAAAGAAAAGAAATATTTCACCAGTATTCTTTTATGTAATACACTTGAGCGAAAATACGCAATTTGCGCGGTTTCTTTAGCTAGTCAATGCGTCACTCACATCCCAACGCCAATCGGAGATCCACTTCTTAAAAAATTCAAAGTAAATCATTTGAATATAATTTTTTTTCTCACGAAGTGTTTCTTGAGCTTGAATAAAAGTCACAGTTCGATTGGCATATTAGTGAAGGTGCATTTAGCACGGGTCACAAACTGAAGTCCAGGCTCGTGATAACTATGTACAGGAGAAGTCAAGCTAAGGAAGTACATTTCTATATAAAAAAAGTATAAAATAATTTAAACCTGGAATTAAAAACAGAGGAATACGAAATTAATTTGCTTTGGGCTCGAACAGAATGCTTTCAGTTTATTTTTTATAAATAAGTTCAATTCTGCGATCCTTTTTGGCTGCAAATTTGTCTATGATCAGATCATAAAATGGTTGAGTAGACATTAGATGGTTCAGCAATTCTTTCTCGATTGAAATTTTAGCGAGTGAAGACAAACGATCTTGTGCCGTTGTATTACGGAGGTAAGTCTTAATTCTCTTCAAACAAGAAAAAATTCCTTTCAGCAGAAGAACTTGTTGACGCCAGTGTCAATACAAGAGAAAATCATTTGTAGGCTTCTGGTAACACATCTTTCAGCTCGTTTTCTTTCATTGTTTTCAAGGTTTTCTGAAAACTGAGTTCCTGAAGTTGTGATCCTTATATAAAAAATCTAATTCGTTTTTTAGTCGTTGTGTGTCTGTAAAAATGTTTGGATAAATTTTTTTGAGTGTTAAGGGCACTGGATGGAAATGACTCTGAATAACTATGGTATTTTGAGCTGTCAACTAGCTGCAGAAACTCGAGCTTTCCCATATCTTCAAATCTGGTATTTATTTGGACTTTTATATATTCATGAATACACTCCATTAAATCATTCTGTATCGTTTTAGATTGTCCAGAAAAGAAGCTTCGTATTTCTTCAAAATGTGCTTTTAATTCTCGGATGCTCCTACGAAGTAACATTTGGAACATTTCCTTGAAATTGCCTTTATTTAATGAGGAAATAGTTTCATCATGTCCTCGAAAAGGCAGTTCTTGCTTGCTTAGAACGACAACTAAATCGATTATATGTTCCATAAAAAAAGCCTATTTAGTCTGACCTTTTCATTAAACTTGACTTCACGAAGAGCAGCAATTTTCTTTGAGCATATCAGAAATAGTGTTTGTTTTTTTCCATTCGTTTTAGACCTACGTGGTTAGTTCTATGCTCTTTAGAGCTTTCGTGCAATTTTGCACTACGAGAAAAGTTTTTTAGATCAAAATAACCCGTTGTATTCCACACATTTTTCTTATTGCTCAAAAGTAAACATGGCCAGCAAAAGAGAGTTTGCTTGTAATAGCACCAGAAAGCCAGGGAAAAATATCGTACTATGATTTATTGAAAGACCTAAAAAACGATTTGCCGCACTTCTTATCTTTAGATATTGAACTTATTATAGGTGTCGGTCTTCCAGATATGAGAACATCCTTGTTATCATAATCTTTCCAGTGTTTAAAAGGAATTTCTTCCAGAACACAAATCACGTCGTTTGTTGGGCCATTCATATTTTCCAACAAAAATCAAAATATGCTGTTTAGTAACAATAACAAAATAAAAAAAGAAAAACTCAACATTACTATGAACTAGCAAACACCCGCAGAAGAGAGGATTGAAAACACACTACAAAAAGTTAGATTCAAATACACTCTGACGAATAGTTAAAGCTACGTAGAAATCTTCGTACTCCAAAGCTTATAGAGGCGAACGGCGTCATCGCCTGTGAAACCACTTTTCACAAGGGTCATCTGCTCATTTTCCCGCGCCCATTGGATACACAATCCTTGGGTTCTCCAATAACAGCGGAGATGCGATTCCAGTTTAAGCGAAATGGAGGGTCGCCTCAGAAATTTCCTTTCTCTTACTGGAAGTCCGGCACCTCTTTAGGTAGACCTCGGACCGTGGGGGTGGGGGGTTCAGTCTGTAGGGCTCTTCTCTGATCCCCAGTTCCCAAAACCGACTTCTCATCGAGACGATTCAGCCGGTCGCCTCTCAGCGCTTAAAACATGCAGCTAGCTGCTTTGCAAAAATAATGATTCATTCCTCTTCTCGAAAGCCTTTCTTTAACCTAATTCATGAATCACAATGTGAATTTCAGTGTTTCATTTATCCTGCAAAGTTCTTATACCTTTGTTACGGACAGAAGGTTTTTTTCTTTCACTTTGCGGAATTTCAGGTGAGGCGGCGCCTCACTTGCCTCATCTGACGGGCCGCCACTGTAGGAAAGTGACACGGAAGCGAAGTAGAAAGGGGGAGGAAGACGCCCTTATTTATTACTGGGAGGGCCAGTACCTGGGGTCCGATGGCTTAACGTGCCCATCCGAAGCACGGCGGATATTTAGTGGATCGAACCTGAGGTCCCTTCTGCGGCAGTCGCGAACATTGCCCACTAGGCCTCCCGCGGCCCAGCGTGTCAAGCAACCAAATTGCACCATTATTTTAATATTCCTTTTTTTTTTTTAACTATTTTGTGGTTATTTTTCACTTCTAACTACCTTTTATTTCTTTACCATGCAATTTTTAATGCTAAATTTTACTCATGTGATACTTTAAAAAAAATTATTTTAAATGTGATACATTTAAAAAAATCAAAACTGTCTGCTTCTTCAAGTTTTAGAGAAAACTGTTTAACTGGGCATTGCAGTTTATTCTATAATATTACCTTCCTTTTTTTCTGTTATTGTTTTTAATTGTGTGTGCTCCTGAAATTTTGCTATTTTTCTCTTAGTGGAGTGATAAATTTCATTCATTATGCATAAAGAACATGAATTTAAAGTATGTTTTCATACCTAACAGGAAAGTATGTTACGACATCTTTTCTATTTGTTTTGTAACTTACTTTTTTTATTATTATTATTAGTGCCACTGCTTCAAAACTCCAATCTGAAACTGATGCTATTTGGAAGTTTCAGCGGTACCAGCTTGTGGTGGATTTTGCTAATCGTCTGCGTCTACCTCCTCCTCTTAGTATTTTCAGTTATTTAATGATCATATTCAACTGGATTTATCGATGCCTAACTTGTAAGGTATGCAAGAGGACTGATGAAACGGTAGGTCTTTTGCATCCTTTCAGTTGGACGTAAAAGACATTAGTTATTAACTTACTAAAATGACTCTAAATAACTACAGAAGGATTTTCAAATGTTGTGAACTTGAAGATGCTCACTTGATTTCAGACCGTGACTCCTTACTGTATTATGCTTGACATAAATTTGAACTTCCTCTTTAAAAAAAAAATTAAGAAAAGTAGTGAGAGAGAGAGAGATCAGGACTTTGCTCATGAATCAACTGAATGTAGGAACTCGTTACTTGGAAACACCAAAACACATTATTCATGAATTATGAGACTTAATTATATCACCGACAAGGGTGCCATTTTTTAAAAAATGGTTTGAAACTGTGTCAGCTAGCACATCTGTTGCTCAAGATATGTGCCCCAATTTTGTGCCTGTCAACATAGTATATAAAAGGGTGACTATTATTGTTGATGATATATGAATTTTAAAAAGGTTTACATGAAGAAGATTTGGGGGATTAAATACAGTCAAATTGCAATCTAACATTTTTGGATAGAACACAAAAAATGAACAGTGCACAATCCCGAGAATCATTAAATAGGGAAACAGATGTATATAAGAAATACTCGCGCGCGCGAGAGTGTGTGTGTGTGTGTGTGTGTGTGTGTGTGTGTGTGTGTGTGTGTGTGTGTGTGTGTGTGTGTGTGTGTGTGTGTGTGTGTGTGTGTGTGTGTGTGTGTGTGTGTGTGTGTGTGTAGTATTAAGTGCAGGAAATCATTAGATCTGGGAAACATTAGATCATGATTTGACTGTATTGAAAAATTAAGCATTTAATGTATCTAATCAAATTAAATAATGGCACACCCTATACAAACATACAGAATGCATAATGAGTTGACAAGATGTTTCTCACCAATAAATCACCAAAAATAGGAGAAACGGATAATCACCAGAAATAGCATAAGATAATCATCAGAAATACATTCCAAGATAAAAACTAACTTCCCTAGTGTTATAAAAATATGCTTTATCATTGCAATTTAATTATTTATGAGGCTAATGTTCAATTTTTTTCCAGAAGTGGATTTCTAATGGAAAGTTTCTTTTTGCTGAATCTAAAATCAAAATTGGGGGCTGAATTTTGTGGGCAAAAGGTAGTCAGGATTTATATAATTTACATCCCAAACTGGAGAAGCAATGTTGTACTAGGAGAAAACTAGCAATGCAATACATTAAAGAAAGTAATACATAAAATGTATGAACTTCAATAATTTTATGTGCTTATGTAACAAAATATTTTTTTAAACCACATTAACAGGCTACTTGTGCACTACAAAAAAATACATATCAAGTTAGTTACCTTTGGTCTTCTTTCAATACACATGTTCCCATTTTTGTTTATATGTATGCTCTGTGCCTCCAAGGGTAGACCCCAAAAACTTCCAAGAGGAAGGCCATAAAAAACGTTACTTAAATTTACAGAAATGAAATTATAAAGTCTAGAAATAATGAATGTGACGCTCTGGTGTCATAGTCAGAAGCAGTAGTATTTGGCTTGTCATCCTACATGCGGCCAGATTCGGGCCCGAGATGAGGCTTGGATAGTATGCTTGTCCTACAGCAGTGGCTCTGTCCCTTCCCTGGAGCCAGTGGCTGGACATTAGTGATGAGCAGCTACTTATTGCCCCTTAGAGTTTTTCGTGGTGGTCATTAATCCATACCCCCCTCCCTCCACCAAAAAAAATCTGCATTTTGCTGAAATAAAAGTAAATTTTACAGTTGAAAAGCCACTTCACAGCCTGCAACAAAATGCAAGAAAATTACCAAAATGAAAATCATAGCAGCAAGCATAGGCTGAAATAACATATATTGAAATTTAACTTAGTTTGCTGTCTAGGGGGGAAGGTCATGGGCACCACTGACTCAACAACCTTTATTATAGGGTTTACACCCATAGAAAATGTTTAGACTCAACTAGCTATGCTTGTTGCAGGTTTTTGAGCCAAGTACCAGAAACAAAGAAACATTAGATTGGACCTTAGAGGCTCATGATAGGAAAGTTGGTAGGCAGAGAGAGTGAGAATGCCTAGCTACTAGCCACATCACTGACATCACACAATGTCAAAATACACACTAGGAGAAAGAAAGGGGTGCTGGAAGGAACACATGCTTGTATTTTTAACAGGGGAGCCAGTACTCTGGGTCCAATGGCTTAACATACCCATCTGACTCACGTCAGATATTTTGTGGTTCAACACATCTGTCCTACCTGGTATCGATCCTGAGATCTTTCCTTTGGCAGGCAGGGGTGTTAACCCCAAGGCTATTGGTAGCCATGGGCTGTATGGCCTTCCACTTATATGCATGCCTGTTTCCTAGAAAGATGCCCACGAGCCTTTCAAGGTATGAAATATTGCTTGGTTTTGGAAAAATTCGCTCATGCACATTTCACAAATTGCAGTAATTGTGAAATGTTGCACCAATCTCTGAAACATATCACACAAAAGCTTCAGTTTTTCTATGTTCCTCATAACTTTAAAAACAATGTGTAAACTTATTGAGGAAGTCCTGTTATGCAGATTTCTAACTGTGTGTTCCATTTCAAATGAGATTTAAAGCTGGTCAACAACTATACTACCGATAATGGTGGTATGGGATTGACTAAAAAAAAAACAATTTGCTGTTGCCTGTACCATTTTTTTTTTTTTTTTTTGTGCATGCTGAAAACAAAGATAACACTTTTACATTTGTTGTATGTACTATCTGTTTTGTGCATATCTCTTACATTGTATTCTCTTCATTTCCCTGAGCTTTTGGCTTCAGACAACAGGCAGGGATGAATGTAGCTCTGTGTGAGTGAAACAGCCCAACCCAATAATGAAGTGTTATTTGCGCCTTTGCTGTGACAATTGTGTGAGCAGAAATCCATTTCAGAGATGAGATGATCAATTATCATAGTAAGGCGCCTCCTTGAATTCCAGATTCTGGTATGAGATCAGTCCCTCTTGAGCTACTTAATGGAAGTGTTTCTTTGTTGTGCATTAAGTAGTGATAAGGCTCATTAATCTCAAATTAGTAGCATGGGCTTATTGAAAAAAGATGTGCAATATAAATTAGTATTTTTATTTCTGAAAATGTTTATGTATCTGCATTTTTAGGTACACGATGACTAGGCTAGTGATGTCTGTGTATGCACAAATGTAATACAGCACAAACAGTTTTTGCCATACAGTTATGAGATTTAAGTGTACATTACGCACAAAGATGCACATATTCAACCAATGTTTATTGTAACTGTACAGCATTATTGTCATTCATTCGAGTAGTGGAAGGGGATCATCAGGGTCTTCATCCAAATCGTCTTCTTTGTGGTCTGTATGCAAAGAAGAAGGCGTAGGAGAAAGGGGTGGCAGAGGTAGAAGGGGTGGCAATGATACTTGGTGTTATCTTTTTGAAATACTTTGTGATTTCAGTTTGGCTTTTTTTGCCTCTCCATTTCTTTAAAAATGTTTGTGTACGTAGACAATACCTCTTCTACCAATTCCTTTAACTTCAACGAATGTATCGTAGATGGGTCGATGTCATGAAAATAATCCAATGCAGCCCTGAACTTAGACCCTCTGTAAATTGTCCAATGTGAACTTGTCTTTTGGCATTTCTTCTTTGTATGGTATCATCTCTGCTTTGGGAAGTCAGCTCAGTTAGGTCATCCTCTGTTAACTGATCAGGGTTGGTGTCAATTAACTCTTGAATTTCCCCAAGATCCATATCCTTAAACCCTTCCCCTTCCACCTTCTTTGCCAGCTCTACAATGTCTTTCATAATCTCTGATTGGCTCTGTAGTCAAGCCACTGAACTCATTCACACATTCTGGCCAAAGATTCTTCCATCACAAGTTTATTTTCTCTGGCTTGATAGCTTTTATGGCTCTTTCCATTACTGGGAATCTATTTAATAGTGTAAAAGCCATGTATGCTGGTAGTAGAGCTTGTGTAAGAGTGAATGGTGTTTTATCAAAATGGTTTTCCATTGGTGCAGGAGTTAGACAAGGTTGTGTAATGTCACCATGGCTGTTTAATATATTTATGGACGCATGCATGCGTGATGCCAACATAGATAATAGTGGTTTATGTCTTGGTGATATCCGTGTGTGCAGATTGCTGTATGCTGATGACACTGTCCTGTTAGCAGAGAGCAAAAGTGAGTTGCAGAGTATGTTGACTCGGATGCACGGAGTTTGCATGAAATTCAAACTGAGTATAAATAAGGGTAAACCCAAAGTTATGGTGTTTGAGAGAGGAACTGGTAGCACTGAATGTAATGTAAGTATAAATGGCACTGTGATTGTCCAGGTGAGTGAGTTTGTGTATTTAGGAAGCATGTTTGACAGAGAGAACAAGTTGGATGATGAAATCAGTAGGCGAGTGAATTCTTCTTTGAAAGTTATAGCTGCTCTGGGAGGTTTTCACAGGAATGATGGGTTCTCTAGAGAGTCCCGCATGTCTGTGTATGAAACAGTAATTGTTCCTACTCTGATGTATGGCAGTGAAACCTGGGTACTGCAGAAGAAACATAGGAGTTGTTTGTGTGCTGGAGAAATGCGCTACTTACGTAGGGTTTGTGGCAAGACACGATCTGATTGTGTGAGGAATGAAGATGTATTGCAGTTGTGTGATGTGAAGCAAAATGTTGTTAGCAAGGTGGAGACCAATATGCTTCGGTGGTTTGGCCATGTTGAAAGAATGAGTGATGAAATGCTTACTAAGAAAATCTTTTCAGCCCAAGTGGCAGGAAGGAAAGGCAGAGGAAGGCCAAGGAAGACATGGGTGGATCAGATTCAGGAGTGTCTGCATGAGAAAAAGATTATGAGTATGAAGTGTAAAAGATCTTGTGTACGGCGTGTAATGGATATCAGTGAAGCACGAGTTGTATGTCAAGATCGCTGTAAATGGAGAAGTTTGATACGACAACAATAAGTAAAAATATCTGGAAGTTTGTATTTCTTTTTGGAGCTAACCTCTGAATCTCAGAGAACAGCTTAGTGATATGTATGTATGTATGTATGTATGTATGTATGTATGTATGTATGTATGTATGTATGTATGTGTGTGTGTGTGTGTGTGTGTGTGTGTGTGTGTGTGTGTGTGTGTGTGTGTGTGTGTGTGTGTGAGTGAGTGAGTGAGTGAGTGAGTAAAAAGCTGAGGTTTTATACTTTCAAAGATGAGCTGAATTATTCGTAATAGTTTCTTCTTCAACTATAGCTTTGATGGATGGATAGTAACTGTTGAATTTCTATATGAATTCATTTAGCTGGTTTTATGAAAAATCCTGCAGGATATTGAAAACAATATACTTAGCAGCAACAAATCCATACTTACCAATAATTTATATGAGGTATGTAGATGACATCCTGATTTTATGGCAATATTCATATTTTTATGGCAATATTTTTATATGTGCACAAAATCACTTTACAAATGCTATATGTATTCAACAAAATCTGTTTTGAGTTTTTTTCATCTTACATACTAATGCTTATTCTGATTTATTTTCTAGATTTTAGTGTTTATGTTGTGTATTTCTGTTGGGAATTTAACCCGTATCATAAAACAAGTGTCATTATGATGATAAAAAATCCAAAGATTGAAATTTTAATTAATTTGATTAGCTTGAGATTTTTCATTTCTTTGAATTAATAAAACATGCAGATTTAAAACTGAAATATCATGGAGCATGTATGAAAAACACAGCGAAGAACTTATGGATGGTGCCTTATGAAATCAAAATTCCTTTAGAAATGTATTCTGCATGTTACAATTGTATCCTGCTTGGTTAAAGAATGAAATATATTATTCTTTTGCCATTAATTTTTTTAATTTCTAATTTACTACTGAAAATTAAGAATTTTGAACAGGATTAGGGTAAATATTGCTGTAAAAATTTTTAATTTTTACTGCAATGTGAGATTCAAATGTTCTTAAGGTAGGCTTTAAATAACAGAAAACAAAATATGTTAAGTTGTGTTTAAATTGGCTAGAGTTTTTTTCCACATCTGTTTTTAGATAGGTTTCTGGTAGTGAATTAAAACTGTGATTTTATTTCATTTTTGACTGTTGCAAAGATGAGAGCTAACATCAAATTTGTTAGTGAGCAAAGCATTTCTGTAATCTGCTTAGTGCTCGAAAATTGACAGTTCACAGACATTTGAAAATCTAGTAGTGTGTTTAGTATAGTATTTTAGTTGTATCTTTTAATGTTTTGTGTACTAGATGCATAACAAATAGTGCTTAACCAATGTTGTTCCAGGTAAGTCATGCTTGGTAGTACTAGTTTATACTTCATACTGTGCTTGCATTTTTCTTATCTTTTTGTTTAGTTTCATTGTGTGGAATTGTGAAACAATGTCAAGTTAACTGTTAAAGTAGCATATGAATTCATGCTGTGTGCAATCTATCTTTCAACAATATTGTGGAAAATTTCCATACATACCTCCCATTGTTAATATTTAAAAAAGAGTGCAAGAAAGGTAATCTTCAATTAGCAGAAAAAGTTATTGATAACTGTACACTTTTGACTAATGGCAACAATAAAAAATCGATCCTTGATAAAGCTAGAGTGTATTGCATCCCGATAAACAATTTATCGAATAATAAAAATGAAGATGAAAAAGATAAATTCTATATTGGCAATACTAAAAGAAGATTTCAATCTAGAATAGGGGAGAATTTTTATAATTGAAATAACAGAGAAGAGAAAGCATCCCTAATCCAACACTGCATGGCTAGTAATTCAACCCCAGATTGGACTAATGCAAAAATCCTCACATTACGTAAAACACATAGCCAGATCTTGACATCAAAGGCAGTGATAATCAAACAGACTAAAGAACATAATTGCAACAGCAGTAGTCCTATCAAACTTCCATTTGCATGGAAATACCTAATTGAACAAGAACAAAAAATAGATCTGAAGCAAAAACAACAGAAAAATAATAATTACAGAACTAACAATCATCAACATCTCAGGAATCTTACAATAGATGGAGATACCAGCAGAATACACTACTAACATGTGGGCAGGGGCCTCCAGTCAGAACCAAACAGTGATGCACAAAAGGACCCAAATGGTGATGTGCAGTAAAACTATATGTGATGCACAATCAAGCAAAAAATAGTGTTCAGTGGATTATCGGAAGTTGATCAACGAACTGATGCGTTTGATGGTATGGTAAGCTTTGACTTCATAACAGCTGGCGTGATAATCAACGTGTAGTATCCACTGAAGAAGACTAGAGCTATATAGTTGAAACTAGTCTGGGTGAAATGAAGCCATGTGGGTGATGATGCTTTTTTTGTGTGAAACTTTTGATACCCACTTTTTAGAAAAATCTTTCGTCACAATATTGTTCAACTTTAATTGTGTTCCAAGTTGTCTGAGATTACTCTCCTTTGGTTATAAGTATTGTTCAATACAGCTTGTTTTTAGAGTTCATGTCTACATTCCATTGCAACCATCATTTGTCAGTTTTATCCTTTCATCCACTATGTTTTAAGTTATAATTCTCTTAGTAGCAGCATTTTGATAATATCATGGACAGCGAGTGAAGGCGCATGTGGAATTGAATTGCGTGACCAAATAATGGTTAGTTCATGATATGTTTCGTTGGTTTTTATAGGAGTCAACATTATTTTGAAATTTCAGGATTAGATACTAGAAATGCATTATTCGCCCATAGTTGCTTCGATATCTTCCACAACGTGTGAAGCAGTAAATATAATTGTCAACTTCCAAGTTGAATGCTTGATACGATATTATAGCCATGTAAATAATGTTCTACACCCTAGTGTGCTATTAGAACTAATGCAAGAGCAGTTATTGCAATGTTGTTAGCAACTTCTTCAGCAGAGTCACAGACAACAGCAACAGATTTTAACCCAAAATTTGTGTGTAGGTAAAAAGTGCACCTCTGCTAAATCTAATTTAAAATATTTAAAACATGTTTTCAATGAGAATTTATTTATTTGCAATAATTTTTATATTCTGTTAAATGCTGAGATTGTAAGTGCACCCACTTTATTTTGCTCTCAACTTTTTATTCATAGGATGACCATTTACTTGCTGGGACAACAAGTAAAGGGCACAGACTCTCTGAGAAAGATTACAATTATTGGAGGCAATTGGCCCAAGAATATAGCAGCCAAAGGGAAGAAGAAGATAACGAGAAAAATCTTGCAAAGAAACAATTGGAAATGTATTTCTTTTATTTTATTTATTTATATATATTTTTGCTCCACATTAGTATTCAGAATGTTGTCTATTTCATTATTTTATGGATATGTTGATTTGTGGTTTATTTTCTTTTTCTGTTTTATTCTTGGTGTCTGACATAGAATCTCTTTGATAATCTACTGTATATACCAATTAATGAAGGGTTGAAAAACGTTGGCATTAGCGTTCACTTCTATGGACAAAAGTACTTAGAAACCTCCACATGTACAAATAAATATACATTTACTGAACCTGGTGTGCATGAACCATGTGTGTTGGGTGCTGTATATAAAGGAGAGTTGGAGTGACAAATCACACACTACTTACTCTTCAGTTTGGATGGACATATTTGGGTGTGGCATTTGCCTGTGGAACACTGTCAGGCAGACTCCATTATCCCTATAGTCAAGTTTAGAGGAGAATATTTTATGGTATGTGGCTGTTTCTGTTGAGAAGGATTCTGTCCTTCGGTTGTGGGCCCTCCAGCATAACAGCCACCACGTACGAAGATATTCTGAACGAACAATCTGTGCTACCTACACACTGCAAGGTCTGTCTAAGACTGGTTTCAAGAGCAAAACATCCAAGTGCTGGATTTGCCAGCCCAAACTCCCAATCTGAATCCTATAGAGCATCTGTGGGATAAGCTGGAATGTTGAATCCAATCTGAGCTGGTAAGACCTTCCTTTATGTCAGCTCTGACAGAAGCTTTGTAGGAGGAATGGAAGAAAATTCTGGTACAGACCTATTGGCATCTTGTGGAAAGCATTCTTGGAGGGGTCGCTTCAGTCATAACAGCCAAAGGTAGGCCAATTATCTACTGATTTTGTGATTTTGATTAAGTGAAGCGAGGCCGAAGGCCAAACAGAGCTCTCTTTACGAGACTTGAGACAATTAGTTGTTTGGACTTAGATACGAGATGACACATCCGATCACCATGATTGTTTGCATGTGATTGAACATCGTCCATGGTCAGGTTTTGACGCCTTCCGATTACCGAAATTCCGTGTCATTGAGGAATAATCGTCCAAAAACTTGCATTTTTAGGGGGTTTTCCGGGTTTTGAGAAGGGGTCTTTTGTTACCTATCTCCTCCAAAGATCTTCAGCCGATCGCAGTAACACTTGCCACAGAGAAAGGGAAGGGCATGGTGAGTGACATGGGGTTGGTATCATGGTGATTGGTCGTGCCATATGAAAATAATGACCATTAAAAACTGACCAATTTTAATAATAATCTAAAAAATCCGCTCTCTATATGAGACTCGGGACAATTAGTTGTTCGGGCATAGCTATGACATGACACATCCGATCACCGTGATTTTTGACATGCAATTGGACATCGACCATGGTCAGGTTTTGACGCCTTCCAATTCCTGAAATTCCATGTCACTGAGGAATTTCAGTTAAAATGAGATGGCCTTTTATTTGAACCATTTCACAAAAGGTGGCTCACTAGCATTAATTTAAAAAAATAGTTTGAATTGAAAAACGAAGAAATGGATAGACTCCATCTGTTAGCTCAACACTTGCTTAATCTATAATAATAAAAGGAAGTTTGTGTGTGTGTGTGTGTGTGTGTGTGTGTGTGTGTGTGTGTGTGTGTGTGTGTGTGTGTGTGTGTGTGTGTGTGTGTTTCGCGATACAAAATGAAAAACGTGGTTCCCGATCTGAGTGTCTTTCCGCTTTGTTTACATGCAACCTGATCACAACCAAATTGAAGAAAAGTAGTTCATGATAAATTTTAGGCATTTCTTTTTTAGAATGTTTCGTACATTTTTTCTGGAAGTCATAAATCCATTGTTTCCACAAAACTAAGTATATGGGTTTCTTTGAAATCCCTTTAGCCTCCTCAATAAGCCTCCCTGTGACGTATAAACTCTAAGTAGCAAATGCTTTTTATTGCCACTCAAGCATTTATTTATTGATAGTTCCCTTCACCGCAAAACCAGTGACATTCAAAAGAAAATAAACATTGCAGTGAAAAGCGCGCACTGTGTTAAGTCTATTGGAAGTCAACTTACTTTCCCTTCCCTAAACCATGTGGGGAAAAATCCGCTATCCCAAAACCACGGTCACTTTTAGACAGTTGGAGACTCATTTTCAGTGCCAGTAACAAAATAGATAACTCTCTTCAAGTGCTGAAGGTTTTAAGAAGCAAAATATGAAGCCATGATTACGACGGCGTTCGGCAGCGGCAGCACCTGGGCTAAGTATTGTATGACGCTGTTCAGCAGTGAAAGTGTTAATGAGCTTAAATTTTGCAATAGCTTCGCTCAAAATTTGCCAACTGTATCCGAGTTATTGGTTACCGTTGGCAGCTTGTCCTAGTTAATAAATTATCATGTTTCCATTCAACCTAGGTGCCCGAATATTTTTTGTCTACATATGGTATATTGTAATAGTATTTTCATATATAATTTGTTTTTGTGGTTCTTTTTTTAAAATTCCCAAATATTGGGAAAAAACCTTATATATATATTCCCCATTCTCCTAAAAAAATATGGATCAGAAGTTTAGTAAAATTTGCAAAGACAGTGAAGAAATAGTCACAAAATTGTAAAGAAAAAAAGACACCACAAACCTAAACAAAAACTTAAATACTGCAGAAACATACTGTGTGCATTCCCAGTCTCTCAAAAGTATTATGAAAATGATGCAAGAAACAGAACTTGCACTAAGTTGTGCTCTCTCAGAAATATAAAACCAGGTTCCTTTTAAAACAGTTAACACATGAACTGGTAGAAAAGCTAAAGTAAAAATATCTCATTACTGCTAGAAGAATAATGAAGACCCAGATTTTTATTAATATTTAATATCTGTGCACCCACAAAACTGAAAAACAGATTCGACTGACTGAATTTATTTGCACTAAAAAAAATGCAACAGTGTGATTGCTATTACTTGTACATAGGTAATAAATACCTTATCTCTGAAAAATACTCATCAAAAAATTATAAACAGTAGCAGAAAAATCAAATATCAGTATCAAATAGTATTTTACTTTGTTCACTAACTCACCACAACCTCCTACAGATGACACCAAACTGGAATACAAGTCAAATGCCACTTCCTATTGCTTCATGAAAAAGGAACATTCTAAGTTCAGATGAATATCACACTACTGACAGTAATCTGTCTGTATCAGCCACCGATTTTCAGAAGAAGAGGAATAAATTTTGTTGTGGAAGACTTGTTTTCACCACTATACACACAGTGTGGTAGTTCAACAAAAAGAAAATTGAAAACTAGAAAAGTGTCAACAAGTTAGTAAAGTCATGCAATGCATTGATTATGATATGCTTTCCAACATACCAGAAATCATTACTCAAGTTATGAGGATAATGGCTGTGGAAAAAATCTCGCTCCTGTGCCCTGACCTATGACCCCATTCCGATGATATTAAACAAAATTGGTTCAGTATACCTCCAGAACAACATTCTAAAGTTTTGTCGCAATAGAATAATTTTTAGTCAAGTTATGAGGATAATGGCTGTGGAATAAATTTTGCTCCTGTGCCCTGACCTTTGGCCTCAGTTTTGATGATATTCAACAGAATTGGTTCAATATACCTTTGGAACAACATGATAAAGTTGTGTTGCAATCAAAGCATTTTTACGTAAGCTATGATGCATAAGGGTGACGGAATGGATCCCGCTCCTATGTCCTGACCTTTGACTCCATTTTTCCCCATTTTCAATAGGGTTCGTTCCCAGGTTGTCCCCTACCACATACTAAAATTTCATCGATATCGAACCATTTTTACACAAGTTATTGTACAGACAGACAGACGGACAAACCTGGAGCATATACGCTTCTTCAACCTATGGTTGGGAAGAGTAAAAAAGGTTTAAAAGGGGGATCTGTTAACCTACTGTTCAGTGTTCTACCGATACAACTGAGGCACATTACCATATAAAAAGCAGTATCAGGAATACCATCATCTTGCATTCGGATGAAAAAGAAAAAGAAGGAAAGTCTCAAAATAGCATTCTAAAGCATTTTATTGTGTCAGTTTTGTTTCTAAAGATGCACATGCGCCCACTTAAAATGTGCATTTTTTTATTTTATTTATTTATTTCTTTTTCATTATGCCCTTATATCACTTACTTTTCTTTTTCACTCTTGATATCGTTTACTTTTCTTTGTCATTATGCTAGCTCTTTAAGTTGCTTATGCACATGAACCAAATGGTGCCCATAATTTTCTGTGTTCCCCAAACAGACATCAGCATCCTGGTTTTATGAAAGATACCACAAAACAATTCCTTTCCCCCTTTCATCTCAGCAGTGTGAATTGGAAACCTGTGTCCAGTGATAAGCACTCCCTTTTAGCACATTTATTCTCTGCTCCATGACCTAAGGCATGATGGGAAGTCCCCCTGAAGCATACATCATGCCACTTAGTAGAAACAAGGACTCAATCATCCCTTTTCTTTCTTAGGTTCATTCATCATTGTTATTGTCATTTTAGCAGGTAATCAACTGGAAAGTGCTAGTGTTAATCATGATCCTAAAAGACTATGGTGAACAACAAATCTAAGAATAAAATTACACTTTCCAATGTGCAGGTATACTCATTCCAGCCATGTTCTTTTGCTTCTTAGACAGCAAATGTATTTGTTCAAGCTGATCTGAACTTATTTTTCAGACCCTGAGTTTATTATGTAATAAATATAATGAGCACAATGCCTGATATTCTCATTATGTAAGAATGCACATTCAGTATAATTAATATTTTCAAGGTTAGTCACAGTTATCATCCCATTTGCCCTAATGATGTCGAACCAAATGCTCTGTGAAACTATAGTTGATGTATATTAAACGTTTTTTATTGTGAGAAATGTTGCTATTTTTATTCTATCTTAACACAACAAGTTTAGTAGTCGTAAATTATATACAAAGAGATACATGCCATAGATTAAAACAAAGAGGCAAAGAAACATGATTCAAATTTTATACAGATTTTACAATACATTTTTGTTTCTTAAGATTTCAAGATACAAATTTTGAAAATTTTGTAGGTTGATATGAATACAGTTTAAGGTGATTGTATATGTGTATGTGATACAGAAAACCATCTTTAAATATTTTGGTTTGCTTAGTCTTTATTTCTTGTTTCTTTATTTTAGAATTATGACTATTACTGAAGATGTGGAGTATCAAAAACTTGTTTTACGTCAGTTAAAAGGTAGACTAAGGGAGATAGAGCGCATGATGACCCACTCTCATGTTTATTTGGAAAACATCAAGCATTTGACAGAGAAAGTTGAAGGTTAGTTCATTTATTTCCTCACTGGAGACTTTTGACTTGTGTCTTAATTGTGAATGAGTAATCCTTGTATACTTCTTACTTAAATCTGTTTTATAATTGTTGTAAACTTCTTACTTGAATTTGTGTCATAATTCTTGAGAAGTTCTTACTTGAATTCGATTTTGTTTTTTCAAAATATTGTTTACTAATCCTTTCACTGTACTCTACTTGCTGAAGCTGAACTTAATGATAATCATCTATCATTTATTTCTGAAGAATTATTTCTTTAGGAAATTTGATTTCTGCTCACATGCCACTAAGATGAAGGATCATATGTGCTTTGATTCACCCACGGCAGAGACTTTCATCTGAGTCCCAAAACGCATCCTCTGTTGTTTGAAGGCTCCTTGTTCTGGGAGGTGTAATGGTACCATACTCAAACATAAATCGGGAGCTACACATTTGATTCCTGTTCAAGGACGATATGTTGGAGTTTTGTATTGGATTTCTTATGCCTTTTGCTACCTGTTCCCATTTGCCATTGTGTATTTTATTCATGTCATCAAAAAAATATCAATGGATTTCCCACGCTCATCTTCAGAGAAATCCAGTTTTGTTAGTAAATATTCCAAAAGTCAAGATGATTCACAACATTGCAAATAGAGAACTAACAAGCGAACTTGAATTTGTTTTATAATTTTTGTGAAATTGATACATCTCAAATTTCACTGTTACAACCAAATTGGTTGCTGAATAACAGTTCGCATAGAAGCTATCACCAGGCAAACCCTCATTTCCAATAGGAGCAGTGTTATAAATGGGTGTTTCATTTGTGAAAACACATTTCACACTACAAGATACTAAAATTGATCAATAAAATAAATGAAAACAAAATAAAACAACTTATATGCAATAACTTGTATTTATTATGCATGTAAAAAGCTACAATCCCAACCTCACTGTACAGCAGCACACGTCCCGAACTGCAGGCTTGATAGTCTGGGGAGCCATCGCATATGACAGCCAGACTTCCCTCGCAGTGATCCGAGGGATGTTGACAGCCCAGCGCTATTATGTACAGGAGATGCTGTGACCCCATGCGCTGTCTTTCCCGTCGGGGTGGCCCGGAGCCATTTTCCAACAAGATAACGCCTGTCCGCACCCGGCTTAGGTTTCCCAGGACTGTGTGTGTCATGCTTCCATGGCCTTCCAGACCACATGATCTCTCGCCCGTCCAACACGTGTGGGACGTCAGCTTTCTCCATGCCCCAGTGTTCGTGATTTAGAGCGTCAGTTGCAAGCAGTTTGGGCCAGTCTGTCCCAGGATAACATTCAACGTCTCTTTGACTCCATGCCGGACCGTATTACTGCAGTATATAAGTATGAGGCAGTCCGACGCGGTACTAATGCCAACTGGAATGCGTACCGTATGTTCGCAGGAAATCATCCTGCTGCTGTGATATTGTGATCACTTCTGTCCTTGGTATGTACCATCTCACTGCTAAAATCTCATTTCAATCCAACGTCTCCTTCTTGGTGCACAGATTTTTATGATGATAAGTGTATGCAACTGAAAAACGTATAACCAAGGCTCCACTGTATGTTGTTATATTTGTGTGAATTCCCCAAACTTCTTTTCTTTCAGCCTTAGGTTAAAAATCAGACTAAATGTTCTTTTTTTCCTCTTCTATTTTACATGTACTAAGTTACTGAATACTGATACTTTTTACTTTTAATTTTATAATAGCATTGTTGTTATTAGTATATGTTTTCACTATCTCCATTATGATCACAGGGGCACAAGGTACAAGCCAGTTTATTGCATTCTCATAAGTTACTTTTAAAAACATTTAAAACCATATAAAACATGATATGATTAACTGAAATTTAAAATAGGTATATTTACATTCTTTAAAATAACACAAGGCTGTAAATTATGTTTGGCTCCTTCATCTTCTTTTATAGATAAACTCTTTCATGAGTGTCACTTTACATTTTCAGGTCTTGCACATGGCATCCATTAAAACCATAGTCAGCTCTCTAACACCTCCTTCCTGACCAGCGACATACGAAAAGAAGTTCAAACATTTCTCACACCCTTCAAACCGTTAGGGTTATCGTCACACTGGTTCATCTTGAATGTACACTCTGATCTTTGATATATGTTTCATGTGCTGCCCTCTATCAGCAAAGCTGTAATCCATAAGATAAGCTCATTTTATGTACATATGATGCCACAGGAAAACATTGTCTTTTTATAGAAAGTATGTTGAAAGATTTTATTATGTAAAATAGATTCAATCAAAGGGCAGCATGTGCAGAAAGCAAAGTAAACAAGAAGAGAAATTGAATTTCAAAATTAAAGAATGTTGGCGAAAGAGTGGAAAGTATTGAACAACAGTTGTTCAGATCCAAGGCACAATGTGCATGCAGAATGACTACCTTCAGTTGCTTGTACCAGTGCATTAAGCCAGTCAAATCCTTGGTCATAACCAAATAAGAGATGCAGTGCTTTCAAAGGTAGTTTAATCAATTTAGTTAAGAAATGCAGTCATGTTTCCTTTTTTGACAATGCATTTCAAATGTGAAAACAGAAGTGTGTGTGTTTGAGGGTGTGAGAGAAATAATATGGTTATTATCTTTCAAGTTATGCATTCTTCTATTTTTATCAGTAATATCAAATATAAAATTAGAAGGGGAAAATGCCTAATTACCAATATGTTATTTTCCTCCACTGTGCCTTTTTGGGGTTCTTTTGACAGATTCCTTTATCGGTTTAATATAAAATGTGACAAGAATCAAATTCAAAAATTTTATCATAATTAGTTAATGTATGGCTATCGTTGGTTTTAGAGTACAATAATAATTATTGCATGTATGGGTTTTTTAGTCATTTGAGAACTTGATCATTCTCCTTTAGGTATCATCATCAGTTTCAGAAATCAATTAGAGATAAATAATCTCAAGTACATGGCAAAGCATATAAGCATGTTATTTTTGGAAAAGAAGCACCTTCATTTTTAATTGTTCTCCATATTTTTAATTGCACCTTAAGATAACTTGAAACTGCATGGCCCTCAGGCATGAGATTTATTTGTGGCTTTTCAGAATTCCTTTTTTTTTCATCATCATTTGTATCATTCTTAAGATCAATGCAAAACCTAAAAGAAATTGTTTGGGGGTTGGGCAGGGGTCTGAGTACTTGTTCTACCGATAATTGCTTGCCTACTATCTGGTTTGTGATAAAGAGGTCTTAAATAGGTGAAAAGTGAAGAACATATGAATTGCCTACCAGCCAATCCTCCCACTTTAAGGTGTCACCCAGTTTTAATTCATTTCTCCCAACTGCCTCTATGAATGTGCTGGTTTTCTATTATGTGGCATTTATGTGATGATATTTCTTTCTTTAACCACAATTTTTTTTTCTGTAGAGTGGGTATGTATATCTATGGGTGAAAGTTTTTCATCCTGGGGATGAAATTTCATCTCTTGAAAATTTTTGATGTTAGATGGAACAGAAATTCCACCCATACCCCTATTTTTTTTCCTTTGATGCTCCCTCTGTCCTGTATTGTTATTAAATGTACATTTTTTAAATGCTTGTGTTTCAGCTTGTGAAAGGAGGCAAAAATTTCCAAAAGCATGAAAGTTTTATGGAGCAAACATTTCTCCTGTGGTAATAGTTTCTTTTTCCTGTGTCAGTTTGAAAACTAACATATGGAGAACAAGATTTATTGTTATTAAATGTCACTTTTTTCAATAAAAACTGGTATTTATCTTGTAAAAGCAGACAAAAAATGATGTAAATGAAGTTAGATGGATGTTGTCCTAAATTATTTTCCTTGTGATATGCTATATCCTCCATTATTGCTCTGTATCATTTTATTCCATCTCTGTTTTCATTTCAGCCTGTAAAATGAGATTAAAATTTCAGAAAATGAAAGTTTAGACAGAGCAAAAGTTTCTTCTGTAATCAGAACTTTTTTATTCCTCTGGATGTTCCCTGTGTCTTGTTTCTCCCCAAAATGTTTGCATTTCACCTTGAAAAAGGAGACAGAAGTTTTCAATAATGAAAATTAGACAAAGTGAAAATTTCTTCCATAGTCTTTTTTTTCTTTCTCTTGATGTTTTCTCTGTTCTGTATTGTTGTTAAATGATCTCCTTCCTCCCATAATTTTTAATTGGATCCTGTTTTCAGGGAGAGATTTCCAGTTCTTCATATATGTATCATCTTCCTTCAGATACCATCATCATCAGTTTCAGAAATCAATGAGGACTAAATCATCCCAAGTATACTACAAAGCATATGAGAAAATTATTTTACAGAAATTGGGAGTGCAGGTTCAATTTCCACTCCAGAGTGATAAAATTTTCAAGTTTTCTGAGAAGCAGCTGCTACATTTTAAACAGTTTAAATGAAAAGCCCTTCTATGACAAAAATTGTATGCTTTATATGCTTTGCCATTACTTGAGGTGGTTCATCCTTCATTGATTTTTGAAACAGTTTCTGAAATTGATGATAATATTCGCAGGAAGATAACAAATGTCTGAAAAACTGGAGATTTTCCTGACCCCTGGATCCAGTCGTGGACATTACATAGGAAAAACAGGATGCTTTAACTAGTACAAAAATGTGTAGTTAATTCAGATTCCCATGATAATCTAGATATGCTAAGTTTTGGGTGTTTGACAATTAGTTATCCTGGATGGCGTAATGGGAGCATGCATGAATGAAAACTGGGAGATACGAGATTGATTCCCTCTTCAGAGCAATATGATTTTCAAGTTTTCTGTGGGAAGCAGTTAAACTGAAGGTGCTGAAAATATTCTCTAGGGACCTATTTAAAATGTGTCTTTGATTGGTCTTACACACAGATGCTGCCTTTTTTGGGGATGAGGGGAGATCAGTGATGGTTGTAACTAGCTTCTTGGTTCCACTTTGCTTTCCATTTACTTGCATGGTTGTATGTAATCACTAGGGCTAGGATTTTTATGACCTAAAGATTGCTAGAAAATGCCCTATAAAAATGCATTTATGACCCAAAAAACTAAAAAAAAATGTGCTATAAAACAAAAAAAAGTACCAATAAATGCACATTTATTTCCTTGCAAAACTAATTAATTAAAAAAAGAAGAAGAGGTGTATGAAAAAAAATGAATCTAAAAACATAATTTAATCTACATGTGGTTTGTGAGTCAAATATTCAATAAATGCTCTGCATCAATACGTGGCTAGTTGCATGGTATTATGCACATTGGTATACAAAGTTACTTATTACTGTTTCACACGTTGTATTGTTTCATTAACTAAACTAGTTTCAACTCTTCATTTTGCAAGTCATCCTCAGTAGCGTACAATGTTTGCGTTTCCAAAGAGGTCGTTGTATCACTGGGTCACTGATCGTTCTCATTATCTGCTGGGTCATTGTTGCGCATGCATATTATGGTCGTGCTTTATTTTGTTTCATTATATACACACCCTATGACCTGCCATATGCATGGAAATTCTTGGTGCAACGTGAGAAGCAAATAAAAAAGAAGATGTCCAAACAAACCCGCACCCTAACCAATAGCCCTACCAGGGTATACCGCAATGAAACAAAATAAAGCACGACCATAATGCGCATGTGCTACAATGACACGGCAGATAATGAGAATGATCAGTGACCCAGTGATACAACGACCTCTTTGGAAACGCAAACATTCTACGCTACCGAGGATGACTCGCAAAATGAAGAGTTGAAACTAGTTTAGTTAATGAAACAATACAACGTATGAAAAAGTAATAAGTAACATTGTATACCAATGTGCATAATATCATAATTTAATCTGTTGACTGTTGCTGTGTCAACTGAAATTCTTAATTTTACTAACAAACACAGGACCTATGTAAAAACAAATAGACAGTAAATACAACTTAATTGTTTTACAGTTTCTGTGCCAAACTAAAAATTCATTGCTCAAAAACATGCCTTGTGAGACAAAAAAGAAAAAAAAACTTAAAAGTAAAGTACAATTTAAATTTTTACAGTTTCTGTGCAAACTGTTCTTTTTTTTTTTTTTTTTTTTTTGGGTTAACAAAAATACAAAAATATGCCCTATAAAAAAAACAAGAAAAAGACAAAAATGCAACTTACATTTTCTGACAGTTCCTGTGGCAAATTGAAAGCTTTAATATTACAAACAAAAAAACTTTTTTGAATATTTTTAGTTTGCCATGGGAAACAAAGTTTTTATTTCAGCAGTCCAGAATTGCAATGCACAACTAAAACCATGTGCAGATTTTCAAATGAGAATGAGTTTCTATTGTCTGCCAACAAAGCTTTAAACATTGAAAAGCTCCATTTTACTTCTACTGACACCACAGGAGCATACTTGAAATAACATATGTCACTTTGTTTAAAGTCTTCTGAAATTTCACCAAGGGAAAAGTTTCTCCCTGATAGCACATCTGCACTTAAACACAGCTGCTCATATCCTACATATTTTTTTTAAACTTGCTCAATTTTCTTTGCACAGCTTTTCCCACTTTTCCAGTCACAATATCTAGGTCATTCACAACTTTCTTCATCAAATCCATTTGATCCACTAATAGCACTACTGACTTCTCAAAGAAAGTAATGGAACCAGGCAGAAATCCAAAATTTGACTTTATGTAAGAAAATTTACCTGCAATTTCAGGATCAGAAAGTCGTCTTTACGCAACTTTAATTGACGCCCCTTCATTGCTGTCAAACGATTCATTGGTTTTCTTCACCACTGTGAAGTTGCTACAGTAATAGCTGCATGCTTCAATCCAAGTCCCCCATCTGGTTAAAATGGGAGTAGGCAGCAAAGAATCGTTTGGGGCCTCCGACTTGAATGATGCCACTCAAGATGGTGCTTTTACAAAGACTTTCTTCACGCACCCAATCAGCTGGTCAACTTCAATTAATTGTCCTCTTATCTCTTCAGCAACTCTATGACAGGCATGTACTTAGACATGCCAGGTTCACTAGTTTTTAGTACAGAGCTTTCAGAGCATTAACAGCCTTTATCATGTAAGGTGCAGCATCAGTCACGAAGAGCAGGAAATTGTTGTGTTGGATGCCATTGGGCCATATTAAACTCAAAGACCTATCAAAGAGTTTGCTTATTGTAGAAAAATTCACTTTTTTTAGATGTTCACAATTGAGGAGAAAATGTTCAACAGGGCCATCTTCTTCCATCATACTTACCACTACGTTATCTACATATCATCCAAGAGAGTCAGTTGTCTCATCCATTGACACCCAGATTTTCTTGTCATCTACTTTTATACTTATCTTCTGCATGGTGTTTTTATAGTAGCGGCTGACATAATTTTTCCTTAGTGTGAAGGAGTCTGGCAGACTTCCCAGTGTGCTTTTCTGAAAGGCCATGCAATTTCGAATTGTTAACTTTGCTCAAGGGCATTTCGGCACAAATGAAGGCTTTCCACAATTCTTCATAACATGCAGAATGTTTTCAAGACACGCAGGCGTAGCCAAGGAGAATTCAGTGTAACTGTTTATTGTCCTGGAATCACTGCAGACCTCATTTGTGTTTTCTGCTGTTGACATGCTGCTACACAGTAAATTTCTTTTCCGTGGCAACTCTCACGTCGCAGAGTTTGCAACATAGTATCTTTCCATCGGTAGAGAATACATTTTTGCCATATTCAGAAATGAAGTGTTTTAATTTCTGTGAGCCTCTTTCTTTCACTTTAGGCATGTTGGGTGTTGAAATTCACAATTACTACACAAAAATTATTCACAGCTAACAAACAACGTGTGCAGCTTCCAAAAAATGTCGAGAGACAATGAGCCCCAGTTATCTGTAGAACTCGCGCAGACTGGTTTGGACGAGTTCATTTACAGCCACACTACACTAGAGGGAAGGGGAAGAGGAAGGCAGGGTTATACAGTGAAACCTGTATCGACAGTTTAACTCTCTCTGCCCAAACTGAGAGCTTGAAGCCTGTGGTGTTTGTTATCCACCCCCCTTGCACCAAACCTCGCCTTTCGACAAAATGGCAATGACCGTACTCCAAATGGGATAACAGCTCATCACTGGCTTGAAGGAAGAGACAGAAAAGGGGAGGAAGTGCTTTCACCATCGCCGAGGCGCCGTCATTTGCTACGACGCGTGTACAGATGTTTTGTTTTATACACGAGCACTACCTCCCCCCCCCTCGTTTTCTCAGTCTTGCTTCTGGGTTTCAGGTAAATTCACCCAAAAGTGCCATTTTTTTTAAATGCTTAAATATGCAAAATAATGACTGAAAAATGACTTAAAATGACCAAAAAACCTGAAACAATGCCATATCGCATTAAAATCATGAAAAACTGCAAAAAATGCCCTTAACAAATGTACTTAAACCAGCTTAGTTTTGTATGAAACATACTTGTATGCACTTGAGAAACGTTTTAGTATTGCCAAAAAATATATGCAAAATCATGAAAATCCTAGCCCTAGTAATCACTAATGATGGGAAAGAGAGAAAGTTGCATATCTTGCATCTTCCTCTGGATTTCCTTATTACTTTTTCCTGATGACTTGCCAACAGAAGGAATAAAAAAATGATAAATCTCCAATCACAAGGAATAAAAAGAAATTGGAAGGTTTCAAAAGACAATGGTACCATCACCAATGATTACATGCCAAAACCACTTTACCAAAAGTGGAATTAAGCAATTAACAATCACCAACACTAACTGTGGAAGAAGGGACAGAATACTTGAATATTTGTTAAATAAACATTTTATCTAGGAAATAAGGAGAGCCATATTTATAACTGTGAAAATGCATTTTGATCCTGCCTAAGCAGTCTTCAGTTCAGAAATCTGGCAGCTTATGTGTAGCATTTTCTGAGCTAGAAATTAATGGGTTATTGAGCATTTTCAAGAATTTTAAAATCAGTAATTTCACTAAGCTGTCCTCTGAGATTCAGAGACTAGCTCCTCAAAGAAAGAAGTAATTTCCCAATTCTATTAAAGGGCAAACCTTTTTTTTTTTTTTTAATTTGAAGTTTAATGTCCAATTACAAAATTAAAAGAACAGAATTTACCCAGTTTTCTCACTTTTTAGCACGTCTTTTGTAAAAGAAGATCATGCATATGTTATCGGTTTGTCCGTCCGTCCGTCTGTACCCATGATATCTCTGCAACTATTACTCTGATTTGAATTTTTTTTTTGCATTGGGAAGCTTGAAATATGAGAATGATGATCCTTTATTTCGTTTTTTTCTCCGATGTACAATTTCACCCTTAGAGGGCATAAATGCAGATGATGTCGAATTCAAAAATACGTTTTATTCCACATATTTGCTTCTAAACATCCGATTGAAAAAATTCTTTTATCTTTCGATTCCATTTATGTCGAAGAGTATTTTAGATATATGTATTTACTTTTTCAAATTACGCATATATTTTCCACTAGGGGGCGTAAAAGTAAATTACATTTTTCTTGATAACTCTTCTTCTAAAGCTCCGATTTGAACATTTTTTTCTTCAGAGGATACATGCACCTCCTGATGGAAAATCTTTTGCATATAATTTCTAATTTTTTGTAAAGAATACTTTTGCCACCAGAGGGCGTAAGTGTTAATTTTTGCTCCTGATGTATTTGCCATAAAATCTGAGCTTCTAAAATATCGATTGAAAAAATTCTTTCGTGGACTGATGCCATTCACATTGATAAACCTTTTCGGAATATTTTCTTCTTAAAATATTCGACAGTTTCTCCGCCAGGGGCGTAGATGTATATCTTATTCTTGTCAATATCTCTACTTCTAGTAGTCCGATTTGAAAAATTTCTTCTTTGTTGGATAGTGTTTTCAATGTGACATGTTTTTCATATAATTTCAAAATTTTCAAGTAATTCATAGAATTTCGGCTAGGGGGCGTAGAGGTAAATTGCGTTTCCCCTATATCTCTGCTTCTAAATCTACTACTTGAAAAATTCTTTCTGCACAGGATACAGCTCCTGTTGGGAAATTGTTTGCTCATAATTCTCATTTTTGTAAAAAAAATGGTTTGGCCACCAGGGGACGTAAATCTTAATTTCTGCTTCTGATGTAGTTGCAGCAAAATATGAGCTTCTAAATTCGCCATTGAAAAAAACATTTGTAGACCAATACTACTCATGTCAACAAACCTTTTAGAAACATTTTCTTTTTAAAATAGTTCATGGTTTCTACACCAGGGGCGTAGATGTATATCTTATTTTTGTCAATATCTCTACTTCTAGGAGTCCGATTTGAAAAATTCCTTCTTTGTTGGATAGTGTTTCCAGTGTGACATGTTTTTCATATAATATCAAAATTTTCAAGTAATTTATAGACTTTCTGCTAGGGGGCATAAAGGTAAATTGCTTTCCCCCTTTATCTCGGTTTCTAAATCTTCAATTTGAAAAAAAAAAAAAATTCTGCACCGGTTACAGCTCCTTATGAGAAATCCTTTGCACATAATTTCTAATTTTTGTAAAAAATGGTTTGGCCACCAGGTGGCGTAAGTCTTAATTTCCGCTTTTGATGTATTTGCAGCAAAATATGAGCATCTAAAATCTCGACTGAAAAAAAGTCATTTGTTGACTGATACTACTCATGTCGACAAACCTTTTTGGAACATTTTCTTTTTGAAATAATGCATGGTTTCTATACCAGGGGCGTAGATGTATATTTTATTTTTGTCAATATATCTACTTCTAAGAGTCCGATTTGAAAAATTCCTTCTTTGTTGGATGGTGTTTCCGATGCGAAATTTTTTTCCTATAAATTCAGAATTTTCTAGTAAATCATAGACTTTCCGTTAGGGGGCACAAAGGTAAATTGCATTTTCTGCGTTATTTCTGCTTCTGAAACTCCGATTTGAAAAATTCTTCCTGTATCGCATACAAGACCTGATGGAAAATATTTTTCACATAATTTCTAATATTTGGTAAAGAATGGTTTGGCCACCAGGGGCATAAGTGTTAATTTCTGCTTCTGATGTATTTGTAGCAAAATCTGGGCTCCTGAAAACTCGACCAATTTTTTTTTTTCTTGGACCGATATCGCTCATATGGAAAAACCTTTTGAGAATACTTTCTTCCTAAAATAATACATGGTTTTCCCACCAGGGGACGTAAAATCGCATCTTATTTTTGTCGATATCTCCGTTTCTAAGAGTCCGATTTTAAAAATTCTTTCGGTGTTGGAGAGCGTTTTCGGTGCGAAATGTTTGTCATCTAAATTCATGTTTTTCTTAATGCACAAGTCTGCAACCAGAGGGCATAAGCTCACGATTCCGTTACAGCAATACCTGAGGAATTAAAAACCCGATTGAAAAACTTATTTCTTCTATCAGATACTATTGTTTTCCATACCGGTTCCATTGACTTTGAATAGCTTTAATAAATTTAATTTGCGTCAGAACGGATTAAAAAAAATCGTGCTTATTAAATCCGAAAATTCGATGTCATCTTTCTTGTTTTTCTTAAAATCATAGGCCCTCAACAACAGATGGGCAAGTCATCTTAACCCAAAATGCTCATAGGCTCATAAAAGTCATTTTTTTTTTTTAAGAAAAAGAAACTGTGAGGTTGTAGTTGTAAACAGAAAATATTATTTTTGCTGTTATAACAAATCTGCCTTTAGCTCTTGGAACATTTTTATGAATTTTAAATTTTCCTGATTGTATCTTCTTTCATTTTTCAACAGAAAGAGGTATGATAAGTCACACAGCTATTCACGTACTATCTCGTCATACCCCTTATCCTGGTACCAGAGTTCAACGTTTCCCTGTACCAGATAAATATGTACCATGGGAAGTTATGTGGACTGATTATGACCCAGTTGCATATACCCGTCCAAGATGTGATTTTCCTGTGTCTCTTCAGCCATACGTTGATGAAGATATTTTGTTGTAAGTTGATCTCTAAGAATTTTTTTAACTCAAAGTATTGTTTAATATCTTTAACATTTTTCAGCAAACTTTGCAATATAAGAATAATTGAATTTTTGAAAGAAAATGACTGCAATGTAGAATTTTAATGTTTTAACTAACACTAAAGTTCTGATAATCACTTGATAAATTGTGTGAATTGTGTTTGCAATGATCTACTTTGTAAAATTTGCTGATTACAGTTCTTTTCTTTGAACTAAATTTCATCAATTTTTTTTTTTTTTTTTTTTGTCAGGAGTTTGGACCTGATATATGTAAACAATTGCAACCATCGCTGTGGCTTTTTTCTTCTGGATGTTCTTGTGTCACTTTACCAAGAATGGAATGGTTGGGAAAAACTTTTTTAAAGTTTTCGCCTGCCCATTCGCCAAATGTAATCTGAAGTCGCCATTTTTTTCACTCTCCATCGGAAATATAAAAACCATAAAAATGTAAAGTGTTATAATATAGTACAAAAACAATAGGTTATAGGTTCTCAAAATAGTATAACTATACTAAAAATCCGAAATTTCTCAGCATAGAATGCAAATAAACTTTCCAAGCTTTCACACATCAACCAGATGGCTTCTTCAAGTAAGGTAGACAGCTAACTGCAAACTGTACAATAGAACGTTTCAACAATTCAAACACGGTGACTTGACTAGACAATAAATGAATAGGCGTAAACGTGATACTTCGAAGAAACAAGGTCGCGTTGGTTGGGCACGTGGTGCCATGGTAGAAAACGCCGCATTATTTGAAGAATTGATTCCAAATACGTGGCAACTCCAGAGAGACGCTATCATTGCAAGCCTCGCAGCTGGTCAAGATTTCCAAGGTTTCGCGAATGCCAGTAGATTTGGATGTGGAGTATGAAGCTTATTTCTTTACATCACTCCATATAGGATCAGCGGACTTGAACTTGACTTCTCTTGATAAGGCAGTAATTATTTTTCCGTCTCTTGTATCCCTTTTATGTTCGCTGATTCTAATTCCAAATGAACGTTTGGTCATTCTGATGTAGTATCGCCTGGAGCCATCCGGATATTGTAGTGGGATTATCGCCTGGAGCCATCCGGATATTGTAGTGGGATGGCATAAACACCTGCCTCATTGAGAAGAGTGGGCTTGTCAATATTTCTCTTAAGCATCATATACAAAGATGCCAGAGACATTATGCCGACACCGAAGTTTATCCTCATGAGCGCGTTTTTGAGTTGATATGAAACATTTGGTATGTAGGGAATAGAGCCCAGGTAGTGAAGTTGCGGCATAGAAATATTAGCACAGCTGGTTCTGGCTTTCTTGATAAAGTAATGCATCTGGTTCGACGTATATCCTGCCTGAGTGACCACTTCGCCGATGTTTTTTAGTTTGGATTGTCTAGAACGGACATCAGATGAGACAGCAAAGGCTTTTCTGATTCAAAAACGGAAGAAGGCCATCTTGTAATCATCAGGACAGAATGAACCGCGGAGCATCAGGTTGGGAACGGAGGTGGGTTTGTAATAGACTTCCATATGAAGGCGGTCGTCATGCGATTTGCTCACTGAGACGTCCAGCTAAGGTAAAGTACCATTGTGTTCAAGCTCCATGGTGAAATTGATCATAGGGTGCATACAATTTATTTTATCGAGGAAAAACTGGAAAGCCTCCTTTCCGTGTGGCCATATGAAAAATATATCGTCCGCATATTGTTGTATCTACGCCAAGAAATTTCAGATTTTTAGTATAGTTATACTATTATTTTGAGTATAATTTGGTGTACAGTTCCTACTTATTGAAGGTTATAGGTTCTTTATTATTAAGCAGCAAAACATTGTTAGGTCCTAAATCCTAATAGAAAGAGATATGGACACTTATTTTCAATCTTGAATGTATTATTACCTATAAAATTTCTAAAAACAAAAGCATTATTGGCAGGATATATTTCAAATTAATTGAAAAATTGGGTACTTCATTTATTCTATAGCTTGGTTCTAAAAGGGCCGATGTAAAAACACATAGAGGTTTTTGAAAAATTGTACTTTATTACTTATGGAACTTTGATCTGATAACTACAGTATTTTCATATATGTCGTGCAATATTGATTAATGGTTCACATCAAAAGGTAAGATATCCACAAATATGATCGTATTTAAAAGATTCTATATTAATTTTTGAAATATCCTTGGCATTGCCAAAGCAAAATTTGATTTGACATCTGAGCAAAAGTAATCTTTTTTGGAGACTGTATTTGCTTGGATATCATTTAAAAAGGTAATCGTAGATATTTTCTTCAAAACTTTTTATCCATCGCCAAAACAATTTGTTTTTCATAAATTGCGAAGAATGCCATATGCAGTGCAACCCCTGCAATTGTATTTAGTTTTAACTTTTATAATGATCAGTTACATTTAGACTAGCATATTATATACTCATTTTTATTTATTTATGTTTCTTATTTTTCTCTCAGAAATTTCATTGTTGAGTATTCCATTTGATGCTTTATCACAATTTTGAAAATTTGAAGATTAGTATACCAATTCATCTTATAGATCAGTCGGAGTTAATATGATAAAAAAATGTATGTGTATGTCTTATGTTTTCATACTTGTATTGTACTGTGGGTTTTACTATTTAAAAATGGTATTTTCATGTAAAACATGCAGAAATTTAACTGTTCAAAGCTGTTCTGCATCACCAAGCATCTAATGAAAAAAATGTCACAACAATATAATTTTCTTTGACTGAATGTTTGTTCGACTTTGGTGGTGCAGTGGAAAGAGCGCTTCACTTGCCTGTTTTAATTGTCAAATCCCTACCTCAATCAATATACTTTTTTTTTTTATTGTTGTAATGTTCATTGTTGTGATGTTCGTGAAACATACTTTCACATTTGGACATCGCAAACAAAAGGAATACCTGGTTATTAAAAAATTACTCTACATATCTTATTTTTTCCTGTCATTATTGACCTGCTTTCACCTGGTGTTATTATATTGAATGTAGTAACAACAATAACAAAATAGTGAGAATAATTGGCAGTGAAACATGTAACACACAAAGCATTAGAGCAATTCTTGATGTTGACATCTCACGCTTAAGTTACATAAAAATTAACAAGTAGTGGGATGTTTTGGTAGCGACTTCTACCTTCATCAGCCATGGAAATACCTGTAATACAGACGCACCTTTTAACATATCTATGATTTGGAAAGCTATTTTCAAATCTGGCTACAACTGATGCTAATGTCATGTATTTCATTCCATGGCTGATGAAGGTAGAAGTGGCTACCAAAACGTCCCACTACTTGTTAATTTTACGTAACTTAAGCATGAGATCAGATGTCAACATCAAGAATTGTTCAAATAGCAAAATATGCAAGAGATTAGTATGATGCTTGTTTAGGTGTTGCCCACTGGCTGTTGTGTTTCACAACTTACAACTAACACTTTTTTCTATTTAATAACCTCTGTGAACAACTCCAAGAACTATAAGCAGGCACCCTTCCCTAATTTGGGACTACTGGTTCCAGAGAAGAGAGAGAGCC
Source organism: Macrothele yani (assembly GCA_039090855.1). Taxonomy (NCBI): domain Eukaryota; kingdom Metazoa; phylum Arthropoda; class Arachnida; order Araneae; family Macrothelidae; genus Macrothele; species Macrothele yani. The sequence continues at coordinate 28,145,717 of CM077002.1, read as the reverse complement.
AGGACTATAAGACAAACACACCACCCATGCCTCATCCAGACCCATTCAGACAAACAGTAGGAAGCCAGCCCCCAGACCACTGTGCTATCTGGGTGGCCAAACACTTCTGTCAATTAATATTAATAAACAAGTTCATGTTCTAGTAATTGTTGCACATTTTTAAACTGTCCACTGGCCAAAAATATTTGGAACTGTCTGAAATTATTGTTCTAGCAGAAAAGATAATGTTCTATGATTTTCGGAATTTTGACATGCTGCAATGTTGTTGTTTTTTTTTTAGTTTGTTTTTGTTGTTATTCCTCTTCCTGGTTATATATATGTATTTTTTTATATCTTTCTGATCATGTTCCTCGTTTTTAATATCTTTGGTAGTAGCAAAAAAAGTGTGACCTCATATTTTTTTTTTTTTTAATTTCTAAATAGATACTTTACGAGGAACAAAAGATGGCAGTGGAGAATTGAAGTTTTGATTTTGAACTTTAATTTTTTAGTAAACAAAAGGGCAAATGCTTACTCATTTTATCTGTTGCTGTAGCAAAAAGTGACCGAGCAGTGTGAAACCATGCGTTTTCAGAGAAATTAAACTAAAAAGCTTTTTAAAGTTCTAATGTCATTGTCAACTTCTGGAAAACTACTTTAATGGACTTCCCAAAATTAGTACTATCCCTGCAGTCATCTATTGATTTCACGATCTAATCATGTTTCCTAAATACACAAACTCATTTGTCTGGTCTAACTGTGTGCCATTTAGGCTAACATTGCATTCACTACTAACAGTTCCTTGCTTAGAAAACATGTCTGTTTTTTTATTTATACTCAGTCTGAATTTCATAAATACTTTGTTTGTCCTGGTAAACATACTCTGCAAGTTACTTTTGCTCTTGAGTAACAGGACTATGTCATCATCATACAACAACCTGCACGCATGGAAATTACCAAGATGTAATTCATAATCCAGTACTGTTTACTTTGACATTATGTATGCATACATCCATAAATATAACTTACATACTTCTAGGCACATATGGATTGTTAGATTACAGGGTGTCCATAAAGTCTGGCTACATAGGCAAATACAGGAAAATATACATGTTAATACATGTTTTAATGCATAACAAACTATGTGTGAACATGAAATGACAAAGGTCCGCTACATCCCAATCAATCTGTGTGCAGGCCTCAGTGATCTGTTGCTTGAGGTGATCCATGTCTCTGATTTTCACTGCTTACACCTTAGCTTTCAACATGCCCCAGAGCTGGATATACAAATATTCTGAGGCTCTAAGCTGTTTGAACAGGAGGCTCTTTAATTACTGATAGATGTATCAAATTGGCTGAAATGTATGTTGGAGTGTGATAAAAAAAAAGATCTTATAGTATGATTGCAACTTTAAATGACTTTATTTCATGCTTTTGATTAGAAAAAGTGTCGATTATGTCATCATAATTTAGAGAATTTGTTAAGTCTGATTCTGTGAGCATCATAGATAGGTGAGACAACTTTTCTTGCCCTAATGAATTTTTTAAGTAACTTTTTACCCTCTTCAAAACTGAAAAGGACCTTTCGCCACTGGCATTCGCTACTGGCATTGTCAAAAAGAAAATTCAATATTGTTAAAGTGGAAATATCTCATAGCATTTTAGCAAGAAATTGGCTGTTGAATTTCCAATTAAGTTTAGTGGGTGACTTGCGCAAGGAATGTAAAATGCAGTTGGACTATGGCTTCTTATTCTAGTCTGTAGACCTGTATAGGTATATTTGCCCGACATATTTGCTGCATTGTCATACTCTTGTTCCCTACTCTTTTTCAATGTCAAGAGATAAATTGTCTAATTCCTTTAGTACAATTCCTTCTAAGTATGCAGCCTGATGCTCGTCGATTGCAACAAATCCAAGAAATCTTTCTTTGATTTCTCTGTTTGCTGCAACATACCTTAATATAAAAACAACCTAATCCATGTGCGATGTGTCCGGTGTCGAATCTATTACAATTGAAAAGTATATGGAATCTTTCACTTCTTCAGCAATTTGATGTCTCCTATTAAGAGAATGAACTCATCACAGGTATGATGTGGCAAATAATTAGTTTTTTCTCCCCCCCCATCCCAGTTTCCATGCGTTTGTAAATGACACTTCAAAAAAACATCAAATTCACTCAGATATTCTAAGCAGGTTAGGAGGTTTCACTTTCTTTCAGAATGAATATCATTGCTGCTTCCCCTAAATGCCAATCCTAATTTACTCAATAATTTCACCATTGCAATGATCCTTTTCAAAACTTCTTTGCAATAGTTTTGCTCTGCTCATATTTGCTTCGCAATTTGGTGTCAATGCGTCTCATTATTGAACATCTCTTTTTATATGTACACATGGCTTTGATATGGTCGTGACTCTGCTCGTGCTCAGCTAACATTTTAGAAATATTTCTGTGGTCATTACATCCCGTTTTCATTTTATTACATAGTACAGCTTTTGTGAAAAGTTTGGAAACAAAGCAATATGCTGATTTGCTTGTGTCAGAGAAAATTAACCACTCCCATTTTCCTTTGGTTCCATTACTTTTGATGCAATAGAAGGGTAATTCATTAAAGCTTCTACAATATTCCTGGTCACAATCTTTATTCACAACTTCCAAACATTCAATATTATTAACATTTTGCAGTTTATTAATCAAATAAAACTCAATCATTTTGTTATTTGAAACTATCATTTGGTCATAATGCAATATCATTTGTCTATGCACCCGTACTTGCAGCATCAGATTCGATGCTTAGATTAGTACTTACTTTGATTTCCATTTCCCTTGGATTTGCAGGTGCAGTTGAGGCACAAATTGTTTCTACATTTTCTCTTTGGTAATCTAATTTGTTTTCTTCACTGCCTTCCACCTCATGCACTTACAGAAGTTCACCTCCATTGCTGTTGACTCTGCTTCTTTCTCTTTCTGATGTAGATACATAGGTCATCACAAAACCAAAATAGAGTTTGCTTGGGCTTGATGAGCTTTTATTTTTAAATATTTATGTTTACATTCTGATGCACCTGATTCATATTTTCTTTTCAGCATTTTGGTTACAAAATATCAATATCACAAAGCGAAGACAACACAAACTATGCATGCAAGAAACACACACACTATGATGATGGCATTGTATAGTCGAGTTGATTAAGGAAAGCTTTGACAGCATGGGGAAGGAAGGCAGTTGATGCCATGGCTTGGTAGCCAATCAAAACAATGAGTTTTCTCCCATACTAGCCGTGCAGTATAGAATGCTGTAATCCGGAAGTAATCTTTCCTTCAAGAGACAGGAATCCTACCCTCGACAATCTGAGAAGGGGACTCGCCAAGCACACATTTTAACTTCAGTGTGAAGCCCCGAGCTAGAGCTTATGGTGCCTAATGAGAAACCCAGCCCTGACATTCCCCACAGACAGAAATCAAGGGGATTGAGATCAGGTGGCTGCAGAACTAATTTCACATGGCCACTACGTTCAGTCCAGTTAGGGATTAAAAGTAATTATTATGTCGAATTTTCGGGTATCGCCCCTACCCTTTCTCAGGACTACAACTATAATAGGTGTTGCCATTCGTGAGATAAATTCCAACATTTCAAGTCATTTACTGGTGTACTTCTTCTTCTCTCTATTTCCAGTCCTGACAATTTTCTCTTGAAAAAGTGCTGTTGATGTGTCAGAACTTCTACATTGTCCCAAAGCACTTTATGTCCTGTATTTTGAACATATGTGTCCAAACCTGTTTTGTTTGTCATATTTTTAATTGCAGCTTTATGTTCTGCCAATCTGGTTTTAAGCTGTCTGCCTGTTTTTCCCACATAGCTTAGACCACACTCACATTTTGTATTGTAGACCACACCTTCCTGCAAAAAGATGTTTTCTTCTCTTTGCTTTAATTTTGGAAGGCAGTTACTAATTTTATTTTGTAAATTGTAATTGCTACCTTTATTTAGGTTCCTTTAAGTCTTCACTTACTCCATCTTCTGTGAGATCTACACCATGTGTATTCAGAGTGATCAGACCACTCTGAATGAATACATGTATTGTAGATCTCACAGTGGTCAGACCACTCTGACTATGCATGTTGTAGATCTCACAGAAGAAGTAGTAAGTGAAGACTTAAAGGAAATCCTAAATAAATGTATCAATTACAATTTAACTACCAATAAGTTAAATAAATAGAATTTAATATTATAATTGAAGAGTGTTTGCAGTGAAGTAGAAAAGAAAATCCAGGCACTACATTAAAAATGAGAAAACAATGTGCTGATTGTGTTACTAAGTTTATTGAAAAGAAGAAAATAATTAATAAACAATATATGAATTATAAACCAGATCACCTTAGTGCTCTTGAGGAATTCAAGAATAATACTTTAGTATTATTTTTGAAAATTATTTTAATGATTGCTTTAAAAGCAGACAAGAGCAAATCCCTAGTACTTTTGGAAAAAGAAAAATATATTTAAAAAATGGAAGAAGAACTTAGCAAACCTATATATGAAGAAATTGAAGGCAACCCACTGGAACTGACAATAAAAAACTATAGTAAGCTGTTTGTCTTTAAAAAGAAACAACCAGCTAAGTTCAGATTTCAACGACTTTTCAAAATTACATTACAGAGTACCTCAAATGTATGGAACAATTAAGCTTCATAAGCCATTAAGGCCTAATGTGGACTCAAAAAACTCTCCCTTGTTAAATCTTCAGTATTACCTCCTGTGCCAACTGAGATTTTTTTTATTACAGATCCCCCTGCCTTACTAAAAAAGCTCAAAAGATCTCATAATTAAGTAAAAATGCCTTTCAAAACTTGAACATCCTATTATTGCTAGTCTTGACATTAAATCTATGTTTACTAACATAGATACAGATCGTCTTTTGAAGATCCTTACAGAAGATTTGGCTGAGACAAAATACTCATTTCCTTCAAAAAACAACTATTTTCAATTTAGCAGCAAGTTCTACAAGCAAACTTCTGGATTACCAATGGGCTCATTTCTTGCAAATTACTGCATAGGAAAACTAGACTTCAATCTTCAGTCTTTATGCAAGATATATGGATGATATTATTTTCATTATAGACAACAAAATTGTCGCTCTTTCATATGACATAGTAGACTGGTTCAACTCCCTAGAGCCACCCTGGTGGCACAGTGGTCTAAGCCCTGGCTTCTGAGCATTCGTCAGAGAAGGGTCTGGGTTCAAATCCCGGTGAGGCATGGATGTTGTGTTTGTTTTACCGCACTGGTTCTCTCCCTTCCCTGGAACCAATGACCCTAAATTAGGGGCGGGCAACTACTTATAGCCCACTGAGTTTCTCATGGTAGTTGTTAAACCTTCAATCAAAAAAAAAAAAAAAAAATCAAAAATCTCCCAAAATGAAAATTTGCAATTCACCCTTGAACTGCAAAAAGATAATCAGCCCAGTTTTTTGGACTTATTATTAGTAGAAAAAGGAGGGAAAATTGAAACAAGGTTATACAAGAAACCTACCAACAATAATAAAATGAATAAAGCTCATGTTGAGAAATGGCTTCCTAGTTTCTTAATTCAATTACTAATCTAAAACAACTATTATATGGATTTTACTAGGAATTTTTTTTTTCATTTAAATTGCAAATTTTCGGAGAAAACTCTTCTCCTTCTTCAGGCTGTCTTTTTGTTGTCACTTATTCCTGTCACTATCGCGGTTATGGTTAAACTTGAAGGTTTAGGTTATTTTTCATCAAATCCTGCCAGATGTTAGGCAGGGAAAATCCTTTGCAGTCATTGATGATGGAATTTTGATTTTTCTCAATCTCTATTCTTTCTTTCAGCTTTCTTTTTGAAAGCTGCAAGAAGGAATATTTTCAAAAAGAAAGCTGAAAGAAGGAATAGAGATTGAGAAAAATCAAAATTCCATCATCAATGACTGCAAAGGATTTTCCCTGCCTAACATCTGGCAGGATTTGATGAAAAATAAGCTAAACCTTCAAGGTTAACTGTAACCATCAAGGTTAACCGTAACCGTGATAGTGACAGGAATAAGTGACAACAAAAAGACAGCCTGAAGAAGGAGAAGAGTTTTCTCCAAAAGTTTCCATAATAGTTGTTTTAGATTAGTAATAATAAAATGTTAGACTGTCAGTCAAATCATCCAAAATACATAAAAAGCAACGTGTCCACTCAATTTTCGAAAAAAATTAATGTTCTAAATTCTTCAGAATTCTAAAAAAATGCTCAAAAGGAGGAATTGAAAAAGTTTTGGAAGATAATAAATGCCCTTTTCTACTAGTCAACAAAAAAATCCTTAGTAAAAAAAAAAAGAATCTGAAGTCAAAAATTAAGTTTCACATGGTTCGTATGCTCCATGAAAACCTTGAAAAGTCCTTGAATTAAAAAAGTTCATTTTCAAGTCCTTGAAAGTACTTGAAAAAGTTTAAGGCTCTGTAAATAGTACTTGAATTTTCTTTGTTTTGATTTTTTAAGTAATGATATAAAAGAGCTTGTGTTAAATAATTGTTTGTGCTAAAAAGATGAGATTTCTGTGTAGTTTTGATAAAAACACGAAGCTAATCATATAGCGCAGAACTTGCGTTTAACCCAGGGGAGTGTGTGCACAGCTGGTGCCTTGGCTATGACATCACTACAGAGTAAAGCGTCAGCCATGTGAGTAACACAAGTGGAATGATGTATTCGCAAATTGCGATGGGCTTCTGTTTACTGGGGTTAGGGACACATTCTTCCCGGAAGGTGAAACTTCCAGGAATTGCTGGTGTAGAGCCTTCATCTCTTGGCTGTGTCAAAAAATGCATCAAAAATAAAAAGTTAAAGCAAATAATAAGGGTCATACCAGCAGATGAATACGAAAAAAAATGTACCCTTTCAAAATATTCCACAAAATAAAATGATTTCAAAATAGAGGGGCAGTTCAAAGTTAATAAAATAAACCATCAGGGGCAACAGGTAGGTCATTGAGGGTGTGCCTGCCCCAGCTAAGATTAACGATCGGAACTTACTAAAATACCTACCTAATGACCGATCGATAGTACACACATATTATGATAATTTGGGTGTAAAAAGTCCTCTAAAAGTGCTTGAATTTATTTTGCTTGGAAGAGTACAAACCTTGGTTTCAGTTAACTAGAAAAATTACTTACGATAAAGGACGGTTTGAAAAACTTCAGAGGATTAGTAGGAAGTTTCTGATTAAACTGGCTCCAGGATTACAAAATAATATCAGTACCTGCCTTCCAACATTAAAGCAAAAAGAAGAAAACATCCTTTTACAGGAAGGTGTGGTCTACAATATAAAATGGAAGTGTGGTCTAAGCTATGTGGAAGAAACATGCAGACAGCTTAAAACCAGATTGGCAGAGAGAGAACATAAAGCTGCAATTAAAAATATGTCAAACAAAACAGGTTTGGACTGACATGTTCAAAATACAGGACATAAAGTGCTTTGGGATACTGTAGAAGTTCTGGCACATCAACAGCACTTTTTCAAAAGAAAATTGTCAGAAAGATTGGAAGTAGAGAGATAAAGAGGTACAGCATTAAATGATTTGAAAGGTTGGAATTTATCTCATGAATGGCAACACCTACTATATTGTGTAGTCCTCAGGAAGAGTAGGGTTGCTTCCTGAAAATTTGACATATTAATTCCTTTTATTCCTTAGAAACTCATAATTTGGAAATATTTCTAATGCATTAATATTTTTATTAGAAATCGTCTGCAAGAACAAACAGCTGTTCTTATTGTTGTGCAGATTTGGTACCTATGTGTTCAGACTTTATGGACACCCTGTATGCACATGTCTTAGTTTTTCAACAATGAGGCTTAATTGTGTCTCTCTTTAAATATTAATATTCGTGATTTTTTCATTATGTATTCATGTTACTTAAACCAACAGCTTGAATTTAACCTTTTCTTCAATAGGTTACGTGAACAACAAGGTGCAGAACATAAACTTCCTGTGTTTCAGTGGAACTGCCTCTCTGTTAATCCAGCTGGAATTAGTATCGATCGTCAGTCTTGGACTGTTGATGAAGCTGGTTCTGTCATTGTATTTAAATTAGACAGTGAAAGTGTCCCAAGGTAAAGTCTTGGTTATGTATTTGATGATACTTCTTTCATTTTGCCTCTCCTCTGTATTTTGCTTCATTCTATTCAGAGAATAATGTTCGTTAAACTGTTACTCAATATGAATAACCTAATGTTTCACAGATGTATGAATTTTTAACTAGCAAAATATTTTAAACTATGGAAGCTAGTCTTGAGTTTGAAATTAATATTTTCTGTGGAAATTTATTGTTATTGAAAAAGTTTCAAAAGTGTTATTTGGAAATCATGCATATATTTTTCATGCATTTATAAACTCTGGCATGGGAATAGATCTCTGTCAGTAAGAAATTTTGAATGTTATAAGTGCTTAAATATTAGCATATTGAGAAGAAATTGAAGAATTTTACGAGGAAATTTGGTATCTAAATAACAAAGGCAAACAGCACTTGAAGATCATTATGGGTGATTTCAATGCAAAAGTAGGGCAACAGCAACAGAATGAAACTTCGGTTGGTAAATTCGGTTACGGGAACAGAACTCAACGTGATAATACTCTTGTAGAATTTGCAGAAGCAGAAAGGTTTTTCATCATGAACTCTTTTTTCAAGAAAAAGCCACACAGAAAATGGACATGGCAACATCTGAATGGGACGACAAGTGAAATTGATTTTATTATGTGTAACAAGAAATTTGTCATGGAAGACTGCAGTGTGCTAAACAAGTTTAACACAGGTAGTGACCATAGATTGGTGAGATGTAAGATGCACCTCAACACTAAACTCTAACGTAGCAAGCTCATAGGACAAACAAAATGTATTGACATAACCAACCTTAAAAAACACCATAATACCTTCAAGTTGGAACTGAGGAACAGATTCTCTGCTTTAGAAGGCCTAACATCAGAAGAAGTGGGATTTTCTGAAGTTAACAGAGAACTCACCAAGGCTCTTGTGGAAACAGCAACAAAAATAGGTGGTGCTAAGAACAAGTTACATATAAAGAAAATTTCAGGAAAAATAAAAATGTTGCAAAAGAGAAGGGAGATGAGGACAAATAAAGGTGTAACTTCCAACGTGGAATATATAGAGCAATGTAAGACAGTGCAAAAGGTATCACTGAAGACATAAGGAAATTCAATTGTGAACTAGTGAGGAAAACAACTGAAAACAACCAGAGCCTGAAGAGAGCAAAAGGACATCTCAGTAAGGGAAGAAAACAGATTATGGCTCTGAGAAAAGAAGATGGCACTGTAACAAGAAATAGAAGCAAAATTTTGACAAGGGTGAAAGATTTCTATTCAAAACTATATGAAAGGGATGATACATCTATTCCAGACATTATGACAGGTACCAGTGCCAAAGTCCCTCCAATCCTCCTTGCAGAAGTTACATATGCAATTAAGAACATGAAATGGGGAAGAGCTCCAGAAGAAGATGGAATTACCATGGACATTATGGAAAGAGCAAGTGGAGAAATTGAAACTACACTCGCCCAAGTTTTCACCAGATGTCTTAATGAAGGGGAAATTCCTGAGGATCGGAACAATGCTACAATGGTCCTGCTACATAAAAAAAAGTGACGTTGAGGATCTCAGGAACTACAGACCTATCAGCCTCCTTTCAGTGGTTTATAAAATCTTCACTAAGGTTCCTTCACATCGCTTGAAGGTAACACTAGACATGGCCCAACCAAGAGAACAAGCTGGATTCAGGAGTAGCTACAGCACTATAGATCATATCCATGTACTGAGAGAACTAATTGAAATAACAAGAGAATACGAACTTCCATTGTGCATGGCTTTTATTGACTATGAAAAGGCCTTCGATTCCGTGAAACCATCGGCAGTAACAATGGCTTTGAAATCCTGCGGTATTGAAGATGCATACATTAGCATTATTAATAACATCTATGAAAATGTAAGTATAAAGATTCGGATATTTGAGGATGCAGCACAAATAAGAATTTGAAAGGGAGTGAAACAAGGTGACACTATATCTCCCAAGCTCTTTAACACCACATTGCAAAATGTCTTTCAATCATTGAACTGGGAAAACAAAGGGTTAAATTACAAAAATTGCAATTCATGAAGCAACCTTATGGGTTGTCTTATGTTATAAACGTGCTTTTGATTAACATATACATAATATCTAAGGTATTTTACCTGATATTGTCGAAGTATTTCACACGTTGTTTGCTCTGTGAGGCACGTGCTCCTGGCCCGAGAGGCCCCTTCGTAACGGACCTTTGATTAGTTATAAAAAAAAAAAATTGCAGAAATAAGACAGTTAGGTTATATATTTTCAGTTCCACATTCATTCATTCGCACAATCAAATGCTTGAAATTTACTATTAATTAAAAGATTTTAGTAGAAAGAGTTATGCTCATCGGGTCAGGAGACGTCTCACAAGGGGTTCGTTGTTACGGCGAGCGCTTTCAGCGGTGTACAACCGCCATCTTCTGGCCATTGCATCTACACGAGGGTTCCTCGTGTGTATGTTAATAGAGATTACTTAACTCACCTTCGTTTTGCTGATGACGTAGTCATCTTTTCAACTACCCCTTCAGAGCTGCAGAGTATGATCCAAGAACTTGCTGACAAGAGTAAAGAAGTGAGATCAAAAATGAACTTTCAGGAGACAAAAGGGATGTACAATACTTTTACAAGAAACGAAGATTTACCGATTGATGGAGAAAAGCTTGAGACAGCCGATTCCGACATTTATCTTGGGCAGCAGATATCGAGTGAGGGTCACATTGATGAAGAAATTAATCGGTGTATAAAACTTGGATGGAGAGCTTTTGGAAGAAACAGTACAATTTCTAAGAGCAGTATGGCATTATGTCTCAAAAGAAAAGTGTTTAATCAATGCATCCTGCCAGTGCTTACATTTGGAGCAGAAACATGGACCTTAACTAATAAAGACATCAAAGACTGCAGACAACTCAAAGAAGCATGGAGATATACATGCTTGGTGTAACCAGGAAAGATAAAAAGAGGAACTTGTGATAAAGAAAATGACAGGAGTGAACAACATCATGACCAGAATGAAATCACTGAAATGGCAATGGGCTGGACATGTTGCCAGAAGAACGGACCACCAATGGACAACCGAAATTTAGGCTGGATTCCGAGGGACAGGAAAAGACCCAAAAGAAGACCCCATGGGAGAAGGATGGATGAAATTCGAAAGTATGCTGGAGTGACATGGAGGAGACAGGCCCAAGACAGACAATTGTGTAAGAAATTTGGGGAGACCTTCATCCAGCAGTGGATTGATAATGGTTGATGATGATGATATATATATATATCATTTCAGTAGACAGTAGTTGTAAGTTATACATGGTAAATGTAGTCAAGTAGACTTTATTTATTTTTCATTACACTTACAGGATATGAAACTAACATTTTTCTTATACATAATTTCTTTCAGGAATATTTATGGAAGGACTGGTCTGAGGGGTCGTGGAGCATTGCCACGCTGGGGTCCAAACCATTACGTATTGGCAGTTATCACAAGGTGAAGCAAGTTATAGTTTTATTGCTGTGCCTATTTGTTAGTTTTTGAGTGTAGTAAATTAGAGCTAAATTTTGGAGGAACGTGTGTGTGTGTGTGTGTGTGTGTGTGTGTGTGTGTGTGTGTGTGAGAGAGAGAGAGAGAGAGAGAGAGAGAGAGAGAGAGAGTTAGTTAGTTAGTTAGTTGATTTTTATGGCGCAAGGGCCATGTTCGGCCAAAGAGCACCAGGCACAGGACCATCAGAGAAGGAGTTTTAAAAAACGCGTGTGATGGTTAAGAGCAGGCTGATTTGGTAAAAGTTTAAAAAGAGAATGGTTTAAAGTGTAAAAGCTAGATAAGTTTTAAAAAATTAATTTGTTTTAAAAAGGAAAAAACGGCAAAAGTATCTTAGTGGTCACCTAAGAGCTTCTGAAGCATAGCTGCACCATCGTCCAGCAAATAAGAATGAAAATAGTGATAGCGATGATGATAAAAATGAACACAACTACACTGCCATGCAAGAATTAAGGACAAGACAGTTTTTCTAATGTAATGTCGTGCAGAAGTGCTCCACATCGACTTAAATCGTACCATAATATCTCCAGGATGTAAGAATATGGGATGAGTGAGCAAAACCGTCCAAACAAGGAATCCAAAGGATACTTAGGCACTTTATTGAAAAGGTAGCTTCGAGCACAACTGGACAGAAACGTCCATGTGACAGGCGGCTGCCAAGAAAAACCAGTCTTTAGTAGGGGATATGATCACCCCTGACTGCGTTGCTAGATTTACAACGTCTGTCCATGCTGAGGACGAGGTTGTCGAGGAGCTGTTGAGGCATCGTGGCCCATACCTCTTGTAGTGCCAATCACAGCTGCGGAATCGTTGCTGGCCGCTGGTGACGTGCTGCCAAGTGTCCCCCGAGAAGTTCCCACACGTGTTTGATTGGATTTAGGTCCGGGGACCTTGCGGGCCAATCCATGCGTTGAATATCTTCACTCTCCAACAGCTCTGCGACAGCCACTGTACGATGAGGTGTAGCGTTGTCGTCCATGAAGAGGAACTCAGGACCCACAGTTCCTCTAAACAGATGCACTTGAGGCAGGAGAACCTTGGTACAATAGCGGACACCAGTGACTGAACCTCCTTGGAAGATGTGGAGGTCAGTATGGCTACCAAGCATGATACCGCCCCAAACGAGAACTCTGCCACCTCCAAACCGGTCCCTTTCGATGATATTGGAGGTGTGATTGCGTGTTCCCTGCTCTCTCCAGATGTGTATACGTCCAGAATCGCTCATCAGACTAAATCGGCTCTCATCTGTAAAGAGAACTTGACCCCATTGCTGATGTGTCCAGTTCTTGTGTTCCTGGCACCACAGAAATTGCCGTCTCCGATGAGCAGGCGTTAATGGCACACAGCGTACTGATCGTCGTGCAAATAGACCACCTTCGTGCAGCCTCCTGGCCACGGTAAAACGCGTTAATGAATGTCCAGTTGTCTGTTGCATGTGCCTTGCGATTTCTCCCACTGTCTGCCGTCTGTCTCTTCTCGCCTGCAGGACAATATACCGGTCGTCCGCCGCCGTGGTTGCTCGTGGACGAGCCCTGCGTAACTCTCAGACAGCTGTTCCTGTCGTTTGAAATGCTCTCCAAGCTCGTGAAACGATGCTGTGAGCGATCCCGAACTCCTCGGTCACACTTCGACCTTCTTCCAACTTCCCAATGAGGCAACCTCGGGTAAAGTCATCCAGATGTCGTCTACTGGATTGCCTGTTGGCCATATCACACAGTGGCAGCAACTTGGCGTCGTTCAAACTGATGTACATCGTGCAATAGCTTTCACCGAATTGCTGAGCGTACACCACCCGTGTGCTTTATACCCATCTGACACTCCCCCACCACCCCCACGTCATGCTGCATATATGCGCATGCCCTACCTTACCGGACCCTAGTCTATCTCCTGAGTGGTCTTTCGGTCCGTTCTTTCCGCTCGTTTCCGCTGTTATGATAATTTCTCCTCATCGTCCTTAATTTTTGCACACCAGTGTACATAAAACATGACTGATGGTGAGTAGACAGTCGCACATCTCACACATCGAGGTACTGTTGCTGCACAGCAAATAGCGGTGGGTGAAACCTCAATGCCCAATGCAGAGACATGCTAGAACAACTTCCTCCCGATGGTTCCGGCGACAGGATGATTTCCGGACTCCAAGGATCGGTTTAATACAGTGCAGTTTATTCTCCACCTGTTGGTCCCACAGACCTAGCTAGCCATGTTCGTCTGGTATGATCATGAACAAGAAAGTGAAAATCCCGGTGAAACAGGGGCAAGGGTGTGACAACCAAAGAGGAAGCAGATCTAGCAGCAGCAGCAGCAGCAGCAGCAGACTCATTCCCTGGGATTCCAACATGCCCAGGAATCCAGCGGAATCATATCTGGACACCAACCTCGAGCAAAGAATGAAGTAGTCTTCGTACAGTAAAAAGAAAAGGGTGGTCACTATAGTCCAACGATGACACAGACTGCACAACACTTAAAGAATTGGTGTACACAATAACACGCCGATGAGATCTCGACTGCACATGAATAAGTGCAAGATACATAGCATGCATCTCCGCCAAGAACACCGTGGCCTCGGTAGGAATGCGGGCAACAGAAACTTCATCGATGCAGATGGCAGTGGATCCCTCAACACCTGCCGTCTTAGATCCATTGGTGAAAACAGGAATAAAGTCTGCATTGACGTAACAGTTCTCCACGAAGGGCTGCTGTTACACTGACACAGGCAGGGGTTGAGGACTTATCAAAAGATGTAAAGCTGGTATCAACCATGACACTAAGAGGGTGTCATGGAGGATCCTCAAAGCCTTTGGTCTCTCCAATGAATGACAAGTCGAGCCCTGCATCACGAGCTACTAATGCCATATGAAGACTGAAGGTGGGAATGCACAAGGGCCAGTTCAAGAGAGAGAGAGAGAGAGAGAGAGAGAGAGAAAGGTGACAAAAGACAGTGTGTTAGAATAAAAAACTCACTATGGTAATCATAATAACAGAAAGAATGTAGTTAAAGATTGAGTACAAATGACCTGTGGTAAATCTGTTCAATCTCAGATGTAATTTTGTAAAGCATAAACACAGACATATGCATGAATGTATGTGAAAGACAAGAGAACAAATGTATTGGGTATATAAATAAGTTCTGAGGTATTTCCATTCGGTGTCGTATTTATTACTGCTCGCATGTATTTTAAGGTGGCAACACTGCGATATCGCAGTACGAGATGCCAGCTGTCAGAGTCAGTATACAATGTTCAATTGAGGTGCGAAGACGTATTTGTTTTACTCGATGGAAAATGGCAACTTTCGTCCTGACAAAACAGCATTTGCGGGAAGTGTTAGTGCATTACTTTATTGTCAAGAAAAGTGCTGCCGACAGCTATCGCTTAATGTCAGAAATCTATGGTGAACATTCCCCATCCATAAAAACATGTGAGTATTGGTTTAGATGATTCAAAAGGAACGATTTCGATGTCAGTGATAAAGAACGTTCTGGACCACCCAAAAAAATTGCTGATGCCGAATTGGAAGCTTTACTCGACGAGGATCCGTGCCAGACCCAAAAAGAACTAGCAGCAGCATTAAATGTTAGGCAACCTTGCATTTCACAACGTTTAGCTGCCATGGGAATGGTGCAAAAACAAGGGAATTGGGTTCCACATGCTTTGCGGGAAAGAGACCTTGAACGTCGAAAAACCATTTGCAAATTGCTGCTTCAAAGGCAAAAAAGAAAGGGCCTTTTGCATCGTATTATTACTGCCAACGAGAAATGGATATGGTACGATAACCCTAAACGGCAGAAAGCGTGGGTGAAGCCAGGTGAACCAGGTCCTTCAACGCCAAAACGTAATATCCATGTATCTGGTGGGACCAGAAGGCTGTGATCCACTATGAACTGCTGAAACCATCAGAAACTATTACTGGTGATCGGTATGGAACCCAATTAATGCATTTAAAACGAGCTCTCACAAACGGCCGGTGGAATGGGAAAATAGACACAACAAAGTCATCTTACGGCATGACAACGCAAGACCACATGTTTCTCGACCTGTGAAAAAGTACTTAGAAGGATCCGACTGGGAAGTTCTACCCCACTCGCCATATTCGCCAGATATTGCGCCATCGGATTACCATTTGTTCTGGTCAATGCAGTCAGCACTTTCTGGAGAACGGTTTAGTTCTTATGAAGACATCAAAAATTGGCTGGACAACTGGATCTCTTCCAAGGAACCAGAATTCTTCCTTCGGGGCATACGTTCACTGCCCGAAAGATGGGGTAAAGTTGTAGCTTCAGAGGGAGCATACTTCGATTAATATTAAAATACTGTTTCTGTTCTCCAACAATGTGTTTTGTTCACCTCAAATCCCTCAAAACTTATTTATATACCCAATACATTCATTTTTTATTAAATACATGATCTCATAAGAATGGATTTATTAGGTTTTTAGAAATAATTTGGAAGTATAATTAAGACTGTAAAGCTACTTTAGCCTGTAAAATTAAATGAATAAAAACTGCCAAAAAGGAATTGCTCTATTTTGAAGGATGTTTGCATTTAAGTAAACACTCAATTGTGAGTAACATAGCATTAATATTAATAATATAAACACCCAGATCCGTCTTCTCTGGAACGCTTGATGTCACACCAATGTCTGCATTGTTGCGTCATTACTTATATATCAATTTGTGTGTGCTCTCGTGATGTCAAAATGATTTCCTGCTATATAATAGCAGGAGATCACTTTCAGATGTCAAGGTGATTGCATGCTAATTTTAAAATATTTGATTATTAATGACAAGTTCTGTTTTTCCGATCTACAAAATTTGAATTTATTTCTTAATATCACAACAAGTTGTTGAGTTTGCATGTGATCACATTGAGATGTCAAGGTGATCACATGCTAATTTAAAAACATTGGATTATCAATGACTCTAGTTCTATTTAACCGATCTACAAAATTCAAATTGAAATCTTAATATCGTGGCAAGTTGCGTTTGTATATTAATTTAATTTAGCAGAATTTGAATGTTAATTTGTACGCTTTAATTATTTTTTTACTTTTTAATTTAACTAATTTTCCGAGTTTAGTACCGATTATATTATACATTTTGCAAAATATTGATCTATCTAAATGCTCTAACCTACAATAAAAACTAGAATCTTATGATGTCAAAGTGAGCAAGATTGCATCTAAAAGCAGATGTCGCCCTAATAGCACATTGTCAAGAATTTACATAGTTCCGATTTGTAATAACAGATATTGCATTATTTTGTAGAAAAAGCTTCGATATGAAGCTTCAAACTAAACTTCCGATAGGACAGTCTAAAACAAGCCATGAGCGAAATAATGTGTGATGGAGAAAAGTAATTTAATCCTAGTTGTAAATTAATTTAAGTAGTCCTGATGACAAACTAGGCTTTAGTTCGAAAATTTGACCACCAACTTTTTTGAATAATAACCTCTAATAAGACCTGTAAAAAAGTTAATTCCAAAGTAATTTAACACAAAAAATCAAAGCAAAAGTTATTAAGGTAAGTTTACACGAAAACAACTGGACTACAAGGAAAATTGTTGAACAACAACAAATATTTCGCACATAATATTTATCGCGAGGTCTTTTGAAAAATGGAAATAAATAACATATAATTTTTTTCAGTTCTAACATGAATGAGTTCTTACTATATAAATTTCTACTATATTTCCTTACAAAAAAGCTGGCATCTATTTGATTTGTTTTCAATCTGCTTCAATTAAAAATGTCACTGTCTTAGGATCGGAAACATCCCCTATATATTAATATTTATTTAAAGCTTAAAAACAACTGTCTTAGGATGAGCTATAGGCTAGTAATATAAGAGTTTTAGAAGAAATAAAAGGTCCTATCTTAACTTATCCCATTATATATTTATATTTTTCACTCCCTTTTTTTTAATAACCCAGATTATCAAAAGTTTGGATGTGTGCCAAGCTGCTAGTTGAGCTCATGCTGAACTTGTTGATTACATTGAAAATTTTGCACTCCAAACTGTTATTCACAGTAAATTTTTCTTCTCTACCTTAACTTTTAAAATATGTAAAGTTCTGTTTGAAGTTCTAGGAAATTTCTTTGTGGGAACCTTGTTATGATGAAGAATTAATATTTTTAGATATCAAACATTGAGATATTTTGTAGAGCAAAAAGGCTCAATATCATAAAAGGAAATTAAAAATGAAACAAGATGAATTATTAGTTGGGTAACCGTGGATGAATAACTTCTTTAAAAAAAATGTGCTTTTTATATTACCATGCTGTGAGTATTTAAACTTCCTAAAAATATTCTTTCATGTCTGCTTTGCAACCATATCAATTTTTTTTTTTAATTTGAACAGTGTTGAAGTAGTGCAATTAAGAGTTACTGCAAAATGGTTGAGCAATTAGTATAATAATTTATGACACTTGAAATAAGTTTTCTTGCTTGAACCAAGTTAAAATATCACAACTGAGAGTTGCTACTGGATGCTTGTGCAGTTAGTACTGTGGTTCCCAAACTTTTTTTCTCTGGGCTGCCCTTGCAGAATAAAAATTTGCTCACACCACATCAAATTTTTATTGACAAAAAATATTTAAAAAACAAAAGACTCCTAGGAATGCTTGATTTGTAAACACAACTACTTTATAATATAATCATGGGACATCCAGCAAGCATAAGTTATAAAAAAAATACAGTCACATGAAAGCATGACTCATTCCCAGAATATACTTATAGACTAGCCTCTTACATATGTAACTTTAAGTAAGTATACAGACTTAATGGGAGGTGTGAGCTTGTTTTTGTCCAGTAATCTCATTTATATTAGTGGTACTCTTTGGCCAAACATGGCGCTTGCACCATAAAAATCAATCAACCAACCATTTATATTAGGTGTAATTTGAGACAAACAAACTCTCATCAACACAAAGAAGCTTTTCTCTTTTCTGGTCTTTGATATTTGTCAGAGCTGAAAATCCCTGTTCACAACAATATGTCGCAGAGAACTGGAAGAATAGGTAATGCTCTTGAAGAGATACATGGATACTGTTTCTGGTTGTATATCCAAAAATAGTCCAGTGGTATAGTATACTCCCGTGTTTCATTTTCAAGGTGCAATCACTTGAAATGCAGGCCATTTCTTTCTCCTCATTTAATGTCAGATATGAACAGCTGGAATTTGCAAAGAACCAACTTCAAATCAGCTGCAAAGGTCTTAGTGATTAGTGCCTCTCTCTGTAAAAAACAGGGAGTTGATATTACATCTTAGTTTTTCTGTTCGATGAGCGCCGCCAAGCGCCTCACATTGCCTACCATACATGGCGCTCCATCCATACCAATTCCAATACAAGAATCTCATGAAATCTCAACTTTTTTCAAATACTCAGACAAGGTGTTGAAAATATCTTGTCCTCTGGTATGTTTTTAAGTCCTTTGCAAAAATGGAAATTGCATGATTATTTTGTCATTGTGAATGAAACTGAATGGCAAATTTAGAATTCTTCACACTTTCAGAAACATGCTTCTCAGCATTAGCTGACATATCAACTATTGTTCTGCAAATTGTATTATCAGACAAAGGAATTTCCATAATTTCTTGCTCAGCATCATCACCAAACAAAGTGTTCACTATCAAGCTGCAAGCAGGCTTAATCAATTTTTCAGCAATTGTATGTGGTTTTATCAGTTAAGCAGTCAATTTGGCCATTTGGTAAGGTACAATCTGCATCTTATCTGAGACTGTCACTTGTTTTTTGAAGTATGATCATCTGCATTTCTGCTTTTCCAAAATTGCCTTTCAAAATATTGAACATCATTGTATGCCAGATTTTCATGTTTTGAACACATATGTCTTTTCATCTTGCTTGGGACCATATTGAAATTGGAAAGCTTCTCACCACAGAGCAAATGCCTAAGCCAAGGTACGTTTTCATCCCCAGTACATGTGAAACCTAGACTCAGCTATTGTCAGCAAACTTTCTTTTTGGAAGTTTGCTTAGGGTTGTTACTGGTGTAGAAATAAACGAGTCTTTTTCACCACTCTGTTTGAGCAACATTTCTGGATCACAACGTGGACTCGGATTGTCGTTAGCATCACTTAATGCCCTTGTTCTTGTTTTGGAAAAATATCTGTCAATGATATGCAAATAAAACGGAAATTATTTTAATTGTAATACATGCTAGCGGCCACTGCTTGTGTTCATTGAAACCATCATTGCTGTTATCTTGATTGCCTGTGGTGACCTGATTCTCGCCCTCTTCAGAACACCGGTGTGCATGTGTGGTGACCCCCTGCTGGATGTGAAGTACAGCTGATTTCTTGACCCCTATGGAGGAAAGACATCCCATGATCTAATGAGAAGGAACTGTCTTTATGCTTGCTTCATCTTCAAAACCAGCCTCGTGTGCTTCGAGCCTATTTCACTACACTACGTGCTGTATGATTTTAATCACCTTTATTCTTTAGCTTTCAGAATAAATAATTAAATTGTTCTAGAAGTCATCATCACAGTCTCTATTTCCCAACAATACTAATTATAAATCTTACAAATAAATGCGATAATAACAGATTCTCCTTAAATCTTCCTGCCTCACCTTTGTGGTGCACCTCATCCTTTGGGAACCACTGAATTAGTATAATTATTTATCTCACTTACGACCTTAGTTCAAATACCTGGTACTTTGCCGTGGTGGTCCTCCAAAACGTGAAAATGGGGAAGTCTTAGCCTAAGATCTCTTAAAGCTCAGAAACCTGTTAGAAATCTGCTAAAAAAAATAATTTTGATTTTGCAACTAAAATTGGAGGCTTTAATGAAGAATAAATCTGTACATGAAATACCTATTCACTCTCTCACTTACGTGCTCACAGACTTGTATTAAAACCATCATTCTATATCATAATAAAAATTATGGCAGTTATGTCATGTAGCCTGTGGTTTAATTTATTGTATTCATGATAATTGTTGCTACCATTACTACTACTTCTGTACTTGTGTGCTTCAGGTGGCAGAAAATGGGTGGAAGAGGTTTGGAATTTATTGTAATGAGAGGAGACAGAAGGGATCAACTGTCTTTGCCTGGGGTAAGTAAACCATTCCTACATATAAAACAAAAGAATCCTTTTGTTAAAGGTTTATGCTTTTCATTATATGAAAAGCATGTGTTTAACATTTTTCACTGTTTTACTGGAGTTTTCATGGGTCATAGAAAACCTGGAAAGTCGTGGAATTTTTCATGGGTGATGAGAATCATGGAAATTGTGAAAAAGTCAGGGCAAATATCTAAACGTTGTGGGAAATAATGCATTGTTTTTTCTGTTTTTGTTTTTGTTTTTTTCTAAATGTGGAGTTGAAATGAGCAGAGCATTTATTCCTTACAAAATGCACTTCTTCCTTAACAGCGGGAAACTATGAATGCTTTGCTGGAAGTCCTAAACAAAGATATTTTTGAGGGCTCCAAAATTTTTTGCTCAAATGAAATCTTTGGGTCCATCATAAATGTAACTAATAGAAGTGTGATTGTTTGTTGGAGTTTATGAAAGGTGTTTTTTGATTCATCATGAAATTTGCTTAATCTGTGAATGAAGGTAATCCTTCAAGGTAATAATGCATTTTTTTCTTAAGGTCCGTGCAATGAGTCATGAACTCCAAGACAGCCCAGATTATAGGCAGTGAGTTGGTCAGGAAAGGTTGGAAAAGTATTTAGGCTCACACACGCTCTCTCTGATTATATGTGATTATCAGACCTGTCGAGCTTCACAGTTTAGCCATAAGGTTTAGTTATTTTATGGATGTTTTTGAAAACTATAATTTTGTCCCCATGGAACATTTTATTTAAGTTAATCCTTTTAAGGGGAAGTATAGTTATAAGATCAAAATAAACAAAAAAAAAATGTCCCTTTTCAGCTGGGAGCCATGTGTGTGTGGAAACACTTAATGCATTCCAAGTTTTTCTGATTGCATCATGTCAAACATAACAGATGGCATCAACTGCATAGGTTTGCATTACAAGTTTTTCTGATTGCATCATGTCAAACATATCAACTGCATCAACTACATAGGTTTGCATTACAAGTTTTTCTGATTGCATCATGTCAAACATATCAACTGCATCAACTACATAGGTTTGCATTACAAGTTTTTCTGATTGCATCATGTCAAACATATCAGCTGGCATCAACTACATAGGTTTGCATTACAAGTTTTTCTGATTGCAGCATGTCAAACAAACATATCAACTACATAGGTTGATGTCTGTTTTCTCTTCACCACACTTGCCCACCTTCTCAGAAAATACACTGATGTGCCAAAAAAACAACGAAGGGCACTATCATTTCCATTACATGCCACTACACCCATGAGAGAAATGGTATCGTTTGCGCAAACGACGCATATATAGAGGCAGATATCTCTGCAAGCTCAAGTAATAGCATTCACTATTCAGATGGCAACTTATCAGGATTTAAGAAATTTCGAGCGTAGTATGATAGTCGGTGCCCAGGAAATGGGTCACTCCATCTCGGAAATTACCATGAAATTTGGATTTACGTGGTCAGCAATTTGAAAGATGTACCTAGACTATGCTAACTCAGGGGGAAATCCAGAAAGTGAGACCAGGATCGCTGTAGTAAAGCACTGGGCGATCATGGACAGTGGCATCTGGAATGCATCATAACATCCATCCGGCATGTAACATTGCCGCAGATCACAGCACAATTGAATGATGGGGACAGTAGTAGCATCAGCGGTTGGACAGTGCAACGTTCCCTGTGTTCTATGGGGTTTCGGAGCCGATGGCCTCCTCGGGTGCCATTGCTGACTCGACGACACAAGGCTGTGCACCTCGCCTAGGCTCAAGAAAACTGCGATTAGATGCAAGATGACTGGAAATGTGTAGCCTAATTTGACAAAATGTGGTACCAACTGTTTTGGGTAGATGGCAGACTCCAGGTGTGGTGATAACCCCACAAGGCAATGGATCCTGCATGCTTACAAGGGACAGTACAGGCTGGTGGTGTTTCTGTTATGGTATGGGGTGTTTTCAGCTGGCACACATTAGGACCCCTCATATATCTGCAGACCGCTCTGACCATTGGAGGCTATGTAACCATCATTGCAGATCATTTGCACCTGTTCGTGTCATGCAAGCATTCCGACGGGTGCAGCCTCTTTCAACATGACAATGTGCCACCACATACATTCATAGTGACCCAATTATGGCTGGAGGAACATTTCACGGAGTTTGGCATCCTGACTTGGCCCCCTCGTTTGTCGGATTTAAATGCCATTGAACACATTTGGAATACTGTTTAACGTGTCGTCAGTGCCAGGTATCCTCTACCGGTGAATATTGTGGAATTGTGGGATGCTCTTCAGGAAGCATGATGTGCACTATCACCACAGTACTACAGAGAGTTCGTGGAGTCCCTGCCTTGTTACACTGCTGCCAATAATCATTCGTAAGGAAGACCAACGCGGTATTAGAGAGGTATCCAGGTTTTGGGGGAGTTTTTGGCAGCAACTCCAGAGGCAGGAATGCATTAGAAGCAATAGTTTGTACTCCTTCCAGTTCAAAATACTTCCTGTGGAAGTAATTATTGTAGGTCAAAAATTCGAATGAATATTAAATTTGCAGAATTATTTTGCCATTAAGTTGATACCGAACATAATGAGATTAAACAAAAACTTCTGGTTATGCAAAATCAAAAACTCATTTGGAGCACAGGCACCCATATGGATTTTTACAGGACGTGACAAAAAATATAAAAAATTCCATATGTCAAAGAATTCTTATCTTAAATTGATGATTAAAAGGGGAAGGGCATGTTTATATATATATGGGATGTAAGGTCAGGGGATGCGTAACATCACAGCTTCTCCTTGACAAATGTCAACCCCACCTTCTCATGGTACATCCTGTTCCCACTAAAGGGGCTCTGACGACCGCAAATAGCGGTATAACTATACCATCGGGATTAGAGGAAATGCTATCCCACACTCACCAACCCGCTTGGCCAGCGTGGTGAGTTATGGCCAAACCTCTCCAAAATGACTCCACAACTTAAATCTTGGCCCTCAGTCTCCGGCAGCTGGAATGTACCTGGCCAAGGCAGCAGCCAGTGCGACATGAAGGCAGAGGGTGCTAAGAATCCCCGGAGGACCGGACTAGGCTTCCATCTGATGCTGACCTTGGCTACGTATAACGGACGCTCCCTATCTTCTGATTCAAGGCTTCTTGAATTGGAAGAGGAACTACAAAGGATCAAGTGGGACATCGTCGGGCTAAGTGAGGTAAGGAGAAAAGGAGTAGATCTCATTGAACTGAAAAGTGGGCATCTCTTCTACTATTGTGGGACAGATACTGACAGAACTAGTGGTGTTGGATTTATAATAAACAAGAAACTGAAGGATAAAGTTGTAGAAGTTGAAAGTTCCTCTGACAGAGCTGCACGACTCGTTATCCAACTCTCGAGAAGATACCAGGCTCAGATTATTCAAACTTATGCACCCACCACAAGTCATGCTGAAGAAGAAATTGAAGAATTTTATGAGGAAATTGATCTAAATAATAAAGGTAAGCAGCACTTAAAGATAATTATGGGAGATTTCAATGCAAAAATAGGGCAACAGCAACAGAATGAAACTTCAGTAGGTAAATTCGGTCACTGCAACAGAAACCAGCGTGGAAATACTCGCATAGAGTTTGCAGAGGGAGAAGGGTTTTTCATCTTGAACACCTTTTTCAAGAAAAAGCCACACAGGAAATGGACATGGAGACATCCAAATGGGACTACAAGTGAAATTGATTTTATTATTTGTAACAAAAAATTCGTCATAGAAGACTGCAGTGTGCTAAACAAGTTCAACACAGGTAGTGACCATAGATTGGTGAGATGTAAGATGCACCTCAACACTAAACTCGAACGTAGCAAGCTCATAAGACAAACAAAATGTATTGACATAACCAACCTTAAAAAACACCATAATACCTTCAAATTGGAACTGATGAACAGATTCTCTGCTTTAGAAGGCCTAACATTGGAAGAAGTTGATATTTCTGAAGTTAACAGAAAAGTAAACAAAGCTCTTATGGAAACAGCAACAAAATTAGCTGGGTCTAAGAACAAATTGCATGTGAACAAATTATCAGGAAAAACCAAAATGTTGATGCAAAAAGAAAGAGAGAAGATGTGACTTCCAAAGTGGAATATATAGAGCTATGCAAGACAGTACGAAAAAGTATCACTGAAGACGTAAGGAAATTCAACTGTGAACTAGTAAGGAAAGCAATTGAAAACAACCAAAGCCTAAAGATAGCAAAGGGACATCTCAGTAAGGGAAGAAAACAGATTATGGCACTGAGAAAAGAAGATGGTTCTGTAACAAGAAATAGAGGCAGAAATTTTGACAAGAGTGAAAGATTTCTACTCCAAATTATATGAAAGGGATGATACATGTACTCCAGACATCGTGAAAGGTACCAGAGTTCTTCCAGTCATTCCAGCAGAAGTTGCACATGCAATCAAGAACATGAAGCGGGGAAAAGCTCCAGGAGAAGATGGAATTACTGTAGACATACAAAAAGCAAGTGGCGAAATCGAAACAGTACTCGCCCAAATTTTCACTCGATGCCTTAATGAAGGGATAATTCCTAAGGATTGGAATAACGCTACAATGATCTTGCTACATAAAAAAGGTGACATTGAGGATCTCAGGAACTACAGACCTATCAGCCTCCTATCAGTGGTTTATAAAATCTTTACTAAAGTTCTTTCACACCGCTTGAAAGTGACACTGGACATGGCTCAACCGAGAGAACAAGCTGGATTCAGGAGTGGCTACAGCACAATAGATCATATCCACATACTGAGAGAACTAATTGAAAGAGCGAGGAAATATGAACTTCCATTGTGCATGACTTTCATCGATTATGAAAAAGCCTTTGATTCGGTGAAACCATCAGCAGTTACAATGGCTCTGAAATCCCGCGGTATTGAAGATGCATACATTAATATTATTAATAACATCTATGAAAATGCAAGTGCAAAGATTCGGCTGTTTGAAAATACAACACACATAAAAATTGGAAAAGGAGGGAGACAAGGTGACACCATATCTCCGAAACTCTTGAATGCCCTATTGGAAAATGTCTTTCAATCACTGAACTGGGAAAACAAAGGGATAAAGATTAATGGAGATTATCTAACCCACCTTCGTTTTGCTGATTGACATAGTCATTTTTGCAACTACCCCATCAGAGCTACAGAGTATGATCCAGGAACTTGCTGACAAGAGTAAAGAAGTGGGATTAAAAATGAACTTTCAGAAGACAAAAGTGATGTTCAATGCTTTTACAAGAAATGAAAATTTATCGATTGATGGAGAAAAGCTGGAGATAACAGACACATACATTTATCTTGGACAGCAGATATCAAGTGAGGGTCACATTGGTGAAGAAATTAATCGGCGTACAAAACTTGCCTGGAGAGCTTTTGGAAGAAACAGCATAATTTTCAAGAGCAATATGCCATTATGTCTTAAAAGAAAAGTGTTTGATCAATGCATCCTTCCAGTGCTTACGTATGGTGCAGAGACGTGGACCTTAGCTAAAAGAGACATACAAAGGCTGCAGACAACTCAAAGCAGCATGGAGAGGTGCATGCTTGGTGTAACCAGGAGAGATAAGAAGAGGAACACGTGGATCCGAAAAATGACAAGAGTGGAAGACATCATGATCAGAGTTAAATCCCTGAAATGGCAATGGGCTGGACATACTGCCAGAAGAACAGAACATTGATGGAAAGCCAAAATTTTAGATTGGATTCCAAGGGACAGGAAAAGACCCAGAAGAAGACCACATGGAAGATGGGTGGATGAAATTCGAAAGTATGCGGGAGTGACATGGAGGAGACTGGCACAAGACAGACCGTTGTGGAGGAAACTTGGGGAGACCTTCGTCC
Source organism: Macrothele yani (assembly GCA_039090855.1). Taxonomy (NCBI): domain Eukaryota; kingdom Metazoa; phylum Arthropoda; class Arachnida; order Araneae; family Macrothelidae; genus Macrothele; species Macrothele yani. The sequence continues at coordinate 28,119,129 of CM077002.1, read as the reverse complement.
AGCAGTGGATTGATAATGGTTGACGATGATGATGATATATATATGATAGTAATGAAACAAATAAAAAATTGGTTTGTACCTCAAAATGAACAGTCTATGTTAATAAAGGAAAAATTGCAAAAATGATGTTTTTGGTAAAGATGTTTTTGATGTAAATTTTATTGTATATTTAGTTTTCTGTGCAAGTCGTATGATCTGACATTGAATGAAAGTATTTCCAGGGGGGTAGATGCCATTTTAGACCTTGGTGTAATAGAAATGTGATAACTCGTGTGAAAATTATTGAATTTATCAAATCTATAGTTAGTGCACAGGAGCAGCATTCGTTCTTGCATTGATCTTAAAGCTAACTTCCATAAGAATATTGCAATGACATGTTGGAATGCTGTTCCAAATTGCTAGTGGACCAACCATATATAGATTTGCCAAGTGCTCCAGTTAGTCCATAATTGATAATCTTCTCAAGTCACTAGGGATATTATTAAAAACTCTGGCCATAAATGCAAATTCCCATGTAGCTATGTTAATGAGATTGTTGTAATACTACAAATGACATTTTAATCAGAGATGGGCAAACCAATTCTTTTGAAAGAATTGATTCTTTCGATTCACTCACTGAAAAGATTCACTCAGACCAATTCGTTTGTTTCTGTCAGTGATTCTTCCAATTTAGAGATGTAGGGAATTGATCCTGAGTCGGATCCTTTCATTCAGAGATTCTTTCGGTTTAGAGAGTGATTTGTGTCTAGGGAAACTATTCTGAGTCTGATCCTTTTGTTTGTTGACAGCCTCTGTTTTAGTGGACGATTTTTTAGTTTAAGTTTGTTTTTAATTCTTTCAGAAAATGTGTTCCTCGATTTTCATATAAGTTTGTTTCGAAACGTTCGCGTAATTTATTGCATTTGTACACGTGGGAATAAGATAAGATTTTCTGACTAGAACATGTTAACCTCACTGAGATGCCGTGGTAAAATTTTGATGTCTAGTAAAAAGTAATTCTGTCTGATTCATTCAGGGAATCAGCTCTTTTGTAGAATCAGTTCTTTTCAGGAAAGATTCATTTGCCAGTGACTCAGTTTTCTGATTCATTATTTTCGAATGAATCGTTCATTAATGAACATATCTAATTTTAGCTGTTGTTGCACATTATGATTTTTATTAGGATTTGTGCAATCATTTTTACCATAACTAAAGAAATCTAATTAAGAAAAAAAAGCACCTTTTACATTATTATGATTTAGCTGGATCTGATTCTGCTAATCTTTTTCTTAGTGTCAAGGAGATAGCATGACTCCTGCTTGAATGGTTGCCAGTTACCATGAAATATGTAGGTAGGTCATTTCAAAAGTTTTGCACAGTGCACAGGCGTTGTCCATAGGATGATGCAATCGCTCCAATCGTTGCGCCAGTTGTGAGTCAGACTTCGTGTACGAAGTTGTGTCTACATTTGCTGGATAATTTCTTCCTGTTCCAAAAATTTTTTGCCTAGAAATGGAGGAAGAAAGTGAGTCAGGTCAGATCTCGTGTAGCAAATCTGAGTGAAGAGCTGCAAGCAGTTCGCAAAGGGATCGCAGAAGAATTGCTTCAGTGGTACGAGACAGAAGGCGAGCAGTTTTGGGAGATAATTGTTGCTGTAGACGAAACCTGGATACGAGATTTTGAACCAGCACTGAAATCTCAGACTGCTCAGTGGAAACATCCAGAATCACCTCGCCAGAAGAAATTCCGCTGCGAACAATTGAAGGTTAAGTTGAAGATGATTATGGGCTGTGACAAGGTTGGAGTGATGGCAACAGGCAGAGTGCCCGAGGGGACCATTGTAACAGTGGAATACTACATAAGGTTAAGCTGATGATGATTATGGCCTATGACAAGGTTGGAGTCATCATAGCAACAGGCAGAGTGCCCGAGGGGACCATTGTAACAGCGGAATACTACAGAAGGTTAAGCTGATGATGATTATGGCCTATGACAAGGTTGGAGTGATAGCAAAGACAGAGTGCCCGAGGGGACCATTGTAACAGTGGAATACTACATAAGGTTAAGCTGATGATGTTTATGGCCTATGACAAGGTTGGAGTCATAGCAACAGGCAGAGTGCCCGTGGGGACCATTGTAACAGCGGAATACTACATAAGGTTAAGCTGATGATGATTATGGCCTATGACAAGGTTGGAGTCATAGCAACAGGCAGAGTGCCCGAGGGGACCATTGTAACAGTGGAATACTACATAAGGTTAAGCTGATGATGATTATGGCCTATGACAAGGTTGGAGTGATAGCAACAGACAGAGTGCCTGAGGGGACCATTGTAACAGCGGAATACTACAGAAGGTTAAGCTGATTATGATTATGGCCTATGACAAGGTTGGAGTGATAGCAACAGGCAGAGTGCCCGAGGGGACCATTGTAACAGCGGAATACTACAGAAGGTTAAGCTGATGATGATTATGGCCTATGACAAGGTTGGAGTGATAGCAACAGACAGAGTGCCCGAGGGGACCATTGTAACAGTGGAATACTACCATAAGGTTAAGCTGATGATGATTATGGCCTATGACAAGGTTGGAGTGATAGCAACAGACAGAGTGCACAAGGCGACCACTGTAGCAGCGTAAAATTACAGAAGGTTTCTGCAAAATGTTTTGTGCCCAAAGATCAGCCAAAGAAGGCTCGCCATGCTCGAAACTGACGTCATCATTTTGCACAACAACTGGAGGCCGCATATTGCTCTTACAGTAAGAGACATTCTGGAAAAGTATAGATGGGAATTGCTTCCCCACGTGCCATACAGTACTGACATAAGCCCCAGACTATGACTTGTTTCTAAAACTGAAGAAGCCACTCCACAGGAAATGATTCAGTATGATTCAGGATGTTTTTAATGAGGTGACCCAAGTAATCTGATATCTCAACAATGGAGGTGTCTTTTTTTATACAAGACTTGCCCAAACGTTGGGCCGCTGTCATAAAGAAATGTGGAGATTACTTCGAAGACCTGTAAAGGTATGTTGTGAAATAAATTTTTGTATTAAGAGGTAACCCGCAGTGTGCAAAACTTTTGAAATGACCCTCATATGATGCGCCAAAGTGTAATCATGTCAAGGTCATCAACCAGGAAGTAAAATATGTATCATATATTTTCCTGAGTTTTCAGTTAAATGAATGCAACTTTTTGGAGGTACCATCGTTTATTTAATATAAGTGACCTTGAAAATTTTGCCTGGATAATGTAAAAACTTGTTTAATATGAAATGCTGTTTTTTTTAATAAGAGGTGTAAAATGTCATAATACATTTTTATGTACAATTCAAAATGTTTTACTTTGATCCATAGAAAATTTTCATGATAAGCTTATATGACCAAATTATGGCATCTGTAAAAATTTTAGCTCTATTTTAATTGAAAATTCAGAAAATAATTTTTTTCCTGTTTTTATGCTCACTTAGGGAAGAGAGTAGTGATGGTAGAATAGCATAATGCATGGCATAGGTTCCAACTATGGGAGGGGGGCAAGGTGAATCCCCCAATAATTTAACTGGGGGACAATGCTATCACAATATTTTTCATTCTGTTTAATTAAATAAGTTTTTGTTTTTGTGCGTGCATGTCGCATTTATTTATTTCGTATGCTTCTTGTTCTTTGAGTAACCATACTGATTTCTCATATTTTTTATAAACGTTTCGAAATAAAATCTTTAGATATTTTTATGAAATCACAGGCTGAATTTTATTTTATTAAATATTAATATTCAGCAGAAGACTATTTGTGTCTCTTTGTTCATTTGCTGATGAGCAATTACAATCACATTTTAAAATATATGGTGAATTTTATAGTTTACCTTTTTGCCATTTTTTTTTATTTTCCTTGTGACAGTGGAAGCAACATGCTCCTCCCACATCTGATCTCTTAACGACTGCCCCCCACACCCCCCCCCCCCCCCCATGATTTGCAGAAGTCGGTGTCTCTGATGCATGGTCTTCTCTTTTTCCCAATTATCAAAAGGAACTGAATCTTTCATCTTACATGCTGACTGTTTGCTACAGATGCATTTTGCTCATCATGCTCAATGTTAGAATAAAATATTTAAGTGCACCACAATGAGCTCTTCAGTTCAAAGTTTCTAGGCACAGTATCATGCAGTAAAATTGACAAAGACTGCTAATTAGAGAATGTGTTTTTGCTATGCTGCTACAGTTTGTTTATCTTAAATGATTTTCAATGGCACACTTTTTTTTCTTTGATAATTGTTCCTTTTTTACAGCATTATTACTCATGAATAATTCCCATAGCAAATAAAATATTTGTTTTAGATTTTGCATTAGTTAGTTACAGTCATTCAGTTTTTTATGCTTTCCAACCGTAGGTTGAAGAAATGTATATGCTCCAGCTTTGCCCGTCCGTCTGTCTGTCGGCACGATAACTCGCGTAAAAATAGTTCGATTTCGATGAAATTTTAGTATGTGGTAGGGGACCACCTGGGGACAAACCCTATTGAATATGGACGAAATGGAGTCAAAGGTCACGACATAGGAGTGGGATCCATTCCATTGCCCTTATGTGTCATAACTTGCGTAAATATGGTTCGATGTCGATGAAATTTTTATATGTGGTAGGGGACCACCTGGGAACGAACCCTATTCAAAATGGGTGAAGTGGGGTTAAAGGTCAGGACATAGGAGCGGGATGCACTCCATTGCTCTTATGCATCATAACTTGCGTAAATTTGGTTCGATTTCGATAAAATTGTAGTACGTCGTAGGGGACCACATGGGGATGAACCCTATTGAAAATGGACAAAATGGGGTCAAAGGTCAGTACATAGGATCGGGATCCATTCCATCGCCCTTATCCCATACTATTAAAGGAGCACTTCTTGTATGTATGTAAAAATTTTTTTGAAAACAGCTCTAAGGATTTGGATGAAAGTCGTTAACCTACCGTTTTCTGGTACTAGAAATCAATTTAGCTTTATCTCGACTTTAGGAAAATTCGTTTAGTGGGTTAAATAACCACCCCGAATTATAACATTTTTAGTGTCATGGCGGCGTCCCATTAATGTTACCCATGCTTCGAAATCTTATGGCGTCACAATCTTGCGTTTGAGAATGTTAGCGTGCAGTCATGCCATCTGTCTCATTAAATCACGCGTTGTGTGTGCATCCTATTAAAGTTTTATGACGTCATACTCTTGCGAGCAGATGGTCGTGATTCCCATCTACCTCATTATGTCACGCGTTGTGTGCGTATGCCAGTCCGCACGATAACTCGCGTAAAGATCGTTCGATTTCGATGAAATTTTAGTATGTGGTAGGGGAATCACTTCCATCGCCATTATGCGTCATAACTTACGTAAAAATGCTTCGATTTGGATGAAATGTTAGTCTGTTGTAGGGGCCTGCCTGAGGACAAATCCTATTGAAAATGGGCGAAATGGGGTCAAAGGTTCGGACACAGGAGCAGGATCTATTCCACAGCCCTTATGCATCATAACTTACGTAAAAATGCTTCGATTGCGACAAAACTTTATCATGTTATTTTGGAGGTATACTGAACCAGTTCTGTTTAATATCATCGAAATGGGGTCAAAGGTCAGGATGCAGGAGCGACATTTATTCCACAGCCATTATCCTCATTGCTTGAGTAATGATTTCTGGTATGTTGGAAAGCGTATTATAATCAATGCATTGCATGATTTTACTAACTTGTTGTTTTATGGAGTGTATCTGATAGTTATATAAGATGTGGATATGTATGCTGACATTTTATGTTTTTCTGATCACGTAGGGTTTCGTTCCTGGAGAACTTAGGTATGAAGTTATCCACTCATTGTTCAAAGATTCTGGGCAAACAGTGTGGGATAACAGTGACACAATGATTGAGGTAAGAAACTTTGTGCTTATTATTACTGAAACCTTCTTTTTTTATTTTAAAAACTAATTCTTTATTCATGTTAACTAATGATGATGATATGTTTTTCATATAATTTTTGTAATAAGTGCCCTTCAGTAACATATTTAATTACTTTTCAGAAATAATATCAGAGTGATAACTATTTTTGTTGTGCATCTAAAAGGAATAAATAACCTTTTCATTGCAGTTCTTCAAGGAATATAGTTTGCCGGATCCTCTAATTGAAGAGAGTGTTGTTTCTGAAGTGAAGGGTGAAATGATTCGAAGAGGTTACATGGATGATCCATGGAATACAGACCAGGCCTGGAGAGAGGTGGAACTGTGGCACATTCATTACACTGGTTTAACAAATTTAGGGGAGAAATTTCGCGTGAGTGCATTTTCACAAAATCCAATATTAAGCATTTTTCTTTCTTTTGTACCACAAAAGTGTGAATAAAGTGTGTATTTAGGAAGTTTTATTTAAAGTTGGCTTGTGTTTAGGACCAGGCTTAACATCATTATGAAATTTCTGTGAGAGTCCAGCAAAAGAAAAGATTAATAGAATCGCCATTAACACATTCACTGTCACGTGATGCCTGGAACTGTCATACAACACTTCTCCCAGTTGCCAGTAACAGCAAAAGGCATCATAATTGTGGCTTAGTATTTCCGTTTCTAAAACTTTCAGCACTTGAAGAAAGTTTTATATTTCATTATTGGCACTGCAAATGAGTCTCCGACTGTCTAAAAGTGACCCTGGTTTTTGGATAGCGAATTTTTCTCCACGTGATTTAGGGAAGGGAAACTCAGTTGACTCCCTGCTGACATAACACCGCATTTGCTTTTCACTACAATGTTTATTTTCTTTTGAAAGTTATTGGTTTTGTGGTGAAGGGAACTATCAAACAAAGGCTTCAGTGGCAATAAAAAGCATTTGTTACTTAGAGTTTATACGTAACAGGGTGGCCTATTGAGTTCAAATGTTCTTTATTCTTCAATGCAAAAGCATTAATTTATGCATACAGTATAAAGCAAAGTGGGAAAATAGGAAAACATGAGTGTTTCTGTGAACAAATTGTTCGACCACTTCAAAATGACTTAGAGATCTGAAAATTGGTATTCTGCTAGGTTTTAACATTGGTATGGATAAAGTCCAAAAAGGTTCGGATACCTAGAAAAGTCCAAAAATCAAAATGGTGGCTTCGGAACATTGTCTGCTTGACTGTCACGAATTGTTCGACCACTTTGAAATGACCTAGAGATCTGAAAATTGGCATGCTGATAGATCTTAAAGTTCTGATACCCAGAGAAGTCTGAAAACAAAACAAAAAAAATGAAAATGGTGGCTTTGGAACATTGCTTGAATTTTTTGCGAATTGTTTGACCATTTCTAAATGGCCTAGAGATATGAAAATTGGCATGCTGATAGCAGAGTTCCCATGGTCCTTATAAATCCTTATAAGTCCTTAAAAAGTGCTTAATGTTTTTAGGATGCTTAGGAGTCCTTATTTTTAGCCAAAATGGGGAAAGAAGTTCTTATTTTTTTTATAACTGGCTGCATAAAATCCATAATTTATGAAGTAGTGCCAAAACTTCTTCTGCAAGTTAATAATATCGTGTGGCATCAGCTGAAAGTCTGTGGGAGAGAGGAGTGTCAGATAACTAATTTGCTGAAAAATATGAAAGATCATGGTTACGGTAAATTAAACAGATCCAGCAGATTCTGCCTAACAAGCTCCATCACCATCTCTTGGTATGGATATTTCACTTTTGTATTTCCCCTTTTGGTATATGCAGATAACAATTATTTAGTTATACTGTAAAAAAAATTATTTGCAAAACTAAAATCTTCAACACATAATTTGGACTTTGGTTTTCTAATTTTAATCATAATATGATTATGTGCAAAATTCAAATCTTGAACTCATAACTTTGACTACAGTTTTACAATTTACATACACTATTTCATATGTGAATATTCTCTCAGATAGGAAAGACTGATTTGATCAGCAGAACTGTCTTTTAAATTGCATAAATTTTGATTTATTACATCCACAAACTTAAATTATATGGAAAAATATTGCAAATTTTGTCAGCATACTTTGATTTGCATTTCTAAGTCATGTAAAAGTCTATTTTGGGCACATGACATTGTTGCATATGCAATTGGTAAGATACTTAAAAAAATTAGAGGGGTTCTTAAAAGTTTTTAATAAGTGCCTATTTTTTGTGAAAGAAAAAGAGTGGGAACCCTGTGATAAGTCTTAAGGTCTGAATATGTAGAAAAGTCCAAGAACCAAGAAAATCTAAATGGTGGCTTTGGAATATTGTCTGCTTGAATTTTTCTACCGCTTCTACGCCTAAAAAAAAGTCTGAAAACCAAAAAATTCAAAAGAGTGGTGACTTAGCTTTACTGTTCAAAATGCTGATAGGTTTAAAGATAATTATGCCAGAAATGTTGAAATGCCGTGCAAATTCCATGAAATATTTGATTTAAAATTAAGGGCCCCCAAAGGCTGCTCCATTTTACGTCAAACCATATGCATTGACATCTTGATCCTGTTCTAAATCCTAAAAGAGTTATGGATCTCAAATTACTTTTCTTTCCTTTAATTACTTTTTCTTTTCTTTAATATCATGTTCAAAAAACAATTTTATAGATTCACCATTTAGAGAATGGGCATGTCAGCTAGTATGATATATACAAATGACGTTTATATGATAAATATTTCTGAAATGAATCCAATTGAGGTAAACTCACCTGTTCGGGTTTGTTCCTCTTACTAACATTTGCAGCACGTCTATTTTCAGTAGTCTTGTCACTACTTGTAGAGGTTTTTATGGTCAGTACATCTGTCTTCCCTGTAGCGCCATGTGTTAACTCTGCTGGTCTTGGAGTCATTTCTGTTGTTATTTCCACTCTTAAGCCAATTCATACATGTACAACTTTACTTAAGTAACTTTTTTTTTCTATTTGCACACTCACCTACTACACAAACATGTTTACAACACATTCACCACAGTCACATACCCTCATATTACCAACTTATTAATGAAAACGTATATACACCATGTACATTTACATTTATTCTTAACTTAATTCATTCATACTCATCTTGTTTTTTATACTCCATGAACACCACATAGTTTGCCAACTTAATCTTTGATGCACTCCACTGTTGATGTTTTAACCCTAATCTTTATGACCACTCCACTTTCATAGTCACCACATTCACATAAACTCACATTCATTAATAAAAACTTTATATATACACTATTTACATATGCATTTATTCTCAACTCAATTCATTCATACTATGGCTCGCTGAACCCCACATAGTTCGCCAACTATGTGGAGTTCAGTGAGCCATAGTATGAACCCCACATAGTCCACCAACGTTAACCTCGATGAACTCCACTGTCGATGTTTTAACCCTAACCCTCACGACTACTCTGTCTCAAGTGCTTTCCGTCGAGCTCCGGCCATCTTCAGGAAGCATGTTTCACATCCACTCCTCTCTGCCACCTCAGATCAAATGATTCATTTGGCCCCAATCCCATTCTCTCTTGCTGTATGTACAGATGTTCGCATGTGGCACCCTGTGTTCTTCAATCTGGTCATTTTTCTAGCCTTCCGATTCCTTTTTTTCTTCTGTTCAATTTTGATCAAAGCTTTCCAGTTATCATTATGTTCGGATCATTGAAATTGCATATCCTATCTCAATTTTGTTTCTATAAGTACTGACTGAGCAATCTGTAAGTGCCTTTCTGTTTTACATTTTTTAATAATTTTAATATCTTCGAATTTCGTGTACTCTTGGTTTTCAAGGCAGTACTGAATTAATGCCATTTTTGCTTCTTCTTCTTTTTCCAGTTTTTTAACTGTTGTTTTAATCTGTGCTTTAATTTATTTTTAGTACTGGCAATGTATGAAATTGGTGGATTCGTCGAGATAGGTATTGCATAAACTCCTGCTTGTTCCAAACAACTAATATTATCATTACTTTTTAACATTAGATTCTTGATTGTATTGACCGTACATCCCAGTTGAATAACATATTTATTGCATAGCTTATTGATTTCAGATGAAACCTTTAAGATATGGAAATGTTCCAATATATTTCAGTTGTTCCTTCTTTCATGACAATGTGCTACTATATAACTTACGTTGAACTTCCGAAGTCCATTTTTCTACATTGTTTTGGATAGCCGTAGTTTTCAGTATTTTTTTTTTTTATGTAACCGATATCTTCTTTTTTAAATTGCTCCTTCGAGTTATGAGGGGATGCCCTTTTTATTAAAGTCTTAACACTGTTACATTTTCGAGCATATGGGTGTGCTGAGTTATATGGAATCATAACTGGAATGTAGGAAGATTTTCGATGTACTGTGACTTGTTTTTTTCTTTAAGAATTTTTACATCCAGAAAAGCTATTGTATTTTGTACTTCATTTTCTATCATCAGTTCTATGGAAGGGTACAGTTCTGTATACTGTTTTGCCAAGTCTTCAAGTTGATTTTTACTTAATTTGGAGAAAATGAAAATGTCATCCACATATCTGCAATAGACCGTTGGGCTCTGTATCATTTGGTTTATTACCTTCTCTTCAATGTCACTCATTTCAGCGAACAATGGAGATAACAAGGAGCCCATAGGACCCCCATAATTTTGTTTATATATGTGTTTTTTTTTTCAAAAGCAAATATATTATTATTCATAGATATAAAATAAAGCATTTTTTAATTCTTGAATTTCTGTTTTGATTCATATCATCCTGTTGCTGTAATTCTGTGATTATAATATTAATAGCCTCTGGTACCAGAGTATACTTAGAAAAAGAGCCTTCACATCCATACTTGGCATATTAAATTCTTGTTAATTAAATTCTACTCTTTTAATTATATCTATAAATTCATAGGTGTTTTTAACTGTATACTGATTTTTCATAAACTTTGGTGCTAAAAAATTTTAAATGTTCTTTTCTAAGTTAATGAATGGTGAGGGTTTTTTTTTTTTTTTTTTTTTGACACTATGAATCTCATGGGTGTATCTATTTTATGTCTTTTTATCTTGGCAAACAGTCTTCGGATTCCTGCTCCCATAGGTTGGGTATGCTTTTTATTTCCTGTGGTAGGGTACTATGATTCCTTATGTTGGCTAAAAATCTGATTTAATTCTGTGTTGGGTCTCCTTGTACTTCAGTACAATTCATTTTTTTTTTAATGGACTTCAGAAGTTCAACGTAAATTATATAGTAGCACATTGTGATGAAAAAAGAAACAATTGAAATATATCGGAACATTTCCATATCTTAAAGGTTTCATCTGAAATCAATAAGCTATGCAATAAATATGTTATTCAACTGGGATGTAAGGTCAATACACTGAAGAATCTAATGTTAAAAAGTAATGATAATATTAGTTGTTTGGAACAAGCAGGAGCTTATGCAATACCTATCTCGACGAATCCACCAATTTCATACATTGGCAGTACTAAAAAATAAATTAAAGCACAGCCACAGATTAAAACAATATTTAAAAAATTGCCAAAAAAAGAAAAAAGCAAATACTGCACTAATTCAATATTGCCTTGAAAGCCAAGAGTACCCGAAATTCGAAGATATTAAAATTATTAAAAAATGTAAAACAGAAAGGCACTTACAGATTGCTGAGTCAGTACTTATAGAAAAAAATAGAGATAGGATATGTAACTTCAATGATCCGAACATACTTAATGATAACTGGAAAGCTTTGATCAAAATTGAACAGAAGAAAAAGAGGAATTGGAAGGCTAGAAAAATTACCAGATTGAAGAACAGAGGGCACCACATGCAAACATCTGTAGATACATCAAGATTTTCCAGCACCTGTAACTTGGTGTGTCCATTATTAATCACGATACCACCCACACACCATGACCTCAGCACCACCTTATCTGTTCCTTCCCTTCAGATTCTCGTGCTGGTATGCAGTATCACTTTCACACCAGATCAACTGACATCTAGAATCCGAGTGGGCAAACTGAAACAACTCTCATCTGTGAAGAGTACATTGGCCCACTGATGATATGTCCACTTTCTGTGGATATGACACAAATGAAAATGTGCGCTACATTGAGCTCTGAATGGAGGGACACAGACTACAGGCCTTCGGGCATATTGCCTTATATGCCTCAGATGTCTTGCCACAATTTGTTGGGATTCTGCGTTCTTGTGCTGGAATGGAAATGACTCTCAAGCTGACCAGCCATGGTATGGTGAGGCAATTATGTTTTTCTGTTACAACTAAAAATATTACGAAATATTCAATTCATGAGGCAACCTTAAGGGCTGTCTTATGCTATAAATGTGCTTTTGATTAAAAATACATAATATCTAAAGAATTATTTACCTGATATTCTCAAAGTATTTTGCACATTGTTGCTCTGCGAGGCACGTGCTCCCGGCTCGAGAGGTCTTTTTGTTACGGGTTTTTGGTTAGTTATAAAAAAATTTTTAGAAATAAAACAATTAGGTTATATATTTTCAGTTCTACATTCATTCATTCTCACAATCAAACATTTTAAATTTACATTAATTAAAAGATTTTAGTAGAAAGAGTTATACTTATCGGGTCAGGAGACCTCACACGGGGTTCGTCGTCACCACATTACGGCGAGCGCTTTCGGTAATATGTCTTCATGTGTCATAGTAGAGTGAGGAGACGACCTCCTAGCATGCGTCTGGAACACATTTCATTGGTTTGAAACACTGCCTAGAGCCTGGATTCCACACTATGCACGATTCCAAACTCCCTGGCAACCATAGGCGTAACCACTGGGGGTCAGGGGATCAGGACACCCCAGATATTTAGAGTTGGATATCCCCAATGTAAAGCACCCCCATCCCATTTTTTGGGAATATAATGATATAATGCACACTTTTTTTATCATACGAACCAACTGAGTTTAACCCTTTAACGACCATGACCCAAAAATCTTTTATCACTCTAAATACCATAACGCCCAAAACTGTCTATTGGTTCACTTCTTTGTTTAATAACAACAATAGTGACTGAGGGCGACTCCTGCTGATTCCTCATAGGTCGAGAAAATTTGAAGGACAGGTAAGGGTAGGAAATCTGACTCACTCTAGACAGGCCTTGTGGGCCGCTATGGCTGTTTGTATGTACGGGCGTTTGGGGCGCTCTGATCGTTAAAGGGTTAAAGATTGTAATTTTTTATAGAATACAAACACTTGTATAATGTGTACTTAATAAAACAGCGATGTTGATTCTTAATAAGCAAAGTCAGTTCTACAACTTTGTAATTTACATTTCTGCCCTATCCATCCTGGTTTTACAGTTGTGTTAACTAAGTTCCGCAATTCGCCAACAGATGTGTGTGTAGGGAGAGGAGAGTGCCAAACTCTATCTTATACAATATGTATATAATATTGTATATATATGTATGCTCATAAGACAAACAAAATGTATTGACATAACCAACCTTAAAAAACACCATAATACCTTCAAATTGGAACTGAAGAACAGATTCTCTGCTTTAGAAGGCCTAACATCCGAAGAAGTGGATATTTCTGATGTTAACAGAAAAGTAACCAAAGCTCTTATGGAAACAGCAACAAAATTAGCTGGGTCTAAGAACAAATTGCATGTGAACAAATTATCAGGAAAAACCAAAATGTTGATGCAAAAAGAAGAGTGATGAGGACAACTAAAGAAGATGTGACTTCCAAAGTGGAATATATAGAGCTATGCAAGACAGTACGAAAAAGTATCACTGAAGACGTAAGGAAATTCAACTGTGAACTGGTAAGGAAAGCAATTGAAAACAACCAAAGCCTAAAGATAGCAAAGGGACATCTCAATAAGGGGAAAAAACAGATTGTGGCACTGAGAAAAGAAGATGGTTCTGTAACAAGAAATAGAGGCGAAATTTTGACAAGAGTGAAAGATTTCTACTCCAAATTATATGAAAGGGATGATACATGTACTCCAGACATCATGAAAGGTACCAGTACCAGAGTTCTTCCAGTCCTTCCAGCAGAAGTTGCACATGCAATCATGAACATGAAGCGGGGAAAAGCTCCAGGAGAAGATGGAATTACTGTAGACATCATACAAGAAGCAAGTGGAGAAATCGAAACAGTATTCGCCCAAATTTTCACTCGATGCTTTAATGAAGGGAAAATTCCTGAGGATTGGAACAACGCTACAAAGATCTTGCTACATAAAAAAGGTGACATTGAGGATCTCAGGAACTACAGACCTATCAGCCTCCTATCAGTGGTTTATAAAATCTTCACTAAAGTTCTTTCACACCGCTTGAAGGTGACACTGGACATGGCTCAACCGAGAGAACAAGCTGGATTCAGGAGTGGCTACAGCACAATAGATCATATCCACGTACTGAGAGAACTAATTGAAAGAGCGAGGGAATATGAACTTCCATTGTGCATGGCTTTTATCGATTATGAAAAAGCCTTTGATTCAGTGAAACCATCAGCAGTTGCAATGGCTCTGAAATCCTGCGGTATTGAAGATGCATTCATTAATATTATTAATAACATCTATGAAAATGCAAGTGCAAAGATTCGGCTGTTTGAAAATACAACACACATAAAAATTGGAAAAGGAGTGAGACAAGGTGACACCATATCTCCGAAGCTCTTTAATGCCACATTGGAAAATGTCTTTCAATCACTGAACTGGGAAAACAAAGGGATAAAGATTAATGGAGATTATCTAACCCACCTTCGTTTTGCTGATGACATAGTCATTTTTACAACTACCCCATCAGAGCTACAGAGTGTGATCCAGGAACTTGCTGACAAGAGTAAAGAGGTGGGATTAAAAATGAACTTTCAGAAGACAAAAGTGATGTACAATGCTTTTACAAGAAATGAAGATTTATCGATTGATGGAGAAAAGCTGGAGATAACAGACACGTACGTTTATCTTGGACAGCAGATATCAAATGAGGGTCACATTGGTGAAGAAATTAATCGGCGTACAAAACTTGCCTGGAGAGCTTTTGGAAGAAACAGCATAATTTTCAAGAGCAATATGCCATTATGTCTTAAAAGAAAAGTGTTTGATCAATGCATCCTTCCAGTGCTTACGTATGGTGCAGAGACGTGGACCTTAGCTAAAAGAGACATACAAAGGCTGCAGACAACTCAAAGAAGCATGGAAAGGTGCATGCTTGGTGTAACCAGGAGAGAGAAGAAGAGGAACACGTGGATCCGAAAAATGACAAGAGTGGAAGACATCATGATCAGAGTTAAATCCCTGAAATGGCAATGGGCTGGACATACTGCCAGAAGAACAGACCATCGATGGACAGCCGAAATTTTAGATTGGATTCCAAGGGACAGGAAAAGGCCCAGAAGAAGACCACATGGAAGATGGCTGGATGAAATTCGAAAGTATGCGGGAGTGACATGGAGGAGACTGGCACAAGACAGACCGTTGTGGAGGAAACTTGGGGAGACCTTCGTCCAGCAGTGGATTGATAATGGTTGACAATGATGATGATGATGATGATATATATGTATACATATAATGTGTGTATCTGTGATCGGACCCCCTAGATTTTGAAACATGGTTACTCCACTGCTGGCAACATCACTCATTCGGCAGCCTTCGTCCAGCTTCCATAGAATTATTCCAAACATGAAATCATCTAGATGATGTCTTTGAGAAATAATGTAAATTACATGTTCATACCTTTATGCCTTCATGTCCAGATTTTCCTTCAGACACATGTCACCTACTGTGCCCTTTTTTCTTTTATCCGTTTAAGTGGTAATATGTGCATGATTCGACATTTTGGATGTGCACCGGCTTTCTGCTGAACATCCCCAGTTATGCAAATTGTCACTAGCTGTTGTGTCTGATTTTGTGGTTGTAACTTTTCGAAATAGTGTTTGTCCTTAAGTTTTGGACACCAGTGTACAATTCCACTCTTAAAACTTGGATACAAGGTTATGTGCTGTAAGTCTTGCCTTTCATTAATTGATATCTATGAAAAAGAAAAAAAGAAAATGAAAGAGAAGCATTCAAAATGTAATCTTACATTTTGCAAAACTCTGCTTAACCTCTTCCCAGAGATTTTGCAACTTTGTGATCTATTAATGTAAGCTTCATACATCCGAGACAACATACTCTGCAACTTACTTTTGCTCTCTGCCAAAAGAACTGTGTCATCAGCATACAGCAATCTGCACACATGGATATTACCCGGACATAAACCAGTACTGCCCATTTTGGCATAACGCATGCGCGCGTCCATAAATATATTAAACAGCATACCCTAAATTCAGGGTATGCATGGCCTCTGGAATCCTGGAAAAGTCCTGGAATTTGATTTCCCTTTTTTCCAGGTTTGGAAAGTCCTTGATTTTTCATATTTGTGTGGAAGGTCATGGCATAATCTTGGAATTTTTTTCTTGCAGTGAAGAAAAAAAATCAGTCGAATTTGTGTCACTTTGTTCTAGCTCCCTACAGTGTCTGCTTACGATGACATCACTTCCTTCCATGGAATGTGAAGACATGATGTCATCTTTCATCTCATAGGACATTGCAGTGCTAGATGTTTGAGGGGCAGACTTCCAGCAATGTTGGTTTGTGGTATACCAGTTCTGTGCATTTGAAGTTGCAGCATCATCTGGAAAGCTTCCCATGAGTCCAAAATCACTGTTCCTTCTAGTGCACACTTTCCTCGCTGATGGGGATTTATATCTGGCCTCTCTTTGCTGCCAGTGTGTATGGGAATAGATGACAAAAGAATGTGGAATCATCAGTGCCATGTCAAAATTGTTTTGTATTTTCATTAATGTGCTAAGTTCTCGATTGCTTCATATAAGTTTTACACAGAGCAGTTGTTCTATAGGGAAATTTCGCCACTTTGTTGAAGTTGTAACACATGAACACTCTGTTACAGCAGAACCCATAGGATTTCCTAAGAATTCTAAGTGCAAAATATAAAACAAAGCACTATGATTCTAGCAAAAAATTAAACTCCTGGAATTTTTTGATGAACTGGTAAAGACCCGGAATTTATTTTTTATAAATGTGTTTGGACCATGTAAATTACAATGTAATTCCATCCTTTGTTCTTGAAAAATTTACATTCTTTGTGCATTTACTGATGTGCACATGCATGTCATATAATTATGTTTGTGTGTTATCATTTCGTCCATCTGTGGACTTCATTTCTGAAAGTGGGGTTTTGAAAAAAATTTTCTTGGTTTGCATTGAGGTATCAATTTCCAAGATTTTCTGTATTTTTGTTACACAGTTTTTTATGGGGTTAATTCTTGTGCTAGACAAATGGTGAGAGGAAAACCACATATATTTTTGCTTTGCATGTTGTACTGTTTATGTTTGTTTGCTCTTAACACCATGAGCTTCCTTACATTTCACAGAAATAGCCTGACATCCTGTCAAAAATGTTGATTCAAATGATTGTGCCAGGTAGTATCTTTAGTATGGTAAATAAGGAATGCTGAGGAAGTGTTTAACGTAATAAGCGTTTGGACAAAAAAATACTCAAAGTTGTTTCATTCTGCAATGCCTCAGATTATATCAAGCATTGTAGAGTGTGTGTGTGTGTGTGTGTGTGTGTGTGTGTGTGTGTGTGTGTGTGTGTGTGTGTGTTGTTTTTTCATTTACACTTATACATTGTTGACACATAGGGAGGAAACTTTTGAAATCCATCTTTCCCCTATCATGTGGTTGGTACTCTGTAACCTACAAAGACTTATTTGTGCCAGAAACTCCAAAACCTAACACCATGCAATCTTCTGTTTTGGTTGATTGGCTTGAGTTAGCTTACTTATAACTTGCTGGAACATTTGCATATTGCTACATGTATGTTCTCATTTGATGCTTTGATTGTCAACATTTAAAGTAAAAATAACTAATATTTAAGTAACTTTGAGTATCTTACTACTTTTTTAGTCTGCATTGTCTTGGAGGCTAATTACAGAAGATGTTTTCATCAAGTTACCTGCTGGGCAGGCTGCCTTACTTCAAGACATCACTCACAGACTCCAGCCAACTATTTATTAATCTCATTTTTTGCACATTTTTAAATACATGAAACTACTTAGGACTGAATGAAGTATATTCCTAAAAGTTTGTAGATACATTTTTTTTTTTTTTTACCAGGAAATACCACACAGTGGTAGCTTGCGTATTCTTTTTCCTTTCATTTTTATAAGCATTCAATTTTTTTAATTTGGTTTATAGCAAAATGGATCAATGTAATATTTTTCTACATGTACAGTTTTTCATGTGCATATGAATGTGTGTGTGTGTGTTTCAGGATGAATGGTAAAAAGTTTATTTGGTGATCTTTATATGAAATATAGAATGTAAATGTGTTTCCAAGTTACATGTTGATCTCGCTGCTGTGACCATTATAATTATAAATCTGAATGTAGAAGAAAAATCTTCTTTATCAGGGAATGAATTTCCAGTATTTTATATTAAAATATATATTGGTATAATGCTTGGTGTTCCTTCAGTCATGGAGTGCTGATATAACTGTGAAATATTAAGCATTTATTACTCAATAACTGCTTGTTTTTCAAATTGGAACAAAACATTCATTTCTTGAATTCTTTATAACTGAAATCTGGTGAAATACAAATAACTTTAAGTCATGTATTAAGTGGTCCTCAACTGTGATTCAGAGTACTGTTGTATCTATCAAAGAAGTTAAACTAAATTTTCTGATGATGAAATTAATATGAAAAACATTTGCTTTTAAGGCTTCTAAGTTTTCAAGAAAAAATGACAGTCCATAAAAAATATTTCTTAAAAATGATAGTGATGAACATATTTTAAAAACTGAAGAATTTTCAAGTATTATTCGTATGTTCTGAGTTCTTGTGGTTTTCAGATATTTCTGGCCTCTAGGTCTTTAGCAGATCCTTGGATACAGTTTTTAATCATTGAAAACAAACTTGGTAAAGATTGAAAGGCCAGAAACATCTGAAAACTACAAAACTAACTTATGTAAAATACTTAAAACTTCATGTTAAAACTGATTTTGTTTATTTAAATCTGAGTAAAGTCTGTGAGTAAGAGGACTTTGATTTTAAAATAATATGGCACTGAACTAGTAATATGATAGAACTGGCAAAGATTTACTTTAAACATACGACTCACACAGTTTTAAAATAATACATACTGGCTCTTCTGTAAAGCAGCAGATTCTCTTTCAAAGAAAGAAAGAAAAAAAAAACTTTAACCCACACCTTGATGGAGTCAGAACAGATATCTGTTGCAAAAATAATGGTAGGTACCAAATCCGAATGTCTTTAATGGTTAGACTTGCTACCTCCCATTCCTTTTCACAACAGATCTCTGTTTCACTCACTGGTTTTCAAACTTTTTTGTGATGATAATATTAACGAAAAATATAGCCATCCCCCAACCAGGATTTAAGCTGTTTGCTCACTTTTTTTTTTTTTTTTTTTTTTTTTTTTGGCAAATCGTGGCAAGTATTCACAGTTGTTTTTCCAATGATGCAAACAAGCCACACTTGCTCACTTCATTTTGCATAGTACAGGCCATTGTTTTCTTTAGTCCTTTGCCAATGTTCCACTAGAACCACAATCCCACGGTGATCCCACTCATCTTTTTTGAGCACAGAAACTCTCTGATAGCAGACTCCGTATCTACCATTGAAACAAAATACTGTCATTGTAGGGAATGGGCCATGGAGTGAAACAGGTGGTAGTCTGATGGGGGCAAGATTCAGACTATATGGAGGGTATGGTGGATTTATCCCCCCCCCCCCCCAAGCAGACCACTCTGGAGGTGTGACTTGGGGCATTATCCACTTGCAGCAATGACTACTTCCTATTGATAAGCACTGGGTAGCATTGGTGCACAGCATCATGAAGCCATTGCATTGGGTTCGTGCATAAGTTCATGCCATTTTTTTTTTCCGCACTACAGGAGGACTATATTACATCAGAAGGGAAAACGGAATCAATCAATCAACTATGCCTCCCCCCCCTCACACACATATTGTTTGGAATCAATCAATCAACTATGTCCCCCCTTCCCCACACAAACACATATTGTTTGTGATGGTGTCCCAACGTCTGGATAGGTCTGCAATGCCATTCTTGAAAAAACCTGCAGGTTTTGCTGCAAAGAAATCATCAAGGAAGTTCTGGATATCAACATCATTGCTGAACATTCTCCACGGAGTGCACTCAACAGAAATCGGAACAGGTGATAGTATGATGCTGCGGCATCTGAGGAATAGGCCAGATGTGGAAGGATCTCTCATTTCATGACCTGAATGGTCATTTTGGGCATGTTTGCACTGTGAGGGCATTCATTATCATGTTAGAGAAGAACACCATGGCGCCGATGCGGCCGTTTCTGCTGAATTGCTCTCTCCAAACAGCAGAGTTGCTCACAATAGAGTGCAGCATTAATGGTCTGATTTCTCAGCAGCATTTTCCAGTGAATAATGCCTTCCATGTCCCACCAGACACAAAACATGATTTTTGCAGGATGGAGGCCATTTTGTGGACGTGGTGCAGGAATCTTGTTTGGGCTTAACTTTCCTCTGATGCCTGAAATTCATGTGTAGGCACCACTTTTCATCTCCAGTAACAATACATGACAGAAAGTGTTTGTGTTGCTGAGAACATTCGCAATAATGGGCGAGCAAGGAACCACATATCATAACACACTGATTCTTGTTGTCCTCGGGAGAGTGTGAGGCACCCGAGACCCCAATTTCTGGACCTTTCCTGTACGTTCCAGGTGTCTCACCACTGTGGCCTGATCACAGTCCATCTCAGTGTCCAATTCGCATGTGGTTTGACACGGATCCAAGTGGATGGTTCAAACGATCCTCATCAAAGTGAGACGGATGACCTGAGTGTGGGGAGTAGTTGAGGTCAAAATTGCCACCTCGGAACCGCTCAAACCATTTGTGGGCTGTCCTCGGAGCAATAGCATCCTCCCCATACACAGCATAAATTTGTGGAGTAGCCAGCAACTGTGGATCCCTTGTTAAACTCGTAGAGGAGCAGATGTCGGAAATGTTCATTCCTCTCTACTTGACATTCCATACTTCCGGACCTGAAAACCAAAAAAAACATTAGCCACAATCACACAATGCAATATGATTTAGATACATGATATCACTGGCTACAATTTTATTTACAACTGACCATCTGCACCGTCACTACTGACCTGGGAAACACTTGTGAAATAAAACAGCATGAACTTATGCATCAACCCAATAGTTGTTCAACATAGATGTTCCTGTACACAGCCTGACCTCTGGGATGATTTCTTAGTGCACAGGACCCTCACAATTCCACCAAATGCATGGCATAACTTTCCTCTCGAATTACCGTCTTTGCACCACTGGTTGTGCTTTCTGGCATGGCCTGAGTCCCTGGTTCCCAGTGACAGGATAACATAGAAATCTCCACTTTTTGTCCTGTATGATGATACGACGCCAAGACCGATTTGTAGTTAAACCTCCAGTAAAAAAAAAAAAAAAGCTTCAACTTGGTTGTCAGTTGTTGATCACTAGATGTCCTGACCTTGGTTTGTTTACGAGACTAGTATCCCCTACATGGAAAAACCAGAAACATTTTTGTTCAGTGCTGTTGTCCACTGTTTCCTTGCCTTGAACTGCACAAATTTCTTTCTCTGCTATTCCCATGTTTAACCCTTTTCCCCCCAATAATGATGTAAGAGCACTCGAACAGCACATTTATCGGCCCCCAGCCTCTGCTCATCTGATAATGCAATGTGTTTCCATGCAGTATTTAAGCTGGAATTTTTTCTCATGTTGCAGTCTGGCTATTTTGTCAGCAAAAGTTGTAGCAAAATGCTATACAGATTAGCCAAATTTACGGTTCTATTTTTTGCTGTATTTACCTTCAAAAATATAAGCACAATGCATTGGCAAAATAAAATTTGTAGAGAAACAAATAGGTTTTTACATTTCTAATTTTAATAAAAATGCTTACATTTGCTGATGCATGCAGTTTGTAAAACTATATACAAAGAGCAAAGCCACAAATGATGATAACACCAATCAACCCGAACTGAAACGGTGCATGCTGCTCCCACAGTTGCTGCTGCAGCGACGAACTGCCAACAAAACAAAACAAAACAAACAAAATGCCTGTTTCATTATCCATCGCAGCAAAGCCCTTGTGAAACGTGCTCTCAAGGCTCACTGGTGCTTTTCTGCAATAGGAGAAAAGACAACGGGGATGGAAAAATGACAACAGGGCGAGGCAGCATGTGACAGCAATGATAGAAAGAAAAAATGACAGGTGAAGCAACAATGACAGAATGAAAAAAAGATGGGGATAAAAAAACAGGTCAAGGGCAAATCAACAAGTGTTCGAATCCTAATCCTCATAATTATTTGGTATCATTTGCATGTAACTAAAATTTAGAAAAAAGTTATTTCTACTACTTAACAATTAAAAATTAAACTTCACAATTTAAAAAAAAACTGTACTGTAGAGGAGGGGGAGATAGCCTAGGTCTCGGACCCAAGATATGCCACTGAAAGTGAAACTTTCATAGCTGTAGTATTATTTTTCAAAGTAGTCTCCCTGCAGTTCCACACTGTTTTATAATGTTCTATAAGCTACTTGTTCCCATTGAAGAAGGTTTTCGAATGTCCCTGAAGCCATCTGTGGACCACTTCTTTCATCTGTTCATCACTACCAGACTTCTGACCATGTGAAGCTTTTTTAAATGGTCCAAATATATGAAAATCACTTGGTGCAACTTCTGGACTCTTAAGGTGGATGTGGAAGAACCTCACACTTAAGGTTTTGAATTGTTGCCATGGTTCCAGCCTCTGTTTAGGGGCAAGTATTGCCATGGTACAAAAAGACAGTTTTTGACATCAGTCCTCTTCTTTTGTTGTGAATTGTAGCTAGTGTACACATCAGTGTTCTCAGTTCGCATGATGGCTTGGTGTTAGCTGGGTTCATTGCACGAACATGCGACGTCTATGACACGTTTTAAAAACTTCATAGACTCAGTGTACACATCAGTAATCTTCATAGACCCAGTGTACACATCAGTATTTGGGTAATAGAACTTAAGGGCTAATATCACAGTATATAATTCTTGCCGTTACTTTCAAATGTAGCAGCTGTTACTAAGGGTTATTTTCAAGTTTTGAATGCTGGGAATAGCTTAGAAAATTTCAGTAAGTGTCAAGAAAGGAAATTTGTTTCAGCTTAATGTGTCTTAGGTGGGGAGTGCCCCAAAAGAGGGTTTCCAGTCAGATAGCAAGAAGATGATAGTTTGTTGGGTGAGGAGCACGAAAGGATTCTCTCTGGCCATAAGGGAGAATTCCACCATAGCATTCCCGATCACCTATCTAGTGGACAACTGAAGAGCAGGGAGTTCGACGACCATGATAGCATTCCTGATCACCTCTCTCTCAGAACCAAGAGGGAGGGAGACTTTCTGTTTTACCCCCGCTCCTTACGAGCGCCAAAAAGTGTTCTCAGTTCTCATGATGGCTTGATGTTAGCCGGGCGGTTGCAAGAACATGCGACGTCTATGACACGTTTTAACATCTTCATAGACCCAGTGTACACACATCAGTATTTGGGTAATAGAACTTAAGTGTTGATATTGGCTTCACTCTGCTTAAATTTTTCTTCTGTTGTTTGTGAGTGAACAGTGTGTAAAAATAAATAACAATCTACTTCTCAAAATTACCATTGGCATGCAAGAGAATGTTTTTGAAGATTATTACTAATTTGGGCTGACACTTTCAGAAAGATTTGTCACCTCTGCCTCAGGTGGTGCCAGAATTGATAACTTTCCAGTGCTCATAAAACTGTGTCGTTAAGATATTTTGGCCAACTGGCATTTTCATTAACTTTGAAAGGTAACAATGCTTTTTCGAGGTTGTCAAATGAAAACGTTCATTGATTTGGTGTTTACCTATGAATAGGTAGTTCTACAGTAATCAAAAATGCCATTGAGTGAGTAAAATTATTTTATCAAAACTCCTGTGTGATTCTAAGTGAACAATCATAATACATTTAATGTATTTATTTCCATCTTTAAATATTTGCACAATGAATTGCAAATGTCTTTATCCAGAGAAGCAAGTTCCTTAGTCTTAGAAATCAATCAAGAAATCTTCTCAGATACAAAGTGAATAGTTAAGTGTGGTATTTCTGTGTGAAATATGATGAGCTTATAAGTTTCTTTGTTGATATCTAGATTCTGGGAGATATGCTAGATACCTTTTTAAACAACTAAGTGTTTAGTTCATTGTTGATTACCAGGAATGGCAATCATTTGTGTCACACTAAGTTATATTTTCACTAATATATTTGTTTTTTATTTCTGGGGGAACATACTTTTTATACGTTTAATTTGAATTGCAAGAAACCAACTAAAAATTTATTTTACATCTGCTGATTTTATTTATGAGTTTATCAGTGTGTTTGTCATGACCAGTGCCTTTTTATTCCCCAAAGATTACTGCACACTAATATTTTTGAAATAAGTGATTTTCTTATGAGGTGTTCAGTTGCCTTTTTACATTTCTGCTAACAGTCTGTGCATGTTCCTCAAGTGAGAAACTTTATCTGTATTGACAGCTCTGAATATTTGTGTATTTAAATGTTATTAGTGTCTTGTATGCATATTGTAATTCATTCATTTGGATTTCATTTGACAAAAAAAATGAATTAAGGAATAGACACATGCCTGGGATTTCCTGACTGTGAGCTGAAATACCTGTGATCTTTTTCTTTTGTTGTTTTGTATTGACTTTATACAGAAATCATTAGCTGCTTGTAATTTAAAGAGTTTTAATAATAGATTACTTCTTTTATTCTTGTATATATGTTATTGTATAAAGAACATATAAAAATCTTTGTCCACTGTATTTCTTTATTCCTTGCATTGTGCTCATAAATTTCTTACTTCCCTATAAAGATTTTGATTTTTTTTAAACCAGAAAATAATGTGAATGATTATAAAATATCAGGACTAATTCGTGCATGGCTTATAAAAGTAAAGGAGTGTTCATGTCGGAACTTGTTTAAACTTTCAACAAACACTTTCAAGGTAGCAAATGGAGGCGTAACTACGGTGGGGCAGACGGGGCGACTGCCTTGGGTGCAGCTCAAGAGAGGGCACAAAAATCCCTAATTCATAGCACATAACTTAAACTCAAGCTGAGTGCAAAAATACGTATTTAAAAAAGCATTTCAGTATCGCAGATGCATAATAAATATATCACCCAGCATCCAGCAAGTTCTGTTTCACACATTCTCTACTTATATATCGTTAGGACAGAGATGAGGTCGCAAGAACGTCACCAGGGGGAGGGAGCTGAAAATTGTCTTGTTCACCCTGCTGCCCACCCAGTTTAAGATGTGCCATATTTTAACTTTAAAATATAATCTGGAATTTGTAAATAATGATGCCCGTGTTTTTTTGTCGTGTAGCCGTACATATTTCCCTTTGGAAAATGCGTTTTCCTTCTCCATAGAAATGTTATCAACATAGCATCCGCAGGGTCAGGAAAACTCAGTTATTCTCCACTCATCCAAATCCTCAATTCATGCCTTTTTTTTTTTCAAGTTAGTTTGACTAGGGGCAAATGTAGAGGGTGAATAGGAATTCACTGAAGTCATTAGTAATTGTCTGCTGTTTGTTTGTGCTACTAAGTAGGGGATTCCAACACGGAAAGGTGAGACTAAAGCTATACCAGAGCTCTTAAGGCTGTCCTAGGGCAATGAGGGTGCAGGACAAGGCTGATGACTGCTTTGGAAAATATGAGCGCAAGACAAGGTTGCTGGCTTAAAGGAAAGGAGGGTAAGGTATTGTCTGTGTGTTGGAATCATACTAACTTGAACTGTTGATAATAGATATTTTAATGATAAAATATATATTATGTATATTTTCAATGATAATGTATGGGTATGTAACTTTTTAGGTTTTGCTAATTTTATTAAAAATGGATGGATGGAATATTAGCAAAAAATGACTCCAAACTTTAGATTATTTTGTATTCCAAAAGCTTCGAGACAGTTACAAAATTAATGAGTATGTATCCAGGATGGGCAGGGGTTATTGCACAAATACATTTGCAGCCTGTAGAAAGTGTTTTGTAAATAAAGTTGCTATCAGACTTGCCCCAGCAAAAAATAATAGTCGCCCACCCGTCCACCATCCTAATTTCGAAATCTAGCGACGTTCCTGTCAGCTCGTATGCTGTTATGTATACATAGCCAATATTCAAGACATGATATGAAATGGACAAGTAACAAGAATTGGTAAAAATTCATTGAAAAACAGCTCACCATATCATTTCCCAGTCGTTGTCCTCAGTTCATCGCTGCTGTCAATATCTACTTAGTAGATATAAAAACCGAAGTAGATGGACAATGTATGAAGCTGCGCTTAAAAACCATTGATGAACAGTGAACTGTTAAAAACCATGAGACAAAGGGAAAACCAGTTTAAAAAAGATAAATAAAAAGGGGGCGGTAACAACTACCTAGTAGGCATAAAAACCGTAGTCCTTCTTTGGGTTTTATACCTACTAGGTAGGCATTGGCAGCAGTGATGAATTGAGGACAACGACTGGGAAATGATATGGTGAGTTGTTTTTCAACGAACTTTTATCAGGTTTTGTTTCTTGTCCATTTCATATATCTTAAATATTGGCTATGTATACATAACAACATACGAGCTCATCCCTGACCTAACGATATATATAGAAGGTGTGAAACAGAACTTGCTGGATGGTATATTTATTATGCATCTGCGATATTGAAATACAAAAATCCCTGCTTACGATCTAATTAAAATTAGAATTCAAACTTTTGCTCCAGTTTCTCGGTTTTTGTTGATGTTGTTGGGCTTTTTTTTTTTTTTTGGGGGGGGGGGGCACCTTACATTGTGAACTAACTACAGTTAGACGTAGGGCATTGGTCTGGGAGACCAAGATCATTGGTAGGCCCTACCCTCCTCCTGAAATCTTGGAGACACTAGTACCCATGTGATGGTACATGGTCCCTAACTCTGTAAATTACAAAGCGATTCCCCAGCAGAGATATTCCGAAATCCATATCTCACCCACGTTTATTTTTTAATAAAACAATTATATCAGTATTGGTTCATGGGCAAAATGATGGGCAGACTTTAGAAAGGCATCTACTCAAGGAGGAGATACCAATGCCTTTGCGCAGTAAGAGATCATTGATCGAAACGTATAAAATTAATTTACTATGTGGCATGTGCACATTTCAACTTTCTGAATGATGTTCATAGTGATTCAGTTGAAAATTTGGTTTTCAAAAGACTAATTTTTTTTTTTTTTTTTTTGTTTAAGTTGAAGTTTTGGAGCAGAATAATTATCTGGAATTTTAAATCCGCTTAAACCACGTTTATGAGCGTATTTTTGACACCACGTTCAATCATGAGTGCATTTTTTAAGTTATTTCACAGTTAGATTGTTGTTAAAATTTGTTCGCGATTGAACTCTCTTTCTAACGAATATTTCAACAATTCTCTTTCATCCAAGCACTAGCCGCCCCGGTGGCGCAGTGGTCTAAGGCGCTGGCCTCTGATCATTCGTCCGTAAGGGGTCCGGGTTCGAATCCCGGTCAGGCATGGATGTTGTGTTTGTCTTACGGCACTGGCTCTCTCCCTTCCCTGGAACCAGTGACCCTAAATTAGGGACAGGCGACTGCTTATAGCCCATTGAGTTGCTCACGGTGGTCGTTAAACCTCCAATCAAAAAAAAAAACAAAAAAATCCAAGCACTAACAGAATTTTTTTCTTCATGAGGAAATTTATGTGGAATTCCCCTTTAGTTATTTTTTTTTTTTAGTGGACCAAAAGACTAAAATTCCCATACTGGTTTGGTCTCCTCAATCAGCCCGTTTCTGGCAGATTTATTTGCATGATGATGAGATGATTTATTTTCCCCTTAATTTTTTTCTCCCTTAGGTCCATTTTAAGAGGCAACCACGAAACGCGCTAATCCATTTCATCAATGCTCAGGATCTTTCTCTGAATTGTACGTGAGGTGGAAACTCTGATGATGTGCAACAGCAGATCCCACACCTCATGTAGCATGAAAGTCAGTCCTATGTGCTTAAGTGACCATTTTTATGAAAGTTCCGAGTCGTTTTTCTTGACTAAGAGTTTCCACTTATAAATTCAGCTATCCCCCCCCCATCAGGTTATCAAAAAAACCCTAAATATTAAATTTCATCTTGATAGGTATAACAGATTTTGAGTTACGGTGGCAACAAACCACAAACACACACATTTTTTTTATGTGCACTGCCTGACGGAGAAAATGCCAACACCATAAAAGAATGCTCGAAAACAGACCAAACTGCACACACAGATGCTAAGTAGGTTCTGAACAAATGATTTCATTTTCACATACAGACTAGGTACCAGTGGGCGAATATACAGGATGATCAATAAGGAGTATGGCTCCATTTTGGGAGATACAGCGTTGAATCCGAATAGAGTCCTGGGCTATCGTGGACCATGTGGTGTTGGTCCGAGTTCACAGTTAATCTTAATTTTGCAGAGGTGGGAGGGTACTCAACCTACGTCCAATCGTGTCCACAGGTGCTCGATGGGCGAGAGATCGGGGGATCGTGCTGGGCACGGAAGCATCTGCACATCGTGTAAAACATTCAGGCTGATCCAAACGGTATGCGGCCGGGCGTTATCCTGTTAAAAAACGGCGTTTGGGATGCCCTGCAGATACGGTAGTGCCACAGATCCCAGCACCTCGTCAACATAGCGGTGTGCCCGTAATGCGTACCAGAGGTGAGCGGCTGTTGGCACTGATAGCAACTCACACAATGATTCCACGCCTGGCCGTGTGGCTCTCCACAAGGACTAAGGAATCCGCCCGTTGGCCACGTCGCCTCCAGACTCTCACACGGCGATCATCCGTTGTGAGACAGAACCGCGATTCGTCGCTGAGCACCACACTGTTCTGGAGCGACACCACGCCAAGCGGTGAAGACTATGGTTCGCTGTTAAGGGTAGCCTTCGCAACGGACGGTTGGGCAGCAAACCAGAGGCAGCACGACACTGTCCGCGTCGATATCGGAGCATCCAAGCCTCCCGTACACTCCGCAATATGTCGCCCGTTGTGACCTGTGGATCCGCTACGGCATGGCGTAGGATGCGAGGATCGGTGAGCTTGGACGTCCGTGCTCCGGTGCCCGTACGACGTTACACAAATCCTTCCTGTGTCCACTGTCTTCAAATGCGACCGACGGTTGTGGCATCACGTTGCGTTTCTTCCGCAATACGACGCAAGGACCATACGGCGGTACGAAGGCCTAAGATGATACCTCTCGTAGTCTCGTGAACTCATCCGTTTGACGAAATCGCGTACGACGGCATTGGCACCCCTTGTTCGTTCTCCAGACACGGTTACAACCACTCCTCGCGGCCGTGACGACGTCTCGACTGATGGCCTCACGGGCTGGTTGTCCGCTTATATCCCGCATACCGTTCGTGCGATTGGCCTGCAAATGCAATCATTTGCATAATTTGTACGTGTGTACCCACCTGCATGGCGCTGGGTTCACGTCTTCGTGGTGTGGCATTTTCTCTGTCAGGTAATGTATATTATTTTTTATACAAAAATAGTCAAATAATGTTCTGGGAAGCCTGAAATGCATATTTCTTGAAAGAAATACGGGATTACGCCATATAATACAAATTTTGAAGATGACAATCCGATTTTTGGCGTAAATGTGACAAGGATGGTAAGTCAGATAATATGCGAAAACTTGAAAATTTTCATCGTCCTGGAGCGGGACTCGAACCCGCGTCTCCCAGAAAACGCCTAGGTATGCTAACCCGTTAAAATGCCGGTTGCTTCGACTAGCGAATCCTGTGATGGTTAAATTCAAATTGATCGGAAACTTGAAACTTGGTCGTTCTAGGTGGTGTAGTGGTTAGCATACCTAGGCGTTTTCTGGGAGACGCGGGTTCGAGTCCCGCTCCAGGACGATGAAAATTTTCAAGTTTTCGCATATTATCTGACTTACCATCCTTGTCACATTTACGCCAAAAATCGGATTGTCATCTTCAAAATTTGCATATTTCTGTTGAAACCTCGAGTCCATTTTTTTTTTTTTTTTTTTGCGGTTACAATACTCAGACATAAGTTTAAAAAAGAAATAAAATTGGAAGGGGGGCGGTAGTATGCAGCAACAAAACATTTTTTTCATGGTTGGCGGGCAAAGTGAGGAGCGGGAACCGCAAATCTGATGCTGTGGTCAGGGCCCCGGTAACAGGCCCTGATTTACGGGAGGGCACACAGGGCACGTGCCCAGGGCCCCCGATTTTGGGGGCCCAAATTTGAATTAAATGTGTACTTAGTTAATGGGAATTTTGTGTGTGTATATTCAAAATTTATTATTTTTACTTTTGCATGCTCATGAGTCATGTGTTTATAGATGTGGTACTTACATACAGTGAGTTTGAGTTTCGAATTTCACGTAAACACGTGGCCATTAATGAGTTTCAGTGGTTTAATAGCCTTCAGGTGGCCATTGAGAACGAGGATCGCTTCCATTGAGTCACGTGCCTTTTCTTGCGTTTCCGAACGCACCTAAACTCAACTGATCCTTTAACTTCTTTTTTTTTTTTTTTTTTTTTTTGATTGGAGGTTTAACGACCACCGTGAGCAACTCAATGGGCTATAAGCAGTCGCCCGTCCCTAATTTAGGGTCACTGGTTCCAGGGAAGGGAAAGAGCCAGTGCCGTAAGACAAACACAACATCCATGCCTGGCCGGGATTCGAACCCGGACCCCTTACGGACGAATGATCAGAGGCCAGCGCCTTAGACCACTGCGCCACCGGGGCGGCTGATCCTTTAACTTCCTGCACACTGCTTGTTGTTGATGTAACTGTAACCGCGAAGGCTTGTTTTTTTTTTTGATTGAAGGTTTAACGACCACCGTGAGCAGTCGCCCGTCCCTAATTTAGGGTCACTGGTTCCAGGGAAGGGAGAGAGCCAGTGCCGTAAGACAAACACAACATCCATGCCTGACCGGGATTCGAACCCAGACCCCTTACGGACGAATGATCAGAGGCCAACGCCTTAGACCACTGCGCCACCGGGGCGGCGAAGGCTTGTTGGCAAAAAACCTCCTTGCTTGGTTGTATTTTGCGTTGCTTTTTTTTTTTTTTTTGTAGTCTGATGGAATGTTGAATATATGTTAATTTTATATATAATCAAATTTAGTTAGTTGTCGAATTTTACTACTGGTGAGTCTCTTGAGTGTAATTTGTCCTTGGAAGCCAGTAATCTGACTTCAGAATCATCTAACATCACAGATGCTCCTAATTTGGGAAATCTTTTGAATTTATCTAATGAAGAGAGCACAAGTTCCACAATGAATGCAGTGGATCCTGCCTTATGGGAAGAAATTACAGAAGAAGTACGCGAATGCTTTTTGAGCAATCCACCAGTCCAAGATTTGAAGTTGCTGGCATTCACAGGGAAGGATATCTGTGGTAAAAAACGTTTCGCCGCCCCGGTGGCGCAGTGGTCTAAGGCGTTGGCCTCTGATCATTCGTCCGTAAGGAGTCCGGGTTCGAATCCCGGCCAGGCATGGGTGTTGTGTTTGTCTGACGGCTCTGGCTCTCTCCCTTCCCTGGAACCAGTCTCCCTAAATTAGGGACGGGCGACTGCTTATAGCCCATTGAGTTGCTCACGGTGGTCGTTAAACCTCCAATAAAAAAAAAAAAAAGTTTCCTAATAGAAGGTAATTTTTTCAGAATAAAAAAAAATAATGAGAAGGTAAAACGCGACTGGCTTCTTTTATCCCCATCAACTTGTTTACTATTCTGCTGGATGTGCAAATTGTATGCTAGGAGCACTACAGCATTAGGATCCACAGGTTTTTCTGACTAAAAACATACTAGTGAACGTCTTACAGAGCATGAAAATTCACACATACACAGGCAAGCAGTGTGTGACTATTCATCACGCATGAATGCTTCTGCACGCATTGACTGTCAGATAGTTATGCAGTATCGGAATGAATCCAAGTACTGGCAAGATGTTTTGCATAGAGTTGTTGCAACAGTTAAGTATCTCTGAGTTCGTGGGTTGCCAATGTATGGTGATGATGAAACAATTGGATCTGTTCAGAATGGAAATTTCCTGGGCTGCTTAGAATTAATTGCAGAATTTGATCCATTCTTAGCTCAACACTTGGAAAAATTTGAGGGAATCCAGGAAGTGGTAACACCAGTTACTTATCTTCAACATGTGTGGATGAATTTGTTGAATTAATGGCTGTACGTGTTTTTAATGCCATCACTGATGACATAACAATGTCAAAATATTTTTCTGTCATAGTTGACTCTACTCTAGACATTACACAACTGGCTTTTATCAATTGGCTTTTATCATAAGGTATGTCAACAAAGATTGTGAAGCAAAAGAACGGGTTTTCACATTTATTCCATTCCATGGACATCTGCAGAAAACATTACAAATACCATAATATCTTTTCTACAGGAGGCTAGCTTGGATATTATGAATGTCAGAGGCCAAAGCTATGACAATGCCAGCAACATGTCTGGGAAGTATTCTGGTGTTCAAACATGCATTAGGGAAATCAATCCACGAGCGGAATATGTGCCATGTTCTGCTCACACTTAAAATTTAGTTGGTGTGAATAGCATAGTTGTGGTAAAGTTCTCTCTTTTTTCACATTTTTGCAAAAACTCTATACTTTTTTTTTCTGCATCAACTCGTCGTTGGAAGATGCTTCAGGAGAAAGTCCAGGAAGCACATGGAAATTCATCACTCACACTGAAGAGTCGGTCAGTTACCAGATGGTGTGCAGATGCTGCAGCTACGCGATCAGTGAGGAAAAATTATCGTGAAATAGAGAAAGTTTTAGTATTTCTGTCAGAAAATGTTGGATTCTCCACAGACAAGAGATGAAGCAAAATCCCTGCTGAAGAAAATGAGAACAATGGAAATATCGATCAGCACAGTAGTTTGGGACACAATACTTCAGAGATTAAACTGTGCAAATCAAACTTGCCAGAATCCAAAAGGAAATATTTCTGAAGTACCTAAAATTTTCCAGTCGTTAATTGAATTCATTCAGTTTGTGAGGGAAAATTTTGAAGTCTATGAAGAGGAAGCTCAAACATTAGTGTCTGAAAATGTGCAATACCATGGTCATGATTCCCGAAGAAAGAAGGTGCCCCAGAATAAACACCTAGATGAATGTAACATTGAACATATAGAACTCAGTGCAAGGGATATATTTAGAACTCAAGTTTATTATGTGCTTTGTGATGCTTTAGTCACTCAGCTTTCAAGCAGAAAAAGTGCTTATGAAAATATAATGAGAAAATTTGAATTTTTACAAAAAAATCAAGATCTGAAATTTTTGAAGGTGCCAAAGCATTGCAGGAATACTATAACAATGACCTTGACGACCAGTTTGCAGATGAGTTTTTGCAATTCTCCTCAATGATCGGGGAGCATGCAACCATTCCCCAGATGCTGCAAACTTTGAAGGTAAACAATTTAGAAGCCACATTTCCAAACACTGAGACTGCACTTAGAATGTTCATGACATTACCGATTTCAAATTGTACAAGTGAGAGATCATTTTCTTTGCTGAAAAGACTGAAAAATCCCTTACGATCAACCATGCGACAAACGAAACTGGCATCATTAGCTCTGCTGTCTTTGGAGAGTGATGTGACACAGTCTTTAAATTATGATTATCTGATACATGACTTTGCATCTAGGAAATGTAGAAGAAAAATATTCAACCCAACTGTTTCGTCCCGATATAGGAGGTAAATTCTCAATTGTTTTTATTCATTCCTAAAAATAAAGAATAGTAAACGAGTTATTACAAATAAAAAGATCTGGTGCCCAAACACAGCACTTTGTCATCGTATTGTCAGTTTTGTTTGACATTGGACAATTTATACATTCATGGCATTATGTGTTCATTAGATTTTGGTAAAAATTGGGTAAATGTGTAGTTTAGCGTGGTAAATTATTTGGTCTGAAAAGTTGTAAAATTTCTAAAAAGTGTGACGTACAGATTCTAAAATATGCAATTTAAGGGGAAATGGTGAAAAAATTTCATTGTTAGAATGAATATTAAAGATGTTTACCGAAAAACTTGAACTCTAAGTATGACGAGTCAGCAGACACTGCTGGAGGCCTTAAACAACGCTGAGGCGTTGACATGAAGCTGTGCTCCGTTGAAAGGAAGGATCGCTGCAGCCAGGACATTCACGGGCGGAATAGTACAACAGGAACCGGGTATGCTGTTGTCAGGAAAGAGTGTAGTGCTACGCTACAGAAAATAGTTAATTTCGGTGTCAGTTCATGACATCGCAATCGGACAGTTTCTTGTTTTTTTCACATGGGATTCTTTGATGCTGAATGTATGAACTCATTTCTCCGTGGAAGCTTTTTTTTTAGTAATCAAACTTTCACTTTGAGACTTGCCATCTAACTTCCGTTAGAGAGAATGCCACACCTACTCTAACGCTTTTCTAGAAACAAGAAAGGCACGTGCATACTTACTATTTCGTATCACGGAATTACATACCAAAGAACGAAGACAGTCTCTGCATGTTTTTTTAAAAAGTGAGACAGAAATTACAAACTACATTCTTTAGCGTAGCAGTATATTCTGTTACTCTTTCCTGACAAGAGCGTACCTGATTCCTGTTGTACTCTTCTGCCCATGAATTCCCAGCCACAGCAAACCTTCCTTTCAACAGAGCAAAGCTTCAGGTTGTCGCCGCAGCGTGTGTTTACTCATCCTCCTTGGACTACTTGGAGGTAAGTGTTTCGGTAAACATCTTTAATATGCTTTTTTTTAATTTTACAACTTTTCTGACCAAATAATTTAGGATACCGAAGTACAACACATTTACCAAAAATTGAACCGGACTAGGTGTTCCCCTAAGCTTTTCAGATTATTATGTTTTTTGTTT
Source organism: Macrothele yani (assembly GCA_039090855.1). Classification (NCBI taxonomy): domain Eukaryota; kingdom Metazoa; phylum Arthropoda; class Arachnida; order Araneae; family Macrothelidae; genus Macrothele; species Macrothele yani. The sequence continues at coordinate 28,084,180 of CM077002.1, read as the reverse complement.
TGTTATTACTTTTTTTTTTTTTGCTTTGTAACTCAGACTCTTCCTCATCAACACAAAATTTTATGTTTTGCAGTTTTCTGATATATTGATCATGATGCACTGATTTGATCTTGGTAGAAACCATGAAGCTGGAAGTAGGAGTTCCCATAGCACTTTTTCAATTGTTTATGCAGTTTCACGTCTCTTTTAATGAGGAAGTCCAGTGGAGGTCACCATGGATTTTTTTTTTCTTGTTTTAGTTCACATTTTTTGTTGGATGCATTGTTCTCATGTTCTAGACGCAAGAATCAGTACATTGCAAGACTACAATATTCACTAAAATTAAGATGTCCATCCATTTTGTCATAGATATATTGTTATAGTTAGTCTATGAGGGTCATTAACACCACAAACTACTGATCAACCAGTTGTACCCGCACAGCCAGAGTTGTATAAAAATAAAATGTATCTGCGTACACAGCTATTGAAACAGAAGACTCGCTGCCAACCCGCAAACCATGATAATAGAATAAGATAATTTAAAGGAAAATTAATAAAACAAATAATTATTAGAACATTACAGATTCCAATGAGGACAAAATAGTACATTCTAACTGAATGTGCAGCAATGTGTGTAAAATGGACTTTTATGGCAAAATATTAAAATATTGGACTACGAACCTCAAAAAAAACAAGAGATTAATTAAAGAAAGTTTTATATCCAGAAAAACAGTTCTATCAATGAACCTTCAAAAATTATAAATATGATTTTCAACAAGTTAATTCAAAAATACTGGACTTACAAAATGCATAAGGAAATATTTGTATTTAATTGGCAACTGAAAGAGGAGCCTGGCAATAAAATTTAAATTCTGTGTAAACAAAACGTTTAATACAGTGCGTATACATTGAGAACAAACAGGCCTTGATAAAATCTAGAGGCCAGAAATGTCTGTAAAAACAAAAGAACTCAGAAGATGTGAAAAATAATTTTCTTCAGTTAAAATAGAATTAAGTATATTAATCTGCGTAAAGCGTTGAGTAAGTGTTTTAATCGCTGTATATAGGCCTAGCATTTTTATTTTTTTAATCTACATGAAAAAACTATCTGCAAACCTGCTAATGATTTGGAAACTATCAGCGTACGCATGTATGTCTACATTCTGCTACTCTGCACACAGTGACTATTATTTGGTCGATAGAGAATAAGGAGGGGGCCCCGAAAATGTTTTGTGCCCTGGGCCTCGCATATAGTAAATCGGGCCCTGTCCGGTAACTCTAAATTCGCCACTGATTGCATGATAAAGATGTTCACATTGTTGAAGATCTAGTGGGGGCTATTCGATCATTTCTGCTGCTGTGAGTCACAACTCCCAGGTTCATTTGATGTGGTACCCAATTTGGAAACAGTTGGGAAATGCTGTACAAACAGTCACAGTTTGATTGTCACTCTCATATTGAGCATAAAAGTAACATCGGAGTGTGACGTTAACTTTGTTTTGTCGAACAGTGTATATTTGTATGTGTACAGAGACATACAAGATAGAACCACAGATGGGGCGCAATTTTTTGTTATTCACCCCTGGCGCAGAAAAGCCTAGTTAAGCCTCTGGTAGCCAAGATGGTTGTGTGCTGGCATTTGTAGAAGTGCACTATTGTTATTTATCTCCTAGCACACTTTCTTAGAAGCACTTTTCGATCAAATACTGCTACCGAGTTTTTTTTTTTTTTTTTTTTTTTTTTTTTATTGGAGGTTTAACGACCACCGTGAGCAACTCAATGGGCTATAAGCAGTCGCCCGTCCCTAATTTAGGGTCACTGGTTCCAGGGAAGGGAGAGAGCCAGTGCCGTAAGACGAACACAACATCCATGCCTCACCGGGATTCGAACCCGGACCCCTCACGGACGAATGATCAGAGGCCAGCGCCTTAGACCACTGCGCCACCGGGGCGGCACCGAGTTTTATCACACCCCAGAGTTTGCTCTGAACAAGGTTTGTTCATTTCCATCATTGACTGAGTTATTCAGCGTATCGTGTTACGGATGACTTGTTGGTGACCAACTAGTGACCTGCCGGGATTATGGAATTGTAATTCTCCTATCATTGAACTCCGGCCGTTATCTTGAAGTGATATTCCATATTTTATGGGCCTTATTCCTGTGACGTCAGAAGTGGATTTCTGCGGACCAATGATGGTAGCACGTCAAAACATCGCGAGCCATAACATTTCAGGATGGGGCATTAATTAAACGGCTTTTTTTTTTTTCATTTTTTATTTCTTTTGTATTTTTCAAAACATTTTATCTTTGGTAGGAAAAATCCGTTCAGAGACTGGTTTAATTTGCAGAAGACTAATATGTGGCACTTATCAAAATATTTCAGGAGGGGGGGGGGCACTAATTCATCTCATTCCTGAGGATTTTCATAAATAATTGGGGTTTAGAAGGTTGGCTATTGACACCCACCGGGCACTACTTATACTGCTGCACTAAAGACTAAATGGTCCGTACAGATGCCCCAAAGGATTTGGGGTTTAGACTTGTTTTATATCGGGGAGTCTCGCTACACCGGGTCCATCTGCGTGTGGTGCTCCAAACCACGGAGGATCTTTAGCTGTCAACTGGACTTGAACCAAGAACCCTGAGGTTGGTTTGACTCGCATTTAATGTCTTGTACTGTAAGATGCAGAACAAACGTTATTGCGGTGGTAGTCATAATGTCGACAGGGTCCAGAAAATGTCAGCATAATACTCAAACGTAGACGGTTTTTCGAAGGGGTCAGAGCACGGGTCGAGGGCCCCACACACAAAATGTTCGTAAAATCTACAGTTTTCAATTTAGAACGACCACATTTGGTTATACTCTCTGATGGTACCCTAACTTAGACGGTTTTTAGAACGGGTGGGGCCCGGGGTCAAGGGGCCCCATACAAAATTTTCGTCAAATTTACAGTGTTCAATTTAAAACCACCAAATTTGGTATACTATCTCATGGTATTCTAACATAGACGGTTTTTAGAACGGGTGGGCCCAGCAAAAACACAAGTGCTGGGAAACTGCTGGCCAACAGCTGGCAGTGATGGGTCACTGATGGCTGAAATTTGCCGCTTATGGGCCGGCAGCGGTCCGTTGGTGGCAGCGCCATCAGTTGGCTGCCTCCAGTTACCCACTATTGGCCCTGCAGCATCTCTGCGAATTATGGGCCTGCAACGTAGCGCCACTGTGGGGCGGAACTGGCAAACCAAAACAACCCCAACAGGAAGTGCGAGCGCGGGACTGCGCATGCCCGAAAGCATTGTGTTACCGTTTTAGTTTGGCCTTTTTGCTGTTGACGACTGCTAGTACGACATTGTCTGTGTTTCTATCGGTGTTCTTCGCTACAATGGCTCAAGTAAATGAAAGGTAAGGGGTTTTTTTGTTTTGTTTGTAATGTCATTATATGTTTTAATCCCCATGTTCTTAACAACAATGTTAGTTTCCATCTAAAAATATCTGAATTTAGTGCTTAAAGGTGGGTCATGCTTCTTGCCAAAATTTGTTCTGTTCGAGTGCAGATTATCGATTTATTTTTATTGCAGTATATAGTAATGTGAACATTTTCTCTTTGGCATTTCATAGACAGCGATGTTTTAAAAAAGTTATCTAGTTAAGGTGCTGAGATAAGAGGAACCGTCACAACATTCTGTACTTTTGAGGCGCTTTCGTTTCAAAGTTCGTAGGTAGGGCCCATTTGCTTATACCTGTACTGAATATTTTTATTTTACTCCGATAACAGCAATACATAACTTTAAAAACTTTGGCGAATTTCTGAAAATTAGCACTAACTTGCACGCTTGAATTGTTTTCGTAAGTTTCTGGCTTTTTTTGTATGACAGTGTGTATCTTCAATACTCAGTTCTGATACAGACATGACCACGAATTTTAGGAATAATAGTTTTTTTGTGTGTGCATTTTAGAATTGTGTTTGAAAAGTATTTTGTTGTAACTGTGCCGTTCATTACTTTTTTTTTTCTTTTGTACTGCTTCACTCTGGTGGCATGTTTTTTGTTAAATAATATTTTGTTTGACACCACACTTAAGTTCCCAGTTGTGTCCCATTGCATTCTGCTTCACACTGTTATAGTCCATCCATAGGCATCATCGCCTTCTAATTATTAGGGGGGGGGGCACAGATATATCTTACCTTACCTTCCCAACTCTCTTGTTTTTCTCACTATAAAGCAATGCATTATTTTTACTTGAGAGCTACCCTTTCAACCACCCTGTAATTTATCCACCTTTAGATATACTTCATTGATGCCATAACCAGAATTTGTCAGCTGTATTGTAGGAGTAATTAGGGGTAAAATCATTAAATTGAACTCTTTCAAAGGTGAGTATTGACAATGTATTTATTCAGTTAAAGTAAATTTTTTCACCTATACTTTAATGACATTTCATATGTATGCTTAGTTTATAGAATAAAATCTTGTTCTACACAACCTTGATTTAGAAGCAGGAACATAATAAGTGTATAGTTTCTATTTAATCACAAACTGATCGAAAAACGTTCCTCCTCCCCGTCCCTGTTTGATATGAAAATCTTTGTCCAGCTCAACAGTATCGACTATGCTCTGGTGGACATAGCACAACTCTACGCGGTTAAGTGCCGTATGTTTTTTTTTTTTATTGGATATTTAATGACCACCGTGAGCAACTCAATGGGCTATAAAGTAGTCTCCTGTCTCTAATTTAGGACCACTGACTCCAGGGAAGGGAGACAGCCAGTGCCATAAAACAAACTCGACATCCATGCCTCATTGGGATTCGAACCCAGACCCTTCTCGCACAAATGGTCAGAAGCCAGCGCCTTGACCACTGTGCCACCGTTGCGGCGAGCCGTATTAGTGTATTTAGTACAGTAATAAGAAATTCTCAAGTTTTTAATTGATTTGTAAAACATTTTCTCAAAGTTTTAATTTATTTGTAAAAAAAAAAAAATCCATGCCAATGTAGCCTGTCCCTTGGTGTTCCCTATTTGGCAAAATATTGGGGTGTGTGTGTCCCCGAATCCTCATAACGATGGATGGATGCCCGTGGTCCATCCATCGTTATTAGGCGCAGCTGAAAGATGTGCAATTATTTTTTCTGTGACATTTCATTGTAAAAATAAAAACAATTAAAATTTCTCTTAGGGTTTTTTTAACTTTGCAAAATTAATGTGTGAAATACACATATACTCACACTATCATTGTAGGACACACCACTTTTAACAATATATCTTAAGACGGGTATTGTTCACTTGATAGAGAGGTCACTTGACCGAAAACCAGTTGATCGAAAGGTACATTTCACCGAAGGGTCACTTGACCGAAAAGTTCATTTCATCGAAAGGACATTTAATCGAAAGTTCATTTCACCGAAGGATTACTTTACCTAAAAGTTCATTATATCGAAAGATCATTTCACCGAATGGTCAGTTTATCGAAAACTTATAATTTTGTTGTAAGAGATCTGTTAGAGTGTGGTGCTGGTTTTTGAAAAACTGGCCACCTAAACATTATTGGATTGTATAAAAAATACACTTTTAATTTCTATTAAACCCCCATGAGTAGGTTTCTCGAAATATAACATTAATTAATAAGGCCTAGATCTGTGCCTTTTTGTCAAATTTTAATCTCCGAGCTCATATTCACAAGGTTTCGTAGCAAATCAAGTAAATAATGTTCCTGTTTTACTCAACCACGAAACATTAATTTTTTTGACCATAGCCCTAGATACAGGACATTTTAAGAGATTTTAACCCTACTCATATTCATAAGCATTACATAAAATGTAAAGTAACTTTTTATGTAAACCTTATGAACATGATTAAAATTTGCTAAAAAGGCCTAAGCCGAGGCCTATTGTCTGAAAAAAAAAAGATTTTTCTTAAAACTAAATCTTTGCATTCTTTGTTACACGGAGAAAGCAAAAGCGCAATTTGAGTATAATCTCCTAACGTTTTGGTGGTCTGTCTGCCGAACTTGCACCACGCTTCAACAGATCCTGTAATGAAATCCAAAGTTTTTGATAAACTGACCCTTCGGTGAAATGTCCTTTTGATGAAATGAACTTTTAGGTAAAGAGACCTTTCGGTGAAATGAACTTTTCGATCAAGTGAACTTTTTGATCAAGCGATCTTTCGGTGAAGTGATTTTCAGTCAAGTGACCCTTCAGTGAAGTAAACGTCGGGCAAATGAACCAGACCCCTTAGGACACACCATTTCTAATACTGTACGAATTCTAACACTTTCTTATAGGGTTGTTGGCCTAAACAGAACACTATACTTCACCCCATATAAAATTAATCAGCTGATGTAAGAGTAATCTACCCATTAAACACAGTTCATTTCTAGAATTCCACCGTAACCTGTTTTGTTATTTAACCATTGTTAAAAACTGCAAATATCCAAACACTTCCTTACTTTGTAATTATTTTCACCCATGTATCAGGAACATTTTTGATCCACGGGTGAAAATAATTGCAAATTAAGGAAGTGTTTGGATATTGGCCCGGGCAATTTAGTTCTAAGGGTAGCACGAAAAGTGCTTGGTGGTGGTTAATAACCAACCATCTTTCTGTAACTGCAGCAAAAATGAAGGTTAGTCTTCTTTTTTGTGTTTTTCAGTACCTTAATTTTTTTTTTATTTTTTTTTGTTGCACTTTATCATATGATAATCAGTTTTGTCTCATGTACTTAGTTTCATGGAAAGCATATTGGTATTTGAAACTAATGGGTTTGAAAGTCTTCAGATTGCCAGTTCTATCAAGTATCACATCTGTTGTGAAATTCTGAAAGTCAGAACACTGAGGGAGGTGTTGCACACATGCAAAAAGGTATTGTAGTTATTACCTACCAGACCTTCTTGTAATGCTGGTGTAGTGCAGAATTCCAGGTTTTTTTCACATTCAAAACCCGAAAAGCCAGTTTTTGAGTTTCAGAAGAATTTAAGATTCAACCGTAAGTTCATTTCTGAAAATGCTATGAAATGGTGACTAATAGGTTTCTTGGGGAGGGGGATTCATGGAGGTAGGAATACGGGGAGAAAGTATGACATCACAAACTTGAAGCTTTCTTAGCAGACGATGCTGACTGTGTGGCGGCCATCTTAAGCCTCTGATAGTGGTTTTGAGCCATTGGGTTTCGGACATGACAAGTTTGATTTTCGAAATTTGAAGTTATTTTTTTTAGAAATGGTGCGTTGTTGAACTTACGGATGTCACAGCAATTCCGGTCGACCACCTCCTGGAGTTCTTTTCACAGGTAAGCAACGGAGAAACATTTAATATGAATTCCTTTAATTTCTGAAGAGCAGTTAGTAGTAAAGCGTGTATATGAAGTCAATTTTTACATGACCAGCTTAATTTCCCATTTTGATTGACAGAATGGCACTGAACAGTATAACATTTTGTTGTGCTAATAGAGGTAAAAATTCTAATAGAAACTTCTCTGAAATAATAAAAAATTCTTATAAAACACATCTTTTGGAGCATATGCGTATGCATACAGGTGAAAAGCCTTACCAATGTGATTTATGTTCCAAATAATTTACTCGAAAAAGTTTTCTTTCCAAGCATTTACTCATTCACACGAGGGGGGGGCTTGCCAATGTCATGTATGCTCAAACAATTTGCTCGAAAAAGTGTTCTTTCGAAGTATTACTCGTACACACAGAGGAAAAGCCTCACCAGTGTGATATATGCTCCAAAAAATTATTTGCTCAAAAAAGTGATCTTTTGAAGCATTTACTCTTTTAGATGGGGGAAGCCTCACCAATGTAATGTATGCTTCAAACAATTTGCTCGAAAAAGTGATCTTTCGAAGAATTTACTCATTCCCACAGGGGAAAATCCTCACCAGTGTGATGTATGCTCCAAACAATTTGCTTGGAAAAGTCCTCTTTCACAGCCCATTCTCCTTCACACAGGTGAGAAGCCTCACAAGTGTGATGTGTGTTCCAAGCACTTTTCTCGGGAAAAGTCACATTTCAAGGTGTATGCTTGTTTGCAGGTGAAAAGGCATTTTCCGATTTAGATTGTATAGTCAAGATGTATTACAAAGCTGGAGGATATGTAACTGGACCTGGCATGCAATTTTTATGTTTTATTTAGTGGTGTTAAAATGTAAAGATTTTGTATTGCTTTTCCAAATACTGTAGAAATATAAGGATTTTTTTTTGCTTTTGGAATTGTGCCCTTCCTTGGTGAAACTATGTTTTCATCATAATATATGTAATATAAAGTAATATTGGAGTATTACAGCTTAACATTAATTTGCGTACACTATCATACTCTCCATTTTAACAGAGCAAATCTCTGTAAAATGTTACTAAACTTAGATTAAAACCCATCACTAAACTTAGATTATCGTACACACAACATTAAAAAAGGGCAGTACACTTTCTTTTTGGACAGCACAGAACACATTTACCTTAGGGGAATCTCGCACGTGTTGCACTGTAAATCTGGGATTCTCCGTTCCCCAAAAGCGAACATTGTGCTTGTTTACCTTACCACTCATGTGAAATGTATCTTCATTGGTGAAAACTAAGTGATCGTCAAAATCATCATTTTCAAAATGGTGCTGCATTTCGGCACAAAATTCAAAGCGCTTTGTCTTGTCAAGGTCATTGAGATTTTGCAACACCTGCACTTTGTATGGAATCATTTTCAGCTTCTTTCTCAAAATTCTCCAGACAGTGGGCTGTGAAATCTGCACTTCACGACTCACTCTCCGCATTGATTTTCCCGGGCTTCGTTGAATGACGGTGCAAACACTATCGACGAATTCTTCCGATACACGCGGTCATCCTGGACTTTTAAGTTTGCACAAACAGCCAGTAGTTTCAAATTTTGCCAATCGTAAATAGATTTTCTAGTTGGCGTTTTTTTGTCCGAATCGTGATCGAAAATGCCGTTGCACAACGAGTTAGATTCAGTTTTGCTCAATACAGGAACACAAAACGCCTCCACTGCAGACACTGCCATTTTGACTGACTAGTCACGTGACACGCGCGCTATCGCCTATGTCACTTCTCTCAGTAGCGGTACACAAACTTTATGAGTACATCTACCTAACGGTTTGCAGTTGTGGTCTGTGTCTTCAACTGCTACTGTTTTACAGCATCTGGAAACTGTATACTTTATCAATTAGGGTGTATATTACATGCAGTACTTCCAATTATATATATCATAAAAAAAGATTATTTGATTATATTAGATGTGGTACATTAAATGAGCTACATTTAGAAATAGAGTAGAAACCACTGTAGGTTTCCAGAACTGAAATTATCTCCATAGACAACCCAAATAATACGTAATATGAAGTGCAAAACCTGACTGCAAAAAATGCAATGTCTGAAGGATTTCTAGCTACACCAAAAGAAAATTTTGTTCAGGAAAAGAAGCAAAGTTAAACTGCACAGGCACTAATGCCTGTTTGCTGTGTAGCTAGTTAATATGTGCATAGTGCTGTAGTATATAAATATGTATTATATATTTATATTGGCACTGTACACTAAAGTTTCTGGATTTTTTGTTTCACCTAACAATCACCCCTCATCTATTATATATATGAGAGTGAGGACAGTGCATTTTTATCCATTATGTAGGACAAGTGGTTAGTGGTTATTAATTTTTCCTGTCCTATATTTTATTGAAATATGAGACAAACATGTGTCCATTCCATGTGAAATGTTGAATTTATACTTCTGTGATATGAGATTTTAGATTTTACACTACCGTATATACTCGCGTATAAGTTGACTTCGCATATAAGTCGACCCCCCCCCACCCCACTTTCAGAGAAAAAAATCGTAAGAAATCAAAAACTCGCATATAAGTCGATCCCCCCACTTTCAGAGGGAAAAACCGTAAGAAATCGGAAACTCTCGTACAAGTCGATACCGGAATGAGAAAAAAAAATTTAATGAATTTATTCAAAAACATTTGAAAACGAACAAAATTATATATATAATACTAAATTTAATTTGCATACCCAAAAACTTCATCGGAACCCTTCAAAATCCGATTCCGAGTCAGACTCGCAAAACAGTTAAAAAAAAGTCTTTCTCCGACATCGGCGCGTCATCATAAACATCAGTATTCCCATCTATGCCTGTGTCATCAGAATCGCTGTCATCATCACTCATAAAAATCTCATCATCCTCTGTGCCATCAAGTTTGTTACTAATGCAACATATCTTGAATGATTTCACGACCATTTCCGCAGGTATCGCATCCCAAGCATCCTTGACCCATCGCGCAATCAAAACGATATCTGGCTGCTTTAGATTTCCGCCCTTGGTTTCAGTCGGCAAATCGGAACTTATCCAATCTGCCCAATACCTCCGCACATTGTTCTTGAAGGGCTTATTAAGGCAGACATCTAGTGGTTGAAGAACAGATGTCAACCCACCTGGGATGACAGCAAGAGTTGTTTTTGAATTTTCTGCAGTTTTTTTCACTTCTGCACAACGGTGTGCAACAAACATATCCCACACCAAAAGAGAAGTTGTCCTTAAAAGTGCACCTGGCCTTTTGTTCCACACATTCTTTAACCAGTCAATTGTTCCGGATTCGTTCATCCATCCTTTTTCATGGGCACGAACGAGCACACCAGACGGAAAGACAACGCTTTTCGGCAGAGTTTTGCGTTTGAAAATAATTACCGGAGGTAGCTTAATGCCGTCGGCCAAGCAGGAAAGAACAACCGTGAAACTGGATTTTTCGTGGCCAGTCGTTTTGATCAAGATATATTTTTCGCCCTTTTGGTTCACCGTCTTATTTCCAGGAAGGTCAAAACACATGGTGGTTTCATCCATGTTCCCTATTTGGGAAAGTTCAAAAGCAGTCTCTTTTCTCTTTTGAATTTTCGGACTAAGAGCCGCATCAGCGTGCCACAGGTGAGAATTTTTGCAATCTTGGAAGCAAAAGTTGCCGTAAGGGCCGCACCTGTGAAGTCTTGGTGCTGCTCAGAAAGCTAAATTATCTTCCTTATTTTCATGAATTAACTCACGCCCAACGGGATTATATATATACTTCAAAGGCTAATTCTGCAACTCAGTGTCGATCTGCTTTATACACTTAATTTTTCATACTGGCAAACATTTTTATTTATACATTTTTATTAACCATGCTAATGATGTTATTTGTTTGACTTTATTAAATGCTCAGAACCATTTATATAATCAATATAAATCACAGTTAATCTTAAGACTCCCGTTAGAATATCGCATTGCTCGTTAAACCGCACAATTGTCTAAATTCCATTCAATGTGGATGTCTGCTACAGGATGGTTCTCTGTTCACTGCAATAGAATCCGTCTTAGAAGTAATTAACTTATAAATTATCGCTTGTTATGCTTTCGATTAATGTTTTCCTTAATATGTTCCTTCTGTGTTATGCTTTTTTCTCATGTAGAGACGTTTCCTTTTACCAGCTGCTTCACACATGTTCACTGATCTGCCGCCAACACTACGAAATGGCGGTGCGCTTTCTCTCTTTCAAGTGGTTTAACCTACTTTCATTTACTGCTCACTGAGCCGTTACCGCTGGGCGCGCTATCCACAGAAGCCTCGGACGTCACGCTACTTGTCTGTGTGCTTATGTCCCCATTCCATCCCCCATGCAAAGGGCGTTTGAGTCAGACATTCCTGTTCTCCCCCACTTTCCCTCCTAAACCAACATCCGGACAGCGGAGTTATTGTCTAACGTATGAGTAGAAGGGGGGGGACATGATCCCAATCGAGTTCGTGAACAAAAGAAGACGTTTGAAAAAATTTACTAAGCATCTGCATGAAAAAAAAAAAAAAAGGAGGGAAGAAAGTCTTATCGAAAACAAATTCGGCATAAGGGGGCCGCACACCCGAAAAATTTAACTTTTAGTAACGTAAGAGCCGCGGCTCTTAGCCCAAAAATTACGGTACATACTTTTGAAATTCCATTATCTTTGCTTCTTGGTCATGAGGTAACTTTTGTGCAATTTTAGTGCGCTGGCGTAGACACAACCCATAGCGGTTCATGAACCTTGTGCACCAACCTGGTGAGGCACGAAAAGCGTTATTTGCGGCTGCAAACTTTTCATCTTTTGCGAGCTTCATTGCTCGCAAACGTATACCAGTTCGCGTTACAATGTAACCATTTTGTCTGCAGCCCACAATTCAATCATTCAAGACACTTTCCAAGCTCTGGGAAAGATGTCGTTCCACGACGCTGCGCCTTTTGCGATTTTGGGATTTTCACCAAGTCCGTTTTTTTACGCCAATCTCGAATCAGTTTTTCGTTAATGCCAAATTGACGTGAAGCAGCACAGTTGTTAGTATTTTCTGCAAAAGAAACCACTTTCAACTTGAATCCTGCGTTATAGGACATTAGTTTCTTTACATAATCCATGTCACCCATAATTGGAGAAGCGAGACACGTGCGATTAAGAACAAGAAAAACACGTGCGATTAAGAACAAGCAACACCTAACACTGGCTGTCGCATGGCTCCGTTACGTCAAAGGTCAGCGCAGTCAACTGGTAGTCGGAAGGGCGAAGCTTTCTATGCGCGGCTGTGACTGCGCTGTGGATACGCAAAGCCAGGAGAGAGGAGACTTTTCAAAGCGCGGAGAAATTCGGAGGGTCGTGATTTCATAATTCTACCACATCAGTGTTCTTTCTTTCGGTTGCGATTTCGTATTTAATACCGCATCGGCATTTTTATTTCTTTTGGGATGGATTGCCGTTTGCTTCACGGGAAGAACTTTTGGACTTACGATTTTTTTAGACCCCGCATATAAGTCGACCCCATTATTTTGAAGCTCTCATTTTGTCCCAAATTTCTCGACTTATACGCGAGTATATACGGTACATGCCTTCATAAAAAAAAAGGGAAGACACTTCTACCGCTGACTCATGATTTATTGGGGGGGGGGGTGCAATTTTTAAGCCTAAATATAGTTTCTGTTCATATGTCTATATTTTTGTTTACTTTATTTCCAGGTCTATTAAAGAAAATATGGACTGTAGTGGAGGAGCTCAGACAAGAAGTAAGAAGTCTGCGGCAGGTAGTATGCCAAAAAGTTGATGAAGCAGAGCAAATGATGCACCACCCTGCTGTTGTGTTAGCTTCATCGCTAAGTGAGCTGGAAGCAATAAACAATTCTGCAGCAAATGAGGGAGAGTTTAGAAAAATTGTAAGAATTAATTGTACCAAAAAGCTGTAGAAAATGCACACACTTTCTTATATATGGTTTACAGTTTAATTCCATTTTACCATCACTTCCAAAATCATGTTTGGCCAAATGATCTGTATCATGTTCTTATAATTTTCAAAGGATTACAATAATGGTAGATTAAATAAGGACTGGATCACTAACAATCCAGAAACTTTTTTTTATTACATACTCCGGAACAAATTCAGTCAAAGTATGAAAAGGTTTAGTCTGACTTGGCAGCTGTACCAGGTTTCACATTTACCAAACTAATTGTGGATAAGCAACTCATAATTGCTAATCTAAAAGGAAACAATCAAAGGGGGTAGATCCAATTTTTGATACCAATTTTTGTGACATTCACTCTAGTTTTGTGAAATTTGTTGCATAGAGCTTGAGTACGAGTGAACAGTATTTTATCAAAATGGTTTCTTAGTTGCACAGGACAAGGTTGTGTAATGCTGTTTAATGTATTTATGGATGCGTGATGCCAAGATGGACAATATTGGTTTATGTCTTCATAATATCTGTGTGTACTGATTGCTGTATGCTGATGACACTGTTGGCAAAGAGCAAAAGTGAGTTGCAGAGTAAGTTGTCCCGGATGTACGAAGTTCGCATGAAATTCGAACTGATTATAAATAATGGAAAAACTAAAGTTATGGTTTTTGAGTGAGGAACTGTTAGCACTGAATGTAATATACCTAAGGTAAGTCTAAATGGCACAGTGATTGACCAGGTGAGTGAGTTTGTGTATTTAGGAAGCATGTTTGACAGATAAAACAAATTTAATGGAGATATTAGTAGGCGAGTGAATTCTTCATTGAAAGTCATGGCTGCTTTGGGCGGTTTCCACAGAAATGACGGGTTCTCAAGAGTCTTGCACAGGTGTGTATGGAAGTGCAATTGTTCCTACTTTGATGTATGGCAGTGAAACATGGGTACTACAGAAGAAACATAGGAGTAGTTTGTGTGCTGGAGAAATGCGTTGCCTACCAGAGGTTTGTGGCAAGACACATTCTGCTCGTGTGAGGAAAGATGTGTTCCAGTAGTGTAATGTGAAGCAAAATGTTGTTAGCAAGGTGGAGACTAATAAATAAGCCTTTGGTGGTTTGGACATGTTGAAAGAATGAGTGATGAGACACTAAGTAAACTTTTTTAGCCCAAGTGGCAAGAAAGAAGGGCAGAGGAAAACCAATAAAGTCATGGGAGGATCAAATTCAGGAATATCTGCATGAGAAAAAGATTAAACATGAAGTATAGGTTTTTGTGTATGTCGTGTGATGGGTGTCAGTGGAGCTTGAGTTGTTTCAAGATCGCTGCAAATAGAGATGTTTGATACAACAACAGTAAATTAATAATGTTAAAAATTTATCGGGTAGTTTGTATTTCTTTGGTAGTTTGTGTATGTTTTTTTGTGAAGCTAATTTCTGAATCTTGGAGAACAGCTTAGTGATATGTATGCTTATTTTTGTGTTTATAGCAATTTTGCCAACCCACCAAAACTGCATTAAGGTTCAAAGTGTTGTGGACTTACAGATTGGATCATTATCATATTTATAGGACTTGCAAAATCTCCCTGCCCAAATGCAAAGCACGTTGAAAAAAAAAAAAACCTTCTGCTCCAACCACACAGTTTTTACTTTTGCAGCTAGTTAAAAATCCTAAGCCTCCACCCTACTTACAAAAAAAAAAGTATTACAGTATTCAAGGTGCACATTGTGCTACATTATGTTAAAAATAAATTTTCAGAAATTTTTTGTGAAGATACCATTACAGTTTTAAAATACTTTTGTGGGAAGATGCACTGCCCAACAATATCAAATGTGACCCAGATTGACCCCTGAATCAACAGGTTACTAACCTGATATACTTTTTAACCTATGTTTTGAGGTCAATGGAGTGAAATACATTTAATCTTTAAATCATACTCCCAAAAGTGTGTATGGGTAAGAACATACACTTTTCTGAAGTTCATATAAAACAATTCTGCTAATCGGAGACCAGAATTGACTTGAGAGAGGGATTGAAATTTTTCCTTGTGTTTTGACCTTGCTGATCTGTAGAAGGGTTAGATAAAATGTTTTATTTGCTGCCCAAAGGAGAAAACTGTGTTACCGGGGTCAATTTTACTTCCTCACTCTTTATTACAGAATAAACTCTGTTTACATACTTGTGTCAAGAGATTATAGAATTTTGAAATACGTGAAAGCAATTGTACACTCATTTGAGAGTAATTATAATGTTACGTTGCTGGTGGCCTTCTGCCCCAAATCAAATCCAAGATGCCACTCACAGGATGAAACCGAATTGTTCGAGTTTGACCTCTGGATCAGAGAACAATAAAAAAGATAGTGAGCACATAAAACTTCCTCTAAAGTGCATTTCAAACCATCACAAAGTACATCAGCATTTAACAACTCAAAAGTAAATACAAGATGAATGGATAATTTGCAAATGCACTGGAGGAATAATGACTGAAATGTCCAACAATACACTTTATAATGCCTAGGCAGCAAGTTCTACAAGCAAATTATTTTTGCTGATAACTGCAGGTAGCAGAGTCAAATTTGCCTTACCTCTTTGTTGTGATCACCATGCACATTGCAAATGTCGAAAGAATGATTTTTTACTGTGTTCAAAGTTTGCATAAGTCATCCGATAAGCTTTTGTTCATCGTAAATATAAAACTCATGAGCATTAGTTTTTCATAAGCACAGAAAATAATCCAGTCAGACTCTCACGTCGTCGAAAAAGAACTCTCACACCTCCAAAGGCACATGCACTTTTTTAACATTTCTGTTCTCAGTCGACCTGTAGCTGCACTCAGCCCACATAATCTCATCACGCGACCAGGTTGAAGTTCACTGCTGTAAAAAAACTTTCCCATGGCAAAAATAAATCAAGAAGAATAACAAGCCTCTCTACACGACTGCCGCAAACACATGAAAAACTATGTGATACGTTGGTTACAGAACACCGGCAAAACACTTGAGATGATTTTTTGTGCTTGGCTGTAACAACAAAAAGGAATTGATTATGTTCATAACATAATTTGCATTTAGGCTCAGCAGTGCAGTGAAGTCATGTAAAATAACTTTTGGGTTTACAAAAAAGCTGATGTGCTGGCAAAAGTTTAAGTTATAAATTGTGAAATTGTATAAGTACAATTTAGACAGGCCTTCTATCTGGGAGCTTAAATATTACTAACAATATTTACTGGCCCAGAAGGTATTACAAAATTCAAATGGAAAACAAAACTGCTGTGGTATACAAATACCAGCCTAAGTTTGTGTATTTTTTTCCCATAAATTTTTATGTGAGGTATAATTTATTTTCCAGACTATAAGTACCTTGGAAACTGTCTTTTTTATATAGATTTCTGCGTGTGATATTACTGTTTATTTTTCAGGTTAAGCAGTTTGGAAAATTAATTTTTTTAATACATTTTTATGTGTGATATAATTTATTTTCTAGGTTAGGCAGCTTGGAAAACTTGGTGGGAGAGATATTAATGAAGCTACACGGCGAGTTTTGGCTTCTGTGATGACGAATGATGTTGCTTTGCAGTTGAACTGGGTCGGCAGCAAAAACAAAAAAGGAATTAAGGAATTCCCATATCTCCCTCAACTTGTTGCAGGTATGTTCCCTATCAAAATTCTTGAGGGCATTTTTAAATTTAAAATATTTTGTTGTGATTAATGAAATACATTTAATGCAGAACTGACTACAGACTGTGAAAGCCTTGGTTAATACTGTGAGCTTTTTTTAATTGTATGTAATCTGTAAATGTTGATGTGAAATGCGATCTTACAGTTTCTAATTTATTTATAGTTCATGATAAATAATTTATTTATAAGGTATTTGTACAGTTTTGAGTAATTGTAAGTGATGCACATGTAGGTTTGTTGTTCTCCCTAGAGCCTTTCTACTGGGTGGCTCGCCCACTTAATTTTGTCTGCCACCCGGCTATATTTCTTTTAATGAATGTTTCCATAATGCTCGTACTAGTAAGAATGGAAAACTTATTCACACATACACCATCAGTGTTGATGAAAACTGCCTGAAATCTGTCACTGTCCTGGTGGTGCAGTGGTCTAAGCGCTGGCTTATGTCCTCCATTCGTCCGAGAAGGATCCTGGTGAGGCATAGATGTGTTTGTCTTACAGCACTGGTTGTCTGTCTTCCCTGGAACCAGTGTCCCTAAATTAGGGACAAACAACTGCTTATAGTGTGTTGAGTTGTTTATGGTGTTCGTTAAACTTTGAATATATTAAATAAAAAGAAATCTGTTGAATATGATTTGCTAGTAAATAATTTTTTTAACCATTTTTGGACAATTTTCTAATTGTTTATCATGTTATATTACATTAATACGTACCACACTGCTAAAGATGTTTGGTAAGTATAATAATGCTAAGGAAAGCATTTTTTTCCAATTGGAGAAGGGGTTGTTAAAAGTACCACCCAGCTAAAAATTCTTGCTGCCAGGCTGTAAAAAAAAAAATTGTGAGAAAGCTAGGCTCTTAAAATTATTTCAAGGTCCTTTCAGAAGTCCTACAATATTTTTTTTTGGGGGGGGGTGTACCACAGTATTAAACGTGTTCAATGATTTGATACTATTCAACCCAGTAGTTGCTGATTTTCATTGCTCTTTGATTCAGTTTGCTATCCAACCTTCTTTCTGTCAAAAAAGAAAGAAGAGGGGGGGGACAAGCCAAAGGATAAGAACAACTTACTTCAGAAAATTTAATTCAGTCCAGTTACTCAGATATGACAGAGCTCTCAGTGCCCACCCTAGGAGGGCACATGATGGACAGATGAAGACTGCTGTTTGTAAGTTTGTTCCCTCCAGACACAACCTTTATAAGGAAACACTAATTTCCCTTTTGAGTTGCTGCTATTCTGCTTAAATAATTGAATACAATTAATCGATGAGATAGAAATACGTAGTTGCACATCAGTGAATGGGTGAAGCCACCGAAAACAAGTGGCAGCCAGGTTAGGATCCTGCACTGAATTTTCTTATACATAGACTGATTTAAACATGAACAAACAAACAAAAATGCTACAGGAATGCCTAATTCTTGTTCAACACATGAAATTGTAAATACAAAATTTCGTTTTGATAGGTATAATATTTTAAGCTGCATGTAATAAAGAATATTAAAAAATTTGAAAATCACTATGGGGAATGCCCACTTCCAGTTCCATGATTTCTACCAAAATCTATTAAGCACATAAAGGTATCGGGTCCCTGCAATGTTTTATGATTTACCCATAAGATTTACAGAAATTCTGCTTGTGTTTTATGGTTACTTATGGGTGACATATTTGAGATATGTTTTTCCCCTTTTAGATTAGTACAATTTAAAAACAATGTGTGTCTTCCAGGACCAATGTACCTTTATATTCTGATTTACCTGATCACATTTACTCCCATTTGTGTGTCCCCAACCTTCTCGGCTTGCAGCTGAGCAGGAAAGATGGAGTAAAAATGCTGTAGAATTACGATTGAAAATAACTGCTGAAAGAGAAGGCAAGAAATGAAAAATATCAGCCTCGTATAAGACTTAGAATACCTTTAAAATAACACAAATTTAACATGTTGGCACAAAAATTTAAGATTGAATTGCCAATTAAGTGAAACTAAAAAGTTGCTGCAACTTTTATCATAATTTCAGAGTTACAACTGAAAATTTACTCATGTAACATACTAATGAGATAATTATGTACCAATTGCATTTCTAATCACTAAGAATTAAATAGCCAAATATCTTAACTATAGCATATACTGATTAGAATCAACAAAATGTGTATAATACATCGGTTTTTAATCAATATGTTCAATGCATTTATTCAATATGCTAAAGATCAGTTAGTGGAACATATTGATTTAAGCATTCAGTGATTTTTTTACGGATTTCAATTTTTGAAAGTTTGGCAGGTCTGGTGTCAGCAAATAAATACATATTTTTATGTTGACATTTACAATAGTTTCTCAGCTACATTAAAAAAATCAGAAAAGTAGTGTGAGGAGTGCCCACTTCCTCAATTTCTATCAAAATCTAATTGGCGCAAGAAGGCTTTAATAAACCCCTAAATATTAAATTTTGTGTTGATAGCTGTAGTTAGCTGTGTAAGACATGCCTCAAAAACCATGAAAATTACATCGTCCTGGAATGGGAAAATTACAGTATCCCGTTCCAGGACAATGTACTTTTCATGTTTTCTGAGGCATGTCTACTTGCATGATTATTTTGGCATCCATCTCTCCATAACATCTATCTCATCAGCCATAATAGTTTGAGTTGTGGTGGCCACAAATCACGTTGAGGGAACCCCTAAATGTGTGTTTCCACTTAAATCTTGACGATTCTCCTTAGTTGGGAGTTTGACTGACCAATAAATATTTGTGATAATTTGGAAGTTACGTTAAGCAGTTGGGCCTGCTGGTAGATACTCATAATAAACAAATCTAACTTCACATGTCTCTGGACTTCAGCTTAAATTTAGTGTAGCATAAGTAAGTGCCCAGTGGTGGTTAGTAACCAACCAGTAAAATATGAAATACAAATTTTTTTTCATGATTGCAAGACAAGCAATATAGAAGCATTCAAGCATATAAGTGGATGAGAATTACATAATGAAAAGCAAGTAGCTTTAGGAACTAGATTGTGTCAAACAGTGGTTGTTGGTGGGCAAAAAGACATCTGTTTGAAAAATCTGTTCATATTCTACCTTTGATATTTATTCAGAAATTTTCAACTGAAATTTTTGAAAATATATTTAATCACCAAAACTTAGCATACATACCACTAGAGCTGCACAAAACAAATGAAAAGGTTTCTTAAAGTAAGGAGAAAAAGTATACTGCAATATGCAGCACAACTTGTTTTAAATAAGGATACTTCACATAGACTACTTCTTTCTAAAACAGATAAAAGTTTTGTATGTGCTATAGAGATTTCCCTGTATTATGTTACTTTTTTTATTGTTAACAGATATTATATTACTATTGATAGATGTTATTAGATTTAAACTTTTTATTACAGATTTATTTTTTCTTCTAGCTTCAGTTCGTCAGACAGAACATTTGAAAGATTCAAAGCAGTTGGATGTGGAGGATGTAATGAAGCGATGGCTCCGCACTGCTTGTGATAGAGATGGTGGGAGGACAAAAAGAAATGTGGCTGTTAAATAATTCATTTGTTTTTAAAAAATGTATTTTTAATCATGTAAATAAATGTAATTTCAAACATTTTCTGTCATTTAATGAACTTTTGGTAACTGCAAGGTGTAAATTTTAGGGGTAAATGCACATTGTGTCTAGGTTGATGTGGTACTTGCAAATGTAATTTTGAAAAGCTCTGTATTTTATAATATACAAAATGTTTTATGTAATACACATTTTGGCTTAGGAGACGGTTCTAAATCTATGGTAGCCACATCTTGTTACATCTGTTAGGTATTTTTAATACTTTTTGCATGCTGAAGGAATTTTAAATTGATTTCGCTTGACATTCGAAGTATCTAGGAAAGGATGAATGTGACCAGGGGTGTCACTTGCGGATCAGTGCCGCTACAGTTGCTGTTCCTGATTTATAAGGTAGACTGCTTAAAACCTAAACTTTTGGAAAAAGTAGAGAAATTATTCACACACACATTTGTCTGTCCAATTTACATAACTGAATGAACTTTTCTATGTATTTTCTGCAGGGCTGTATTATGGCAGTTGAGGGCACATGACTATTCAGTTTTTTTTGTTGTTAGTTTTATTTGAGGTATAATAAACTACATTGAAAAGTAAACTCTTGGGGAACGAATACAGGGGTCTCATAGCTTCGATGAGAACACCAAAGTATTCCTTAAATGTGTGAAATTGCTCATGTCTACAGGGGGTGGGACAGTAATAAAATGTCTATATATGAAATTGTGAACATGCAAAAGTTGTTTTTGTCTCCCTTTATTATATTATAAGTGCCTTGGAATACTTTTCAATAAGAAAATTCTTATAATAATTCTTATGTTCGCAATTTCATAACCTAAGAACTTCACATGTTAAAAGCCTTTGAATATTATTTTATACAAATGTTTACTGTCAAAGTAAATTTTTACGTATTTTGCTGCATTGCAAAAAATGGTACATTTAGTTGCAATGCAGAGAATATATAAATTTCATTATGCAACCAGAATCAAGTTTGTATAATATAACTTTCGAGCATTATTTGGGCATTTTGTAGTAGCAAACGCTTTCAGTGCATTTTAACAGCTGTTGGTTGCCACTACTGGGCCACTGACGGACCACATTTGGCTAGCCATCAGTTACGTCACACAATCACGTGACCGCCCGCTGCCACTACTGGGCCATTGGTGGACCACATTTGGCTAGCCACCATTTATGGCATGTGTCTGCAGGCCCGCTTATGGGCCACTTTTGGCTAGCCACCATTTATGGCATGTGTCTGCAGGCCCGCTTATGGGCCACTTTCGGCAGCCACTGCCTGTGATGGACCACTGATGGCCCTGTTGTGGCATATGACAACTGATGGGGGTGCCAACTGTCGGCCAGCTGCTGGCCTGAACTGCTGGCCCTTCTGTTGGCCGCCCGGACATTTTATTGACGGTTCGGCAGCGGCAACATGGTGCTGGGCCATTGCTGGCTGCCAGCAATGGGCCAGTGCTGGCCCAGCATAACTGTTTTGCTGGGGGCCCTGTATCAAGGGCCCCCATACGCAATTTTCGTAAAATCTAGAGTTTTGAATTTAAAACCAAATTTGGTATAGTACACTGGCGTGCAAAAATTAAGGAGGAGACGGTTTTTCGAATGTAACGTCATGCAGAAGTGCTCCATATCGACTCAAATCATACCATAAGATCCCCAAGATGTAAGAATATGGGACAAGTGAGCAAAACAGTCCAAACAAAGAATCCAAAGGATACAAAGGCACTTTATTAAAAGGCCCCAAACGAGAACTCCGCCACCTCCAAACCGGTCTCTTTCGATGATGTTGGAAGTGTGATTGCGTGTTCCCTGCTCTCCCCAGATGTGTATACGTCCAGAATCGCTCGTCAGACTAAATCGGCTCTCATCCGTAAAGAGAACTCGACCCCGTTGCTGATGTGTTCAGTTCTTATGTTCCTGGCACCACGGAAACCGCCGTCTCCGATGAGCAGGCGTTAATGACACACACCATACTGGTCGTCGTGCAAATAGACCACCTTTGTGCAGCCTCCTGGCCACGGTAAAACGCGATAACGGACGTCCAGTTGTCTGTTACATGTGCCTTGCGATTTCTCTCGCTGTCTGCCATCTGTCTCTTCTCGCCTGTAGCCTGCTTCTGTACATTTCCATGGGGAAATTGTTGGCTTTGAAGATGCTTCAGAGGCACTTGTGCAGTACATACAGTCAGGGGGAAATGAGACCAAAATATACATGCACATGACTAAAAATTTGCAAAAAGTTACAGAAATACTGTTCAGTATTTTCTAAAAAGTTAAACAAAATTATGCTTCTTCGAGCGGAAGTGCATATTGCGTATTAACCAATCACGGCCTTGCTAATGCTGTGGGAGCCTTGTTGACCTTCAGGATCTGCTGCAGAGAGTAAGAGACGGCTGCTATCAACCTGTGCTCCAGCAGAGGTCTTCAGTAGGTGATGGCACGTCACTGAACCCTCCCTATTCGGAGGGCACAAGAAACCAGATGATCAGAATTGGCTTCACCCAGGGCTTTAAAAGAGAGAAGGGCTGGTTCATCGCTTTGAGAAACCGAATGCCGACACAGTCCTCGGGGAAGTGGTTGGGGGACCATTTGTGACGTCACCGTGCTGCTTGGTGTTCTCCCTCCCATGCTGCTGGGCTGTCGTTGCGAGCAGTTTTCTAGCATGTTATGCTTCATCGTACTAGATTGTTTTATCGTTTGCATTTTACGAGTATTTATTTGTGTATATACTATTATACATATGGAGTGAGAGATACAAATAGATCACGCGAATGTTTAAGAGTGTATTTATCTATTGTATGCGTGTACATAAATAGTTTACCTAGTCAATCAGATTGGATTAAATTACTGTCTTCAGGTAGACTTACCCTACCGTCCTGCTCATAAATGAATACGGTACGAAAATTTGAAAAACATTTTTATTCATTTCACGGCATCACTTTTCGAAAAGGAAAAGGTGTAATCTGCGAACTTGTCAGCGAACTGGAAAACCATTACCCTCAAGTAAACAAAGATGCAATTCGCTTATTTTGTAGATTGCGAACGTTTATCAGAATTCGCTCTTTAAACAGAAATGCAGTACTAGTATCACATAGAAAGGCCCAGCAGAAAATACAGAAATGGATACGTTCAAATACTGGGAAGAAAACCTATACCTGATTTTTAGCGAACAAACGATGCTTCCCAAATCAAGCTGCAAATTTAAGTAACAATTTTTTACATTTGGTTCAGAAGAAATTTACATGTAAAATATTTACGATTTGTAAAATGGCACAATGTGTCCCGATCTGCATAATTAACTCTCAAGTAAACAAAGATATTCAAAATATTGTAAACAAAATTTCGGGGGTATTGGGTTTAATTACGAGAATTTCAAATAATTTAACAATTAAAACATTAAAAATGTTGTACTACAGTCTGATTTATCCATGTTTGACTTATTGTTTATTAATATGGGGGCAAACTACTAAGACTAATTTATATAAATTACAATCATTACAAAATAGGATGGTCAGAATTTTAAATAATTTTAGGGGAATTAACTTGAATATGGGGATACGGATAAATTCTTATGGATTTTTAGATATTGAGAAATTATGGCAATTTAGATTATAAGGATTCATGTATAAAAGAATAAAAGAGAATAGGTATCAACATTTAATTCAACTGAACACTGTAGGTCACGACTATTAAACAAGAGATAGAAATGCATTTTTGTTAGCAATGCCTAACACTTTAACCTAAAAAAAGATTTATTGGTTACCAGGGATCGATGTTATGGAGTAACCTACCTTGTCAATTAACACATATTAATAATTATAATTATTTTCGAAAGCAACTAAAAAACGTTTGACTTGACTACGTACTTTAGGGGAATTGGGATTCATTATAAAATTAATTTTGAAATGTAACATAGTAAAATGTAACCCCATAACGAAATAAATGAAAGGAAATGCAAGCTGATTTTTGTTAGTTCGAAGCTCCTAAAATATAAACTTACTTAATTTAAAAATTGTGGTCTTAGAACGAAAAATATATATATATTAGAGAATACAATTAGAAACGTTTTTGGAGAAATAAGATATATCTTCTACAATGTGATTACAGAATTGTAGAAAACATAAAACTTAAATTCTATGATCAGCGCTTTAGAATGGCATAAATTTTCCCTAGATATATATGTATTTAATAGGTGACACACAGGAAACAAGACACAAGAGGAAAAAAAGGAAAGTATTATCATTTGTGCAACTGCATTTTGATTTTTCTTACCGGCAAAACACAGTGTTCGGAGAATTTTTCCAATGCTGTGTTTTATAAATAATCAACTGTTAATTAGTCGCTGAGCCTTTTGCGTAATACACAGTGATCTGTTTATATGCCTAATACTGTAATGTTAAAAACATATGTTTAAAGTTTAATAATGTTTTTTTTTAACTATGACAGTGATGATAGTTTAGTTCATTTTCATTCCCTTTAATGTAGTGCTTTAAAGTTATGTAGTTTTTCCTTGACTTTTAAACTGATTATTTCGGATTTTCCGTGGAGCAGTGGCTTCTGAGAACCCCACTACCAACCCGCTGCTGCAGCATGATTACGTCATCATCTCCAGCTCGCGTCTTCAGGGGAGACGGCTCTAAGAACCAGCCCTTCTCTTCTATAGCCATGGGCTTCACCAGCGGCTGCTGATGCCATCCCTCTCTTCTAACCAAGATAGGGTGGGTCAACTGTTTGTACAACATATTTCCGCTTTATCACTATGACCTCGAATAGGTTCTCATCTCCGAATGAGCCGCCCAGGTGGCGCAGTGGTCTAAGCGATGGCCTCTGATCATTCGTCCGAACGGGGTCCGGGTTCGAATCCTGGTGAGGCATGGATGTTGTGTTTATCTTACGCCACTGGCTCTCTCCCTTCCCTGGAACCAGTGACCCTAAATTAGGGACGGGCGACTGCTTATAGCCCATTGAGTTGCTCACGGTGGTCGTTAAACCTCCAATCAAACAAACAAACATCTCCGAATGTAGAGCTAGACTTTTGTATTTTGTGGGAACCCAGACAAACCGAAGAATTTTCTTTTATAAAGGAGACAGTTTTAAATGCTCTTAAACAACGGTACTTGTGGCATTGTCTGTCGGGTCAACTTTGATGAGCACAAACAAATAATAATTCTTTTTTGAGGCACAATAGACAGTCTGAAGAGTAACTTTCTATACATAGTAAACGGGAATGAATAATAAAAAAACTTGAAGAACTGACAACGAAAAACAAAATTTATGCATATATGCGTACGTGTATTTTCCCCACGAAATACGCGCAAAAACATTAGGGGTTCGAGGAACCACAACAAAATCTTTGGGGGTTCAAAAAGTGTCTCGAACCCACGAAGTCAGCGCCTATGGCTCCGGCAGTAAAATGGACTCCTTGTAGATGTATGATACATGGTGAAGCTTTGGCTGCCAAAAAAAATGCAACCAGATACAGTGTTCTTATGGATGGTGTTAAGATTGTGAAGTACATCATATCTTGGCCAGTGCAGGCTCGCTGCTTTACTGAACTTTGTGAAGAAATGGGATATGAACATATCTGCTTTTTCATAGTAAAGTCAGATGGCTGTCGTGTGGGAAAGTTCTGCAGTATCTTTTCGAGTTGCGTGATGAAATTAGAACTTTTCTTTTTGGGAAAACGGAATTAGCAGAACATTTGTGTAATGTCTAATTTTTAGAGACACGTGGTTTATTTGGCAGACATTTTTAAAAGCCATAAATTTTTAGCAATACTGGCCTATTTTGCAGACGTGTCTGTAAGCCCTAAATTCTTTTCCCTACTTACAGACATTTTACTCTTTTTTTCAAGTTCCCCTCGTAAATGGGCAATATTTTCTAGCAAGTTGAACTAAAATGTGAATAGTAAATTACTTCACTTAAAAGGCTTGGGCAAGACTTGACGATGTTGTCATTACAATATTTTGAGCGCTCTAAACTACAATATATATATATATATATATACATTTTGAACAACTCAAGAAGGATGACCCTTTTCCCCCTTCACGAAATTTTGCTTATATGTGAACGATAACCTTTTCCGTGAGTCATAATATTACATAAAAATACTCAAAACTTTTTTGAACCTATTCCATCGCAGTAATATTGCTGCTCGATTTTCGAGTTTTATGTATTTTTCAAAACTTCGTCACTAACCTTAATTACACGTGTTACGATGGCCTCCTTCCAGTTCGCCAGTCTCCAAAGGGATGAAATGTCATTTTATTCTATTCTGCTATGTAAACTAAGTTATGTGGAATGACCCAAAATATAAAGTCCTGCACGAACTATCCTCGGAAAAGAAACTTATGGGACCTAATTCAAATTGAGTTGATATTTCTAAATATGGTACTTATACGCAAAGCAGAAATCAAAGGGGAAATATAAACTTACCTTTTGCCGCCCCGGTGGCGCAGTGGTCTAAGGCGATGGCCTCTGATCATTCGTCCGTAAGGGGTCCGGGTTCGAATCCCGGTGAGGCATGGATGTTGTGTTTGTCTTGCGGCACTGGCTCTCTCCCTTTCCTGGAACCAGTGACCCTAAATTAGGGACGGGCGACTGCTTATAGCCCATTGAGTTGCTCAGGGTAGTCGTTAAACCTCGAATAAAAAAAAACAAAAAAAAAACTTTCCTTTCAGAATCACCAACATTTTGCTGTTATTCAGCAATGCGTCGCATCTGTTGACTTCTTGAAGCTTTGGAATACAGAATCAGTAATATCCAGTGTTCAGAACACATTTCAAGCTGAATTAATGTTAGAATGTTTAAACTAAGAGTCTTAAGTCTTTAATAACATTCTATCTTAACCTTTTAGCCCACTCATGTATTCAATCCATTCCCCAAATTATTAATATTGCACGGTAAAAGTACGGCATGGTAACATTAAGCCTTAGCATTAAGCCAATCATTCTGACATATAGAGCCTTCTAGTAGCAAGTGCCAACACTCTGTAAAGGAAAAGTAATTTATTTTTTAAATACTTAGAAATAAGATTTGGAAAATATTATATACCCCAAATTGTAGTTGAAGGTCATTTTTATCGGTACAAAAAGTTTCATGTCATAAAATCAATTATTCGTTGAGAAATTATGTCCCAAAGTTATACCATTAAAAATACAAGGCAAAGATTTTAGGGGGATCGATCTTAATATTAAAACGAATGGTTAATTATAATTCAGTGAAACAAGAATCGTATTCTCATAGACATGATTTGCCTTATTTACTCTTATTCTGTGTTTTTGTGTCATTGCACACTTAAATTATGTGCCCACATGTGATTAATTTTTATAGGAAAATACGGTACTCTGATCATGCATGGGATTTTTACAATTGAATGAATAGTATACAAAGTTTTTTTTGTACAATTGTAGTACTAAAGTATGAGAAATGAATAAAGTTTGATAAAGTGATTTTTTTTTTATTGGAGGTTTTACGACCACCGTGAGCAACTCAATGGGATATAAGCAGTCGCCCGTCCCTAATTTAGGGTCACTGGTTCCAGGGAAGGAGAGTGAGCCAGTGCCGTAAGACAAACACAACATCCATGCCTCACCGGGATTCGAACCCGGACCTCGTTCGGACGAATGATCAGAGGCCATCGCTTAGACCACTGCGCCACCGGGGCGGCAAAGGAGGTCATTATCACAGTTCCAATAAAAGCTTAAAAAGTAGCATTTCAAGAAAAAGCCGCCCCGGTGGCGCAGTGGTCTAAGCGATGGCCTCTGATCATTCGTCCGAACGGGGTCCGGGTTCGAATCCCGTGAGGCATGGATGTTGTGTTTGTCTTACGGCACTGGCTCTCTCCCTTCCCTGGAACCAGTGACCCTAAATTAGGGACGGGCGACTGCTTATAGCCCATTGAGTTGCTCACGGTGGTCGTTAAACCTCAAAAAAATAAAAAAATAACCTCCTTGGTAATTGGGAACCTCAACGAACTATAGGGGGGCTGCGCAAACGTAAACAAACTTCTCTAGCACGGGTAACGTCGCACGTGTTTTTTTTTTTGATTGGAGGTTTAACGACCACCGTGAGCAACTCAATGGGCTATAAGCAGTCGCCCGTCCCTAATTTAGGGTCACTGGTTCCAGGGAAGGGAGAGAGCCAGTGCCGTAAGACAAACACAACATCCATGCCTTACCGGGATTCGAACCCGGACCCCTTACGGACGAATGATCAGAGGCCAACGCCTTAGACCACTGCGCCACCGGGGCGGCCGCACGTGTTTCCATAAAGTCGAATGTTAGAATGGCTGGTTTGTCACTTTCAATCCTTGAAATAATGAAATTTGTGGACGCTTCCAAAAATTCAAGATGCCTTAAAGAAGGGGAAGTGATTGTTAATGTAGGCCATATAATTTCTTGTGGAATTAAGATGGAAGAGAAATTCTCATAGTTTCGCACTGCATTCAGTCCACGGCAATAACGTCGTCGCCTCACTCCATCAACGGTGTTTTAGATACAAGTAACAGTGAAATTTCTATAAAGTCATTTGAGTGCTCTTGTAAAGCGGGCAGAAGTGGAACGTGTGAGCACTGTGTAGTAGTAATGCTTTACTGTAACAGGTAATTTTTATTTTTACATTTTCAGGCAAGTGATATAGTAATACCGACAGGGGTGTTCTAATCCGGATTACTGTTAAAAGCTGACATTTCGTTTCACTTGACGTTTCCTAGGACCCATTTTCAATACTGTCAACAATAACATTTGTAATTTTTGAACATTCTGTTCCTAAAAGTGTTTGTGAATTGGTAATTGTTGATCATCATTGGGTTCTGCGTTTTTGAACTGATGACTGTTGACAGAACATTGCAAATCTTGTTTCATTACGAAGTTTCAATTTATACGGATAACAGCAATTATTTGTTTTCAAGATTATGTAGAAATGCGGATTTTTTAATTACTACTATGCAATAAAAACATGCTGCCTTGTTTATTATTCATTCAAAGATGTTACTAGGTTAGTAGCATTTCACTGGAAGGATTTCAAACGCAAGGCACAAACGTTTATACTAACTTGTGAAAAACATAGCCGAAACCTTGGGAACGACATTGCGGGACACAACAATATGATTTGTTCTTCTTCACGGAATTCTCCATTATACAACTCTCTAATTCCAGAATGAATGCAAAAATACACCAAACTACGGCAACTGTACCTAATGAGCGATCTACCAACAGCCAAGCATTGAGCCGAAAACGTTACCCGTACTACAGTATTTCTTCCTTTTGCCGCTAGAAGGAGAGCTGACCGCTGAGATTGCCAATAGCCCAATACCACGTTTTTGTTATTTTTCGAACATCTGACCTGGCAACACTGTTACCGATTCGATTTGTATTATATTCTTTGTTCGTATGGTAGGTTCGTTTGGTTCGAGTCCCAGGGCAGATATTGTAAGAAGCATTGGTTCTTAATTGGTATTCGTAGGAGATTTCATTTTGGAAATCTACCGAGAATTTAATCTTTTTTCCTGGTAACTGATTTCAGTATGTTTCCTAACATCCTAAGTGTACTTTCCAAAAACAATCTTGGTTTCCTTTTTTTCTCTGCATTTGTAGAATTTCGAAGGAGTAATGTTTCTGGAGAAAGACACATTCCTTTTTGACGAATTTTGTAACGCAGTGCTGAAATTTTGGCATTTATCTTGTTTCGTTACTTAAACATGAAAGCAGACATAACATTTTAAGTGTTTTCGTAGTCTTATATTAAAAATATGTCGAGCATGCTGTGCAAATATTGGCGGTTACCCTTGATGGCGGCTTCCTCCAGGCTGTACAGAATTAAATGTTAATGTACCTAACCGGATGAAGTCTGTATTATGCGTGTTTAAGTGATTTTACTTTTGATAATTTTTTTCAGTCTTGTCGTTTTGCTACGTATGAGCAGACTATCTAAAATTCGTTGTTCAAACTATCGGGCCTCTTAGTCGTTGGCCGGAATTCCGGGTTTTTGTAATATTCCAATCTTAGAAATCCGGGTAAGTTTTGTGTAGGAATTTTGGAATCTTCAATTATATCATTTCTGAAGATGCTATGAAGTAATTAATCGAAATGTCTTTTCAGATTCAAACTCTTGTACATGCTGAAAGGATAGCTACTTTAAGTGTTTTGGCAGCTGGATCGTATATCAAATAATTTTTGTTACATAATATTCATTGAATCCAATGAGCTATATGCAGAATTCACAAAAACCACTGTAGGAAAACACTAACAAACTTCCATCTCTGGAAGAAATTGCAGTTGTCAACAGATTCATACAAACCCAGAAGAAAGAAAACCCAAATTCAGTCATTTTTGATGAAATTTTTAAGCAGCGAGTAGTCTTCAGAGATACTTATAATTTATTGGCCACAGCCAGGACTTTCAGCTGTAGTATGGCTACTTGCGAATTGACCTTTTCTGTTTTAACGAGAATTAACTGCGCACAGCAGCTTTTGATGTGCCACCAACGAATGTCAAATTTGACTTTCCTTGCATTCAAACAAAACCGCGCATAAACTCTTGACATGGACTTACTTTTGAGAAAATTTAATGGTCAGAAGAACCGATGACTACAACTATTTTGATTTTCTATTGGTAAGCAACGATTAGAAATGTATTTTTATTTTACCAAATGTTTCTTGTTCTTTTTATTTATGTTAATCAAAAATGGCATTTTTGTACCTAGATAAGGTACTTAGTCTGGGTTGAAATTTGTAAAATTTCAGTAATACTCAAAAAAAGGTAAAAAAATATATAGCTTTTTTGAGTGTGCCCTAAATTTTATTGAGCCTGCCCTAAGTATAGAGTTTGCCTACGGCCCTGGTTAGTTATATTATAAATAATTATTATTTTTTTAATTTAACGTAACAAGTATTTTTTAGTTTATTTTTTAATAAGTTTAGGTTATTTATTGTCAACTCGACAGGCAGTGCATTCCGAAATTCAAGACCAACATAATTTAAACTCCAGTAGTAAATAGTAACGCTGTACTAGTGATCCGATTTATTGGTGTAAGAAATAAACACATAAGCGTTTCCAAGCTTTTGCACATCAACCAGGTGGCTTTTTCAAGGAAGTTAGACAGAAAAACACATAAGCGTTTCCAAGCTTTCGCACATCAACCAGATGGCTTTTTCAAGGAAGTTAGACAGAAAAACGCATAAGCGTTTCCAAGCTTTCGCACATCAACCAGATGGCTTTTTCAAGGAGAAGCCAGCTCCAAAATTTAGGTGCCAGGTGAAACGAAGTCAATAACGCATAAAAAAAAAAAAAAGCGTGTTTGGTTATGACGCTGAAACGAAAAGTGGTAAACCATATTTGTTGTCAATTTTTTTTTTTCTTTTTACCCAAACCACTTATTGCAAAATAAAGTTCCGATTTGCTTCACAATTTTCTTTTTCTATTCTTTCAGTAGATGATCTCAAAAAAAAAAAAAAAAAAATTTGGACATAATTTTAAATACACCACACTGAATACTCAAGAGACGCAAATAGCGTATTAAATCCGTTTATTTTTGCGGCGTAGTAAGTACAAAGATTCGTCAAGCTTTCGCACTCCACTGGGAGGCTTTCTCTAGGCAACAGTAGACATAAAAATGCCTGACAGACATTTTTATGTGTACCGTTGCCTTGAGAAAGCCTCCCAGTGGAGTGCGAAAGCTTGACGAATCTTTGTACTTACTACGCCGCAAAAATAAACGGATTTAATACGCTATTTGCGTCTCTTGAGTATAAAATTTCAGATTTCGATTTTATTAAAATAATACTTGTGGACGTCATATTATGTACATATTAATTCAAAGTACCATATTTTTTTTTCCTTCATGAGATCCGCAAGGGCATGTAATCCAAAGGCTGTGGAAAAAAAAAAAAATCCCACACATAATCCGCAGCAGCATATGATTCGTAGATCGGGAAATTCTGAGAAAAACAATTTCTTTCTTCGCATAATCTGCTGCATGTCTCAGACCATGACATTAAAAAAAAAAAAAAAAAAAAAAAAAGACAGTCTATATGAGGGCATGATCGCAAGATTTAAGTTCGAAACTTCCACCAGTAAAAAACAGTAAGATGTGTTCAGAATTCCACAATGCCTGACAGACAGGAAATCCAAGCAAGTGAACACGCAGTGCATGAACCTCCACGTACCATATGATCATACTGCCTTTAAAATTGCAGCTTAAGACAAGATGAGACCAAAGAAGGGGGGGGGGAACTGAACATTTTAACTGGTGAAAAATCAAAACAGACAGCAAGAATGCAGATTACTGATAGTCTGTCTTTTGTTGACTCTGCAACTGCACAGCATCGATTGCTTAATTTTTCTTTCTGCTGCTATCATTCTCTCCCTATTTCTTCATTGTTGCTTTTCTTGATTTCTGTACCCTCTGATAACAACCATCAGCCTGAAGACCATGAGCACATGATACCAAAGCTTCAACTGTTTCAGATAAATGGTGTAACTTTGGGAATATTAATACTTTTGAATTCCATGCATGAATTTTTACAAATTTTCCAACTTCGTCATTTCCGTTTTCGGGCATTTCCTTCTTCCCTTATCAAGATTAAATGCAAAAACTTATGGTGGGGCGGGGATATTTAACAACGCTGGAGATTGGGGACGTCACGGGGTAGGGGGTGGACAATAGCGATTACGGGAATTCCGCCCGACTTCTGGTTTCGGAATTTTTTATCCTATTTTCAAGGTGAAATGCAAAAAAATATGCAGTAAAATATTACTTAAAAAAACTGGACACAGGCAACATCGCGAGAAAAAAGAGATTACGATTACGGAAAAAATCTGAACTCCGTCGACTTTCCGTTTTCGAAAGTTTCGTAAAGATGGAATTCCGTCCTCTGACGAACATCTCTCCCCCCTACAATTTTGTTTACTTGTGCATCGATCTCCTGGGTGGCCAACATAACAAAAAAAGGCGGAATTTCTCGAATTCGCGGAAGAACCTCAAGCCTAAAGATTAGGGAGGCAATTTTCGCGGCGTCTAACTTCCGTTTCCACAAATTCTCGCCTACAGTTTCAAGCTGAAATACGAACATATATGCCATAAAATGATATTTAACAAGAATACTAGACACAAACGCACCATCCGGAGAAAAAATTACGATTAGGGCAAATTCTTTTTGCTCCATTTAACTACTGTTTTCGAAAGCTTTGAACACGAAATACCGTTCCCAGACGGAAAAATGACCCAACCCCCAAATTCTCTTCAGTTTTGCATCAATTATGATTGCGATCTAAATGATGACTAAAAAAAACAAAAACCCGGAGAATTCCATGAATCCGCTTAAGAATCTTATGTATCATAAAATCATAGCACAACATTTTTTTTAAACAAAATGAAAATTCGTAGAATCCGTAGGTAGAAAATACGAACATTCCGTGGTAATTGGCATGCATAAACAGTCGCATAATCGGCACCACGTGATCCGCACCTATCATGTTAATCGTTAATCGTAATTTCGGACAGAAAACTGCGATTCACAGGACCGACTCAGAAACTCAAAGATGCAAGAAAAAAAAATGATCGTCTTATTGAAAAAGTAACTGTCATTTTGAAGTACTTTTGTGTTACTTTTAAGTAAAAAAATAACTAAAATCGTTAGCTGTTTCCGCATTATCGCAGTTCATTAGTTAGACTAAAAAATCCGTTGAAATTGCGGACAGTTCATAGCATTGTCTTATTTTTGAATACGTTTTAATTGAATACGGAAAAAACCTTAACTATTTTAATACAATCAGCGCACCAAAACTAGGCGATGCGTTTCGCAGAATGGCTACACGCTACGGAATAGCTCTGCGCGATTCCCGAGTCACGGATTCTCACACCGCGTAGGCTTCCGCACGCGCAAATAATAACGCCTTCCTTGCGTCATATTTTCTGTCAAAATACTTCTAAGTAAAAGAAAAAATATATTCTTACAATCTCATCTCGCTGTTACGTTATATATATATATATTTATTTTTTTTTTTGTTACCGCATTTTCGGTACTTTCCCAAGAACACCACTTCTCCTGACGATTACCTCGCGGACTTTTTAAAACGCACCGTTTTTTTTTTTACTGGTGTCTGCATCACCTAAATTTATAACCTTTTAATAGATAATCTATGGATTACAAAACAGAAATTACGGCATTTACTGCAATATATTACGAAATCTCAACTAAGAAGAAAATTAGGCTCCACGGCCCGAATTTTAGGCGCCTGGGCGACCTGGCGCCCGGGATTTGTCGAGCCCTGGTTATAAATATGAAAATTCAGTTCGTTGATATCTGTGTTTAAATTTGTTTTATTCTCTGGAAAATTAATTTACCGATTTTGAAGTCAAATAATTGTTTAACCGATACAATTCCATAATTGTTGGGGTTGACATAAATATAGTTGTAAATGCATTTATGGCACCTCTATTCATAGTGATTGTGGAATAACTTTTTTACGGGTCTTTTAGAGGTTATTTTTAATGAAAGTTGGTTGTCAAATTTTCGGCTTTAGTTCGAAAATTTGACAACCAACTTTCATTAAAAATAACCTCTAAAAGACCCGTAAAAAGTTATTCCACAATAAATATAGTGAAAAGTGGGAAGTTGGTATGAGAAGCAGAATTTGTTTTTAAGGCTAATAACCTTATGTATTAGATAACAAAAACTATAAACAATTAATCAGTGTAGTATTTTTATATAATAGTAAAGTTAACTATTAACTTTTTTTATTTTATTTTTATTAACTATTAATAGTTACTTAGACTCTGAGATGTGGACCAGGGGCAAATTGGCACACTAGCACATTCCACAGTGCACAGCTTGAGAAATAGCCCACTTTCTGGTATTCCTTTTGTCTGGATTTTTTTGGAATAAATGATTTTGCTTCATTTGAGCTTTATTTCTGGGTGAAAAGTTATCCTCCCCCAGAAAAAAAGTTTTCTATAAATGCTGGGCATTTGCTGTAAATGATATAACAAAATTCTCTGTGCTCACGGTAGAAAAGACCAAGTACACTGTTTAAGCTAAGCGTGGTTGCACTTAGGTTGTCAGACGGAGCCTAGTCGCATTGGTATGTTCCATCCTCTTTTTTTTTAATCTTGAAGAAGACACCAGTACTTGTGTCTGGAATAATGAGTAAACTTTAAAAAGACTTCTACTAAAGAAGGCACCAATACCATTGATTGGGTTCATGTCCGGTGAATTTGGAGCCCAGATCATTTACAGAAAATCACCAGCATGTTCCTCGAACCACTGCTTGGCGATTCTGGCAGTGTGGCGTGGAACATTATCCTGTTGCTAATGGCCATCACCAGTAAGAAACACCATTCCCATCAATGGGTGAATTTGGTCCGAAACGATGTTCAGATATCTGACAGCTGTCATGAATTGTGCTGTTGGGATGATGGGGCCAAAATGCCCCAAGAAAACATTGCCCACAGCACCTGCCGGCCTGTTTCCGCCCAACAGTGCATCCAGGTACCATAGCCTCCATTGGTAATGAGTATATCCATGCTCAGCCATCTATGTGATCTTGATTCTTCCGACCAGGCCACTTTCTTCCATCCACAGTCCAATCTCGATCTTGTGCCGATTGTTGGGATGACGTGCGATGAGCATGGGGACCCAGCTGGGGTCTTCTGCTACGCAGGGCCATGCGCAAAAGGCTGCAATGAACTGTGTGCTGCAACACGTTGCCCTGATCACTACTGTTGCAGCTGCGAGTGATTTGTCTCACTGTGGCCCTGCGGTCGCTGTAAACAATTTACAAGTCCCCCCCTGGCGTCGGTGAGCTGCGGACGACACATGGCTGGATGACGGTTTGGCCATGTGTGCACCATTTTTGATACGTGCTCATTACAGCAGCACGTGAAGAACCCACAAGCTGCGCTGTTTTTGAAATCGTAATTCCGAGGCGCTGTGCCGTCACGATTTGCTCTTTATCAAACTTTGATAAATTAGAAGCTTTTCCCATTCTGACTCCAAACACTGTACTAACCAAAAACCAGCCTGGGGTTTTATGTATACTGCTCCGGGAACTTCACATGCGCCACTGTTTGGTCTCTAGGCTGGGGGTGGACATAATTGAAGGCTCATCGGTGTATATCCAGTATCCTTAAACAGTAACAGGTGTTTCAATTTACTTCCGATATTGGAGGTTATATTATTTAACGTGCATTAATGCATTTGCATTTTTGAACTTCACTTTTAGTTGGTAAAGTTCGATGAACACTTACCGCACGTGGGGCTTGGCTTTCAATTCATATTTCCGTTATGTGGATGCGGCACGGGGGTTTTTCATTTGGCCACGGGTCTGCTTCTTTCTTTTTTTTTCCGTTGGAATTTATTTTGTCTCATCACCAAATGAGTTTTTTCCTTTGCTGCATCCTCATTTACTTCAATATTTATTCTTTATTACTTCTGTGTCCCATTTTTTTATTAAATGGTTAGGATAACCAAAGCTGCCTGCAATTTTTTTTATTTTATTTTATGAATTTGATCAATGAAGAAATCAAATTCATAAAAAAAAAAATTGCAGGCAGCTTTGGTTATCCTAACCATTTAATAAAAAAATGGGACACAGAAGTAATAAAGAAAATAAAAAATAATGCTGTAGTAAATAAAAAAGGAAGTAAAATATTTAAATGGTTTTCCTTACATAAAAGGTACTACCAATGAAATTAATAATATTTGTAAAAAGCATAACATTCAAATTGGAGGAAAAGTAAATACCATAAAAAATATAGTAATAAAAAATAATGAAAAAATAAAAATGTTAGAAAAAGCGGGTATTTACTCAATTCCTATTACTGAAAATCCTCCAATAGCTTATATAGGAAGTACCAAAAATAAACTTAAACACAGATTAAAACAACACGTAAAAAACTGGCAGAAGAAAGAAGAAAAAACAGCACTTATCCAATACTGTCTGGATAACCAAAAATATCCTAAATTCGAAAATATAAAAATCAATAAAAACTGTAAATCCGAAAAACACCTCAGAATAGCAGAGTCGGTAATGATTGAAAAAAATAGGACAAAAGTTTGCAACCATAATGACCCTAATAATTTCAGAAACAGCTGGAAAAATTTATTTAAAATTGAGCAAAAAAATGAAAAAGTTCGAAAAATGAGGTCACTGACCAACAAGAGATGGCGCCACAACGCCCAAGAAGAAGCGATAGCCGATGACGGAAGCAGCCCGCGAGAACCACCGAAATGCCCAGCTGACACGGTCCGTGCTAGTCGGAGCAAAACGTCCCCTCGAAGACGGTAAAGGAGTTTTACCGAAAGTACTCGGGTATGAATAAATATTGAAGTAAATGAGGATGCAGCAAAGGAAAAAAACTCATTTGGTGATGAGACAAAA
This sequence comes from Macrothele yani, assembly GCA_039090855.1. NCBI lineage: Eukaryota > Metazoa > Arthropoda > Arachnida > Araneae > Macrothelidae > Macrothele > Macrothele yani. The sequence continues at coordinate 28,046,376 of CM077002.1, read as the reverse complement.
TAAATTCCAACAGGGAAAAAAAAAAAAAGAAGCGGACCCGTGGCCAAATGAAAAACCCCCGTGCCGCATCCACATAACGGAAATATGAATTGAAAGCCAAGCCCCACGTGCGGTAAGTGTTCATCGAACTTTACCAACTAAAAGTGAAGTTCAAAAATGCAAAAGTAACAGGTGTGGTTGGGAGAGATGTGTGGGTTGCTATGTTATCAGCTAATCGTGCTGTGAGGAAGGGGGGGATGCAGCCCATCTTTGGCCGAAGGTGGAAGCTAGCTGCAGTTTTTCCGCCTTTGTTTCACGTCAAGGAAGTTGCTAGTCATTGTGGCTCCGAACTACCACTCGCATGCTGATTTTTCTTTTCTTAACACTGTCATCATCATCATCATTGTCAACCATTATCAATCCACTGCTGGACGAAGGTCTCCCCAAGTTTCCTCCACAACGGTCTGTCTTGTGCCAGTCTCCTCCATGTCACTCCCGCATATTTACGAATTTCATCCACCCATCTCCCATGTGGTCTTTTTCTGGGTCTTTTCCTGTCCCTTGGAATCCAATCTAAAATTTCGGCTGTCCATCTATGGTCTGTCCTTCTGGCAGTATGTCCAGCCCATTGCCATTTCAGGGATTTAACTCTGATCATGATGTCTTCCACTCTCGTCATTTTTCGGATCCACGAGTTCCTCTTCTTATCTCTCCTGGTTACACCAAGCATGCACCTCTCCATGCTGCTTTGAGTTGTCTGCAGCCTTTGTATGTCTCTTTTAGTTAAGGTCCACGTCTCTGCACCATACGTAAGCACTGGAAGGATGCATTGATCAAACACTTTTCTTTTAAGACATAATGGCATATTGCTCTTGAAAATTATGCTGTTTCTTCCAAAAGCTCTCCAGGCAAGTTTTGTACGCCGATTAATTTCTTCATCAATGTGACCCTCACTTGATATCTGCTGTCCAAGATAAACATACGTATCTGTTATCTCCAGTTTTTCTCCATCAATCGATAAATCTTCATTTCTTGTAAAAGCATTGAACATCACTTTTGTCTTCTGAAAGTTCATTTTTAATCCCACTTCTTTACTCTTGTCAGCAAGTTCCTGGATCATACTCTGCAGCTCTGATGGGGTAGTTGCAAAAATGACTACGTCATCAGCAAAACGAAGGTGGGTTAGATAATCTCCATTAATCTTTATCCCTTTGTTTTCCCAGTTCAGTGATTGAAAGACATTTTCCAATGTGGCATTAAAGAGCTTCGAAGATATGGTGTCACCTTGTCTCACTCCCTTTCCAATTTTTATGTGTGTTGTATTTTCAAACAGCCGAATCTTTGCACTTGCATTTTCATAGATGTTATTAATAATATTAATGTATGCATCTTCAATACCGCAGGATTTCAGAGCCGTGGTAACTGCTGATGGTTTCACCGAATCAAAGGCTTTTTCATAATCGATAAAAGCCATGCACAATGGAAGTTCATATTCCCTCGCTCTTTCAATTAGTTCTCTCAGTACGTGGATATGATCTATTGTGCTGTAGCCACTCCTGAATCCAGCTTGTTCTCTCGGTTGAGCCATGTCCAGTGTTACCTTCAAGCGGTGTGAAAGAACTTTAGTGAAGATTTTATAAACCACTGATAGGAGGCTGATAGGTCTGTAGTTCCTGAGATCCTCAATGTCCCCTTTTTTATGTAGCAGGATCATTGTAGCATTGTTCCAATCCTCAGGAATCTTCCCTTCATTAAGGCATCGAGTGAAAATTTGGGCGAGTACTGTTTCAATTTCTCCACTTGCTTCTTGTATGATGTCTATAGTAATTCCATCTTCTCCTGGAGCTTTCCCCCGCTTCATGTTCTTGATTGCATGAGCAACTTCTGCTGGGAGGACTGGAAGAACTCTGGTACCTTTCATGATGTCTTAACACTGTATGCTCCCATAAGTTACCCGGCGCTGTTGGCCAAATATGGCCCTTGCGCCGTTTAAATCCACCAACCCTTTGTACAGGGTTTGCACAGCCACAGGAATTCTGTACAAGTCCTGGAATTTGATTTCCCTTTTCTCCAGACCTGGAAAGTCCTTGATGTTTGATATTTTTGTGAAAGGTCCTGGAAATTTTTAACACACACACACAAAAAAAGTGCTTGGATTGATTGTGATACTTCATTCTAGCTCCTTGCGGCATCTGCTTGTGATGACATCACGTCTTTCCGTGGAGATGTGGTGTCATCTCATGTGACATGGCAGTGGAGGATGTTTGAGTGCCATATTTTCGGTGATCTTTGTTTGTGGTATACCAGTTGTGTGCTGTTGGAGTCGCAACAGCCTGTGGAAATTTTGCAGCAAATGTCCAAGATAAGCCTTCGTCTTAGCACATGCTTTCCTGACTGAAGGTGTTTGATATTTGGCCTCCATGCATCCATTGTGCATGGGAATAAATGACTATAGACTATGGAATCTTCAGCACTATGGTGAAATTGTTTTGTATTGGGTTGGAAAGAAAGTAATGTCTGATGATGAGGTACTCAAAATCGAAGCCCAGGCCACGATGCACATTGGCCACTGAGATAGTGCAACACAGCGGCATGACATCAGCTGGTGGGTGGCTTAAGTCAGTGGCATTTAGCCATCAGAAGGCGAAGAGTGTAAGTTCCATCCAACATGGAAGTGGACAAGGAGCACATCTACCATTGCATGCTGTACGAGTTTTATCTCAGTAGCATTCCTACAAGTGCTGTAAAAAGCATTACCAGTGTGAACCCCAATACCACATCACAGTGTCAGTGCTGTCCTAGTTTGAATGGCTGCAAGGGGGAAATTTTGACCTATCAGATCATCTCAAAGCCAGAAGACCTGCAACAGTAGACATGCATTTGAAGACCTTTGTGGAGACCGACCCACACGTGACCTTGTGGGAGTTGGCCGAACAGCTGGGATCTAGCCACATGGGCATTATCACACACCTACATCAGTTTGAGAGGGTACACAAGAAGGGAGTTTGGGTACCCCTTCAACTCACAGTTTAGCACAAAACAAATAGCACGAGTGCATGCGTTTTCCTGCTTGCCGGTGACTGGAGTTGCATAAAAATAAAATGTATCTGCGTGCACAACCATTAAAACAGAAAACATGCTGCAAACCCGCAAATCACGATAACAATAGAATAAGATTTATAATTTAAAGAAAAATTTATAACAAATAATTATTAGAACATTACAGATTCTAGAGAGGACAAAGTACATTACGACTGAATGCGTAGAAATGTGTGTAAAATGGACCTTAAGACCAAAAGTTTAAAATATTGAACTATGAACCTCATAAAAACAAGATACTAATTAAAGAAAGTTTTCATATCTAGAAAAGAAGTTCCGTTAACGAACCTTCAAAAATTATAAATAGCATTTTCAATAACTTAATTCAAAAATAGTAGACTTATAAAATACAAAAGGAAAAGATTTTAATTTTATAACTGGCAATTGCAAGAGAAACATGGCAATAAAATTTAAATTCTTTCTGTGTAAACAGAACTTCTGTTACAGTTCCTATGTATTGAGAACAAACAGGGCTTGATAAAATCAAGAGGCCAGAAACGTCTGTAAAAACAAAAGAACTCACTATGGAAAGATGTGAAAAATAGTAGAACATTCTCACGTTAAGATAGAATTAAATATATCAATCTGAGTAAAGCCTTGAGTAGGTGTTTTAATTGTTTATTTTTTTAATCTACAAGCCAAAACTATCTGCAGAATCTGCTAATAATTTGGAAGCTATCTGTGTACAGCGTACAGTCTATATTCTGCAACTGCTGGTGACCACGTCGAGCCGTTCTTGGACCTTATTGTGACAGGTGATGAGAAAAGGATCATGTACAACAATGTCAGTGTCCAGAAACAGTGGTTAAACCCCAACCAGAAGCCCATGCCAAGCCCCAGAGCCAGTTTATGCCCATGTAAAATCTTGCTGTGTGTTTAGTGGGATATTCCAGGTGTCATGTTTTTGAGCTGGCTTTGGGCTAATAATTAGTCTAGGCGAAATGACTAATAATGATTGGTACCTAAGATAAAGTTAGACATTAATTTGCTTACAAACCTTACAAAGAAGAGATCAAATTAAAGCTGTTAAAAACGTCTAGGGTGTGTGTCTTTTCTGTGCACGAGCAAAAATGCAATATGATCATAACAGAAATTCTAAATTTAAAACCGTGTGCAAAAAGATTGTTTTATTTCAGCCAAAGTTGGAATAATTAATTTTAAAAGAACATTTGTTTCCTTCATCTCATAAATGAAAGACTGGGCATTCGTGTGCTACAGGCAGGGTCCTAACCTGATACTCTTCCTTTGTGTGTATATGTGCCACTGAGCTCCCATATCTGGAACATATTTGTTCAGCCCTGCATTTGTGTGTATAATAATTGCATTTTGAAGTCTTTCATCCAACACCATTTTATTTGCTACTGTAACCACTTTGAAAAGCCTGTTGTTGTTTTTTTGTAGTTTTGTGCACAAAAACATTTAGATACTTATAAAGAACGTGGATACAGCTTTTATCTATTACTTAACAGTAATCCAATGATACGTGATTTTAGTTTTAATTTATACTGGCTGATCAAGTTTTTCCGAAAGAGGTAGCGCTAGCAGAACAATGAGATGGGGTAGTATTTTTGGAATTTGCCATATATAGCTGTTAATGCAAGCTATAAGTCAAACTATGATTACTAAAGGCTTACATGTCTTGGTGTCTGCTCAAAAAGGTGATTTTTCAAACATACACATTTTATGCTTCTGTTCAATACATCAATGCTTATTTAGGTGTAACTAGCCCTTGCGAAACTGCTGAAATTTCTACTAGCCAATGTAGCTAGTGGAATAAAAATTTTACTAGCCAAATGACAAAATCTACTGGCCATACGAAATTAAAAAAAAATAATAGAATTTAAGTAACTTCTCTACTTGCATTTCGATGAAATTAAATAGGCGCATGTTTTTTTTTGTTTTTTTTTTCTTTCTAATGAGAGACACCTTCCCCATTAACCATAAAAACAGATGTAGAGCAGTTGCTGCATAGGATCATTAGATTGACTCCAAATATTGTATATGCTTTTGTTCCAAAATGATTGAGTTTTTGATAATTTATTTTCAGTGGTGTAATATCATTTTATTACTATCTTAATTTACTCATAAATAATTTATTTTTGAGAGGCCATTGAATTTAGATGTCTGATTTCTTTTAATAATATTTAAAACAAAGGGACAAAAGCTAGGATATATATACATAAAGTGGCAATGTTGATACAGTTTACTACTGATACATATTGTGTCTGATCTTCCCATCAAAGGTATATATATATGCCCACCACAATTGAATAGCATTTTGAGGATCAAAACTTCAATTGAAGTCCCATTGCATCTAATCATTAAATCATTTAAAGTGTCATTATTCAGACATGCCCAATTACTGGTTTTTGTGAGGTTCATTGCTGATGCTCCACGTCAATGGGCTCCTACGTTGCTGCCGCCGAAGTGCTTGCTCGCTGCACCGCAGCAATTTTCTTTCGCTCCCGATATTTTCTCACGTGTCCTACCACGGAGATTGTGGTGTTTATCGAAAGCTGACGAGTTGCTCTTCCACGTAGACTACGTTTGATGTATTTCTGCTTGGCTTTTCGACGAGTATGTGCCGACATCGTGAATTTTTTAAAATGTGTCAACTGCGATCTAAAGTTTCACAACCAAACCGTATTTGATTTCACTTCTAGTGTTTTAAATCAACAGATCTCGACGTTAGCTTTTGTTTGAGACCAATTTCGCTGTCGTAGCGCTTTGCAGTGCCGAGTTATACTGTTAAGAAGTTTGCGCTGCACAGCGCCCCCCCCGCTTACTCAAGGTCACTAACAAGTCTTTGTTCCCTTAGCTAACGAATTAACGAATTCCACTAGGTTGGTTTGGTTCGCCTTGATAATATTGAAATTATTAGACCGTACTCGATGCCCATTTTTCGTAACGCTCAACTTTCCGTGGCCACCTAGTACTGTTCTGATTTTAAAGACTTTTCACGTCAAAAAACCCCCTGACACATTGTTCTTAAGCTGTGGTGAATTTCCTATTGTTCTTAAGCTGTGGTGAATTTCCAAGACCTAACGCGTGGAACATGTGGCCTCTTAATAGCATCATCAATGCACAGAGGCCCGATAAGAAACCTGTGTCCGCATCCCTACGATGTCCAAGATTACTTGCCTGGCAGGCAAATTTCCGATGAGCAGTCCCCCAATTTAGCGTCTGGAACGAGACACCGCAAGAAACTACATCGGAGACGCGTGTGTGCATGAGGATCAGCCGATATTTGTACATGTCTCGGACTGGGAAAACCAGTTTGAACAACAGTGCTCGGCGGCGCGCTATGGTGATTACATCGCGAGCATTTACCGCGGAAGGTGGTGATGAATCGTAGTTTCGTCAGTCGAAACACCGTAACATCGATGTTAAATTCACACCATTTTTTTTTGTGTGATGTTTCGATACATTGCAGTCCTAGTGTGTGTATGTGTGGGGGGGATAGTTGCTCACTTGGGGGGGGGGAAATCTACTCTCCATCATTGGCTACTATACTAAAAAATTTACTAGCCACTATGAAATATCTGGTCGCCATTTGGCGACTGGCGACCAACATTCGCGAGGCCTGGGTGTAACTGCCGAAGCTCGGACCTTCCTGACTTATACTCGTCGACAACACAACCCTTATGGTATTACAGTTGTAGTCTTTGTTAAAAGTAATAGAAATAACTTTTAAACATACCGTATTGTACTCAGGTCATCCTGTTTAAAATCAATTATTCATCAACTCCTGTGCTGGAGGTGACTGTCGTATGATAAAACTGATCCTGTAGGCTGTCGCATGAGATGTAATGAAATGGTGACCTCGTATTAAAAGTGAGGGTAGTCAACAAGTAAAAGCAAAGAACAAGATTTGAAGCAAGAACTGTCAATTAAAAAGGAACTGAAAATCAAGATCATGCTGAATCGGTCGTGAAAGCCAACGAATCCTCGTCACATTATCTGAGCCACTGCCGTGTGACCACGCTATGCGTTTCACCAGCACTCACTGGCATCCTCAGGTGTGAAACGAACTGCAGACCGCTCAGGGTCGTACTGATTGTGGTACAAAGATTTTCTTTTACCACCGAGTCACGTTTACCCATCATTACGTCCCGTGGGCGTCTGCCGTGCCATCAGCTGGCAGTCTTCGCATTTTGTCTTTGCGTGCATCTCGCCTTTTCTTCAAGATGTTTTTATGTACAGCACTCTCTGTTTCAATTAAATTCCACCATGCATATGAAAGATTAGTGGGAGCATTATTGTTACATATATTTTCTCTAAGTTTATATATGCATACGGCTTCAGATGTTATTATTTCTTCCCAAGTTTTATGTTTTGCCATGATTTTTATACTTGTTCAGTCCGGTGTTACATTATTTATCGTGCAGTAATAAATAAGTGCTGTTTTATTTTCAAGCTTATTCCAGTTATTAGTATGTTCAAATAATCTAATTTCAAAATTACTCTTTATGCTACCTATGTATATTGTTTTTTTATTATTGTTCCCAGTCGTTGGAATGCTGTGCACTCCGGCCCTTTTGCAATAAAGGTGTATTTTCATGATTCTGCATCATTATTTTACCAATGTCATTAGTTGTAACACCAAATTTTAGGTTGGTCTTCATACATATGTTCTTTAGAAGTTGGTTATCTCTGTTATGTATGGCTTTGTACCACAATCAGTACGACCCTGACTGGTCTGCAGTTCGTTTCACGCCTGAGGATGCCAGTGAGTGCTGGTGAAACGCATAGCGTGATGACCTGGCAGTGGCTCAGATTCATGGCTTTCACGACCGATTCAGCATGATGTTTTTATCGTACGTCTTGATTTTTAGTTCCTTTTTAATTGAAAGTTCTTGCTTCAAATCTTGTTGTTCTTTGTTTTTATCCATTGACTACCTTCACTTTTAATACGAGGCCACCTTTATTTCATTACATCTCATGTGACAGGCCTACAGGACCAGTTTTATCATACGAAAACCTCCAGCACAGTAGTTGATGAATAATTGATTTTAAGCAGGACAACCTAGTATAGTAAGGTATGTTTTAAAATTATTTCTATTACTTTTAACAAATACTACAACTGTAATACCGTAATGGCCATGTTGTCGGTGAGTATAAGTCAGGAAGCCTGAGCTTCGGTAGTTACACCTAAATAAGTGTTGACGTGCTGAACAGAAACATAAAATCTGTATGTTTTTAAAAATCACCTTTTTGAGCAGACACCAAAACATTTAGCTTATAAACCACGTAAACATATTATACAGTATATATATGTATATATTGATTATCACTCTACTAAAATCTTGTTTGTGGTAAGAAAATCTGGTCATTTTTGAACTTAAAAAAATTGCTGATTATTCTATGTGACAAAGAACTGTTTTGTTTTTTCCTGTTAAATGTAAACAGTGATTCTGATCGTTGCTTCATAGAGAATACAATGATTTTTCTATTCTTTCTAGGCTGTTTTTAAATACGCCCTCATAAGCTAAATTTGTTCTAATGATTTTTTTTTCTTGAATAACATTATTTGAAGATAGACTTTTAAAATGGGTGTCGTGCTATTTCGGCTACTGGGTGTACACTATTTATTTGAATGTTTTCTAGTTAAAATATTTGTGTGACTGAAAATTATTTTGTGTTGGAATTATTTGTTTCTTAGATTTGCAAACTATTTCTTTTTTTCTATCAGATTTTAAAAAAGCTGGAGGAGAAAGAAATGTCAAGGCCAGGAACTCCAGAGATTGTGGAGTTAGTTCCCAAACCCAAAGTAATAGAGGTGGTAAACATTTCTGACTCCAGTGATGAAGAGCCTGCTTTGCCAAACCCTTTCAAACCCCCTTTCAATATGGATGGTTTAACTTTTGAAGAAGTTGGAGCTCTGATGGTATTATGCCATTTTCCACGCAGGTCGTTGAGAGACACTCTTTTGGAGATTATGAGGGTTCGTAACATTGTGATTCCCTAATGAACTACAGGTATTGAAATTTCAGATATAAAAGCAGTACATGTATATGGGTTTCATTGTTCTAGTTGGTATGTTTGAGGCATGTTTTATAGTACAGTTTCTTAGCTGGAGTAAATTGTTGAGCATGTGCCCATTTACAGCCACAACAGTAGCAGCAACAGATGCCATGGATTCCAAATTTTAGAAACTATAACTTGAATTAAAAATAAAAACTTGTGATTTTTCTAATTGGCCAGTGGATAATCAAAATCTAGTGGCCACCTTGCTTAGGGCTATTCAGTGCTGTTATACATCATATTGCTGCACTGAACCCTTTATATACAGTCATTTCCAAAAGTTTTAAGACCACCTGTTGATATTAGGAGATTTCTGCCGATTGCATCATCTACTCTCTGTATTACTCAACTTCCTGTCGGTGTTGCATCATCCTACAGCAGCTGATAAAGTTTGGGGATGTGTGCGAGCGTCAGTTTGCTTGTGGTTTTCATGCTGAGAAGTTTTGTAAGTATTTCCAATATAGCGAAAAATGGGCAAAAAGCGTCATTAAGTGTTACTCAGAGGGCACAAATAGTGACTTTATATCATGCAGGATTCTCCGAATGTGACACAAGCAGAAAGGTGAATGTGAGCAAGACTGCTATTCATAATACGATCATGAAATATCGAGATACAGGTGAATTTAGTGACTGAAAGAGAAGTGTACGTCCAAAGAAAACCCCACTTGATGACAATTCCATAAGGCAAATAGTTATGCGTTCTCCGAGGAGTTCTTGCAAGAAAATCAAGGGCTTTCTACATTCAGAAGGATCTGATATTAGTACTGTTTTTCGACGTCTTAGCTAAGATTTTGGATTAAAGTCTTATAAACCTGCACATAAACCTAGACTAACTTCTGTCATGAAAAAGAAGAAACTCCAGTTTGTGAAGCGTCATCAGTGGTGAACTGCTGAAAATTGGAGCCAAGTTCTTTTTTCCGATTAATTAACTGTGCGTCAGTTTGAATCACGTGAAGCACATGTTTGATGACCAAAAGGCAAAAGGTTTGATGAAAAATACACCGTTAGCACCGTGAGACATCCGCATAGTCAGATGATATGGGGTGCCATGTCAGCATCCGTTACTGCTTCATTATCCTTTTTGCCAACAGACACTACCATAACTGGTCCTTTTCATGTAGAAATGTTACATGAGAAGCTGTTATCTCATATGCAAGTGCACAGATGTACAATCTTTACGCATGATAGTGCTCCATGCCACAGAACAAAGACAGTAAAGGGCTACCTGCAGAGGAAAACCATAGCTGTGCTTGACTGTCCAGTAACAGTTTCGACCTTAAACCATCGAAAATTTGTGGACCGTTTTAAAAGACAAGGTAGGAGAAAAATAGCCATCAAATTCCCAAGCTTTGATTGACACGATAAAGTATGTGTGGTGCAAAGACGTTTCAAGTGATTACTGCAAATCCCTTATTGAGAGTATGCCACATCATATTCTGTCCATTATAAAAAACAAAGGTGGCCACACAAAGTACAGATTTTGGTCTTTTTGTGTTCTAAAGAATATAAGTATTCATCTGTGGTGTCATTTTAAAACTCTTAATTTTCAATAAATTGACAGGTGGTCTTAAACTTTTGCAGATGACTGTACATACACTGCCGGAAAGTGAAAAAGAACACCAAGAAGGAATTGGCAGACGATCATGAAATTTACATATGTTAATGGGGTCGAGTTTACGTAGGTGTGGTGCAAATTTCGGAACCAACCGGTGAGCGCTTACACCACAGCACGGCATAATATGCAAATTATCATCGGTGGTATTTAAGGAGATCGGCGTACGGACAAGTGCGAAGACCCTGAAGAAGCTGCAATTCCTGGGCATGGAAGAAGTGTACGATTTCAGCAGTTATCGGACTTTGAGTGACGTCGTCTAGTCGGACTCCACGAGGCCGGGGGTTCATATAATCGTATTGCGCAGCGAATTGGACGGGAAGTATCGGTGGTGGTACGATGGTGGCATAGATTGTCCGAGGAACATTCCCACATGAGAAGGCGGGGAACCGGGAGTCACAGACGGACTGATGAGCGGACCGATCAACGCATAAGAATAGCGGCATTGTCAAGCAGAACATCCACTGCGACGCAAATCCGAGTTGCCATTGCACCTGAGGTGACTGTGTGAACAATCCGCAACCGTTTACTGGATGCAGGACTACGTGCATGTGTGCCTCTGGCATGTGTACCTCTGACTCCAGCCCACCGTCGGGAACGGCTGCCGTAGTGTCGCCCACGTCTGCACTGGAGAATGCAATGGTGATCTGTCGTGTTCAGCGATGAAAGCAGATTCTGCTTGGGAGCCTCCGATGGCCGTATGCGTGTTCTCAGACGCACAATGGAACGTCTCCACCTTTCTTGCATCCGCCAGCAACACACAGGGCCTACACCTGGTCTCCTGGTGTGGGGAGCGATCAGCTATCACTCCCGTACACAACTAATGTTTGTACCGGGCACGTTAAACAGCACCTCCTACATCAACATCATTCAGCCCGTTGTGCCATTTGTAAGGTTGGTCCATCGTGGTGTTTTCCAGCAAGATAACGCACGCCTACACACGGCACATGCAACGCAACATGCACTTCAGGGTGTGAGACAACTTTCATGGTTCACCGGATTAGTCCCCCCATTGAGCACGTGTGGGATTTTATGAGATGACGACTTATCCGGTCTCCACGGCTAGCCACGACCATCCCCGATTTACGCGTCCAGGTTGAGGATGCTTGGAACTCAATACCCCAAACTTACATCCAACATCTGTACGACAGACTCCATGCCAGAATTGCATGGTGTGACGCAGTTCATGGAGGTTCAGCCTCGTACTAACCATGTTACATGGAAATGTTATTTTCCAGTTTACCAGCAAATACAGCTGTATTTTGCCATAATGTTTTGATCACGTTATCCTCTGTATTCCGTTATTATGCTGTATAAATTTCGTTGGTATCAGATGTCTCCTTGGTGTTCTTTTTTCACTTTCCGCCAGTGTATTTAGACGTAGATACATTATCTACCAATAAGTGTCCGGTCACGCCTACCAATCGTGTCACTTGGATATTCCACAATCGCCACTAGGTGGACGACCAGTATATAGGTAGCAGAACACAATAGGTGAGCATACTAGTTGAATAGAGGCAGCATGGCAACTAGTCCAGAACTTGCTGATTTTGAGAGGGATGTCATCATGAGGTGCCACACAGGAGATATGTCCATACGTGTAATCTGCACTTGACTGGACCATGCAAAATCAATGGTTGGTGATGTGATAACCAAATGGAGACGTTCTGGCAGTACTGGTGCCGAGAAACATCCCGGTTGGACCCAGAAAATGACAGGGACAGAGACCGGCACGTGTTGCAGCTGGTAGCACAGAAAAATTTGCTGAAATCAGCGCAGAGCATCTGTGAAGAGTTCCAGATGAACACTAACACCACTGCGTGCATTAATACGGTTCGAAAAGAGCTCCATTCACTGGGTTTCCATGGCAGAGCAGTGGCACACGCGCCGAACATTGCGAAATCGAACAGGGTGGCACGTCTAGCCTGGTGCAAAGAGTGTGTAAACTGGACAATCGATCAGTGGAAAATAGTATTATGGAGTGATGAATCCAGGTTCACATGCTCCCAGTTTGATGGTAAGGTATGGGTGTGGTGACAGACAGAAAATGCCTGCTATTGCAGCGTGTAGTACCCACTGTAAAGTTTGGTGGTGGTGTTTTTGTATGGGGTGCGTTAGCTGGTATGGACTTGGACCTCTTGTTGTGGTCCTTGATGGTGGTTCACTGCATTGACATTCTGGTTAATCAGCTGCTTCCTATGCTGTGACAGTTATGTGGAACAGGTGAATGTTATGACCAGGATGATAACGCATCCTGCCACAAAGCTGCAGCTGTTATGGACTGGTATGCAGAGGTGGGTTTGCAATGACTGCCTTGGCCTTCCCAGAGTCCAGACCTCAACTCCATAGACTGCCTTTGGGACAAAGTGGAATGGTGGTTGGTGTCGAGACCAACATGTCCCAATTCTGTTGCTGAATTCAATGTGGCTTTGCATGCGGAATGGCGATGAATTCCTCTTAATGACACCCGCAATTTGATCAAAAGCCTTCCTCAACTAGTATTGGTAATAAATCCAGTCCAAGGGCAGACATGCCAGATGTTAGGACAAGCATTTTCTATTCACATGTTAATTTCTTCAGTGGCCGCACAATTATTGGTACATAGTGTGAATATATGCTAAAGTGCCACAAAAAACAACAACAACTGGGGTACCTCTAATACTGGATGGGTCCTCCTCACAATCGGATAATGGCAGCAACGCAATGGAGCATGGACACCTCTAGCTATCTGTAGTACTGTGGAGACAGTATGCATCATACTTCCTAAAGAGCATCGCACAATTCCATAATATTTGCCGGTGGAGGATTCCTGGCATTGACGTCACGTCGAACAGCATCCCAAATGTGTTCGATAGGTTAAAAATCTGTGAATGAGAAGGCCTAGTGTGAATGCCAAACTCCATGGAACGTTCCTCCATCCATGATCAGGTGGCACATTGTGTTAAAAAGGGTTGCATTGTTTGGAGTGGTTGTATGACATGAACGATTTCGAATGATCCCCAAGGATGGTTATGTAGTCTCCGTCAGTGAGAACAGTCTGCAGATGTATGAAGGGTGGGTCGTAATGCGTGCCAGCTGAAAACACCCCGCACCATAACAGAGCCACCACCAGCATGCACTGTCCCTTGTAGGCATACAGGATCCATTACCTTGTGGGGTTGTCTCAATATGTGGAGTTGTCTGTCAGCCCGAAACAGTTGCTACAGCGATTCATTGGACCAGGCTACATGTTTTGAGAAATCTTGTGTCCAGTGACGTTGTTTCCAAGCCCAGGAGAGGTACACAGTCTTGGATCGTCGGGTCAGCAATGGCATTCGGGTGGGCCATCGGCTGCGGAACCCCAAAGAATGCAGGAAATGTTGCACTGTCCAAATGCTAATACTACTACTGTCCCCAGCATTGAATTGTGCCGTGATTTGCTACAATGTTGCACACCAGGCGGATGTTGCGATGCGTTTCAGATGCTGCTGTCCACAATAGTCCAAGGTTTTTTTTACAGACACAAGAGTCTCACGCTCGGGATTCCCCCTCCCAAGTTCATGTAGTCTAGGTACACCTATCAAATTGTTGACAGTGTAAATCCAAATTTCCTGGTAATTTCAAAGATGGAGTGACCCATCTCCCAGGCCCTGACTGTCATACCACATTCATACCTGCAAACTCTTCCAGATTTTGAATTTTTCCGTTTATTTTTTTTATTTCCGGTTTTCCTGCTGGAAGAACTTTTCTTCCGGATTTTTAAAATTTTCTGTATTTTTTGCTAAAAATATCCCTATAAATAAAACACATAACAGATGGGAATTTTGTGCCAATGTGCGCCAAAACAAAAATCTTGCGCTATCTTGCTACAAAAGGCAGATTTTGTGCCAGAACACCCGTGCCCCATAGTCATCGTTGGGACTTCGGCACAATAAATTCTCCATTCCGCTTGACGCTGAATAAGATCTTGCAGTGGGAAAAAAGATTCAGACTCCAACTATTGCGGATTTTACGTAGTTACTATGGAAATCGTCAGTCTTCTACTGATGATGGAAATCATCGAGTATGCTATGGAAATCGTCGGTCTTCTACGGATGACGGAAAACATAGAGTATGCTATGGAAATCGTCGGTCTGCAACGGACGACGGAAAACATAGAGTATGCTATGGAAATCGTCGGTCCGCTACGGACGACGGAAAACATAGAGTATGGTATCAAAATGTGATATAACTTGTATTATAAACATCTAAAAATTATCAGATGCATAAATGTTGTTTGCACATAGTTAAAAAAATCATTAGAAATGTTCGCGCACAATTTTACACATTTGAATTTTCTAAGGTTGGCAGGTATGCACATTCAAAATCACTTAAATCCCGATAAGCTGCCATCTGAACTGCAAATGCTAATAAATACTTGAGCTTGCATATACATGTATACAGGGTGCATAGGAAAGTCCCTTTAGCCTGGAATAACTTGTGAATGGAGAGAGGTACAGTTATGCAAGTGAGATAACGGTATAGTAAAGCGACTACGCTCGATCGAATGCAAGTGATAGCAGCACCCTTAGTGGGGAAATGTGGAAGTTAGCCATTGCAAATCGAAAAAAGAGATAAAGCAAAATTTCCAATTACAAAGTTGTAGAGCATCAATTAATTACTGCAAAATGACACGGATAAGATTAATTGTCGCCTGAATACCCTAAAATGTCCGAAATCAATGCACGACAATTTAAATCTGCATATTTACATTTCGCAAATGTAGCCGTATGCAAATGCAGATTGTGACATTGTACCGTACCTACAATATAAAAACCAGTAGCAGGATGTACCCTGATCAGAAGTTTAGGTCTACGTATGCTGTGTCAGAATGGCGAGCTTGGATTTCTGGGATTACGTAAAAATCAGGTGTATGCTACAGTACCTACAAGTCTGCTGGATCTACATCGTCGTTTTACAGATGCTTACAATAGTGTAACACCTTCCATGCTGAGGAATGTGCATGCAGAGTTACTTTCACAAATACAAATGTGTATTGTGGGCAATAGCAAACTCTTTGAACATACTCAACATTAACTTTTTATCACAGTGCGCCAGTTTGCCTTTTTTGTTCTTGTTTTGTCTGATGTCATCAAATTGTATTGACATAAATACACATTTATGCAATAAATTGTGTGTATTTGCTCATACCTATGCCTGTCCCCGTCAAACGTTCACACAAAAGGTCGTGCATCGATTTCGGACATTTTTAGGGTATTCAGGCGACAATTTATCTTATCCGTGTGAAACAAATGTCGTTTTGTACTAATTAATTAATTGATGCTCTACAACTTAATAATAAGAAATTTTGCTATCTCTTTTCGTTTTCGATTTGCAATGGCTAACTTCCGCATTTCGCCACTAGGGTGCTGCTATCGAGCATTCGATCAGGCATAGTCGCTTTACTATACCATTATCTCACTTGCATAACTGTACCTCTCTCTGTTCGCAAGTTATTCCAGGCTAAAGGGACTTTCCTATGCACCCTGTATATGCCTCTGCAGCAGTTACTCTGGCTTTTTTAAAGTTTTTGCCAAATTCATTTTTTTTTTTTTTTCGCCAAAGGTTATAATACACTGGCGTGCAAAAATTAAGGATGAGACGGTTTTTCGAATGCAACGTCGTGCAGAAGTGCTCCACATCGACTCAAATCATACCATAAGATCCCCAAGATGTAAGAATATGGGACAAGTGAGCAAAATTGTCCAAAAAAGTAATCCAAAGGATACAAAGGCACTTTATTGAAAAGGTAGCTTCGAGCACAACTGGACAGAAGACAGAAACGTCCAAGTGACAGGTGGCTGCCAAGAAAAATCCAGTGTTTAGAAAGGGATATGATCACCCCTGACTGTGTTGCAGGATTTACAACGTCTGTCCATGCTGAGGACGAGGTTGTCAAGGAGCTGTTGAGGCATCGCGGCCCATTCCTCTTGTAGCGCCAATTGCAGCTGCGGAATCGTTGCTGGTGACGAGCTGCCAAGCGTCTCCCGAAAAGGTGTTCGATTGGATTTAGGTCGGGGACCTTGCGGGCCAATCCATGCGTAGAATATCTTCACTCTCCAACAGCTCTGCAACTGCCACTGTACGATGAGGTGTGGCGTTGTCGTCCATGAAGAGGAACTCTGGACCCACAGCACCTATAAACAGATGCACGTGAGGCAGGAGAACCTCGGTACAATAGTGGACACCAGTGACTGAACCTCCTTAGAAGATGTGGAGGTCAGTACGGCTACCAAGCATGATACCGCCCCAAACGAGAAATCCGCCACCTCCAAACCGGTCCCTTTCGATGATGTAGGAGGTGTGATTGCGTGTTCCCTGCTCCCTCCAGATGTGTATACGTCCAGAATTGCTCGTCAGATTCAATCGGCTCTCATCCGTAAAGAGAACTCGACCCCATTGCTGATGTGTCCAGTTCTTGTGTTCCTGGCACCACAGAAACCGCCGTCTCCGATGAGCAGGCATTAATGGCACACACCGTACTGGTCGTCGTGCAAATAGACCACCTTTGTGCAGCCTCCTGGCCATGGTAAAACGCGATAATGGGCGTCCAGTTGTCTGTTGCGTGTACCTTGCGATTTCTCCCACTGTCTGCTGTCTGTCTCTTCTCGCATGTAGGACAATATACCGGTCGTCCGCCGCCGTGGTTGCTCGTGGACGACCACTGCTAAACTCTCAGACAGCTCTTCCTGTTGTTTGAAATGCTCTCCAAGCTTGTTAAACGATGCTGTGAGCGATCCCGAACTCCTCAGCCACACTAGTCACACTTCAACCTTCTTCCGAATGACGTGACCTCGGGTAAAGTCATCCAGATGTCGTCTACTGGATTGCCTGTTGGCCATATCACACGGTGGCAGCAACTCGATGTCGTTCAAATTTATGTATACCGTGCAGTAGCTTTCACCGAACTGCTGAGCGTACACCGCCCGTGTGCTTTATACCCTTCCGACCCTCTCACGTCATGCTGCATATATGCGCATGCCCTACCGTACCGGACCCTAGTCTATCTCCTGAGTGGTCTTTTGGTCCGTTATGCCTGCTCGTTTCGCTGTTATACTAATTTCTCCTCTTCATCCTTAATTTTTGCACACCAGTGTAGTACAAAAAAGTAAACACAAATGATTTTTTTCTACAAATTGCGAAGAATGTGATCGGCAGCAACACCTCTGCTTCTGTATGTACGTCATTTGCAGATTATACCATTAACTGCATGGGTGTGGTGGCATGTATGTGTGGCATGTATTGAAAATGGTAGCGCCGTTCCCAGTTTTTTTTTTTTTTTTTTTTTTGGCACCTCAATGTTTAATGGCTTAGTAGTTAGAAGAGCACACTGTGTATTACCCAGTGTATAAGTAAATGCATAAATATGATCTAAAATTCCTTAGCATGTATGTCAGGAATGAAGACGTTCTGTGATTTTTGGAATTAAGGAAATGCATGCTTTTCTGTCTCTTTTTCAAAACCACTCAGTACAGCAACCAATCTGGCCACCTTCCCCATTTTTAAAGCAAAATTTAAATTTCAAAATCTGTATTCAATCTGTCTGTGTTGGAATATGAGCCGTTTCTAAAACCTATAAAATTGTTTTCATGGCAGGGTAAACAATGCAGTATCGATTTTTGATATTTAGTTGCACTTGAAACATGTTTTCCCATTGCTTAGCAGTGTTTAAATTGCCCTGTGGTCCACTGACTATTGGCCAGTAAAACTTCTGTTGGACCACTGATTTATTGATTTTACTGGCCCAGATAGCTAGTAAATTTTTTTGTTTTGTTTTTTGAAGTTGTCATAAGTTAAAAAATAAATTTCTATTTCTTTTACCTCGCTGTACGGTTTTCTTTTTAGGCTGCAAACTAGTGATAGTTTCATGAAATGCTATTGGACAACAGCTACTTTTTTTTTTTTTTTTTATCCCTCATTATTTGTAAAGAATGGAAGAAACAGCTAATACAGAAAGGCAGTTTCCCAACCTTTGTCTTGTAATGACTACAGCCATTTATTACCTTCACCTACCCTAGTGAATGCAGCAGATACTGACACCAGACACAAGTCAGCTTTTGTTACTGGCTCAAGAAAACACACTAGTGCAGAAGGTCAATTGGATGCGTGCATGTAATTTTTGCAAAAGAGCAATTCACATGAAACAGTTTTAAATGGGGGACCAAAACTAACTTCTTGGGAAACTAGCATTGATAAACAATAAGGCTAAAAATAAGAAAAGGAAGCTAAATCCTAAACAATAAAACATAAAAAAGGCTACTAATGTATAAGAATTTTTTTGTACTCTTGGAGTCTCCCTTGTTCCTTCTTACTTAAAAACAGATCGGGAATGCACTCTTACTCTATTATATCACCAATTCATCGGGATCTTATTCTGGAAAATTCTTTGTCCTGTAAGTTGCACTTTCGAATTAGATGTTTTGAAAACAAATATTGGAGATTTCCATTAAATTGACACATTATTTTCTACATATATTGTAAATGTCTTAATTTCTTAATTTTTTACGGGCCAGTGGGCATTTTGTTGGACCAATGGTTTGCAAATTCTATTTGTCCGCTGGGCCAGTAGAAGATTTATTTGTAATTCTAACACTGCTTAGCAACTTTTGTTTTTCAGTATTACAAGGCAAAAAAAGATTTTTTTAGTTTCGTTTAAAGTGAAATTAAGGTTCTAAAATGGTACTGTGGTGGCACCGTGCCAACAACTCTACAGAGAATAAAAGATGGCAACAAAATGTTGAAGTTCCGATTTTGAACTTGAAATATTTTTTTCTTTGCAAAATATAAATAAATAAATAAATAAACAATAGAGACATGCTTTTTTGGAACCTAGACAGTGTAACTTGATTCCAATCTAAGCATCACCGTACAAAGTGGGCGGCCAGGCATGCTACGTTCACTACTTTCGTTCAGATTGATGGTGTGCAGGAAGTCAGTTTGTGACATCACACTCCCATCAAGCTCCAAGTGTCAGTCATTGAGCCCTAACTTAAGTGGTGGACACCCTCTCCCCCTTTTGAAGAATGAATCTATAACTAGATAGCACCCACTTTGGAGATGACTGTTTTTTCTCCATGTGTGAGGTAGATTACGGAAAATATGTTTGCTAATTAATAGGAGAGTTTAAAAGATGCAAGTAAATTTTTAAGTAAGTAAAAAAATAATCTGCTGCCAGTCCATACGGAAAGGCAATTTTTTTAGCTTGATGACTAAAGCAACTTTTACTACTGGCCACTTTGTTTTATCCAGTTGCTATATGGTAAGTGGTGCCCCTAATATTTATCTCTAACCTAAACAACTTTGTGCCTTCCCCTTGCTTTTCGGTATCAGCAGACTTCTTCTATCTATCAAGCGAGCATTCAGTTGTTATGCTTCTAATCGTGCAGTTGCAATTGCCATGTCTGCCTCTAATTTTAATTTATGGGGATTATTACTAACTACACCATTATGGTTTCAGTGAAAAGCTGTCCCTTGTGCTTGATTTCCATACCTTGCAATCCATACCTTTTGCTGCAGGTGGCAACTCTATACTTAATGCAGTGGCATAGCCAGAAATTTCTTAAAGGGGGGGGGTCTGGATTTGGTTCATTGGTGAAAGCCTCGTATATACATATATATATATATCGCTTTAAATTCAAGCTCAATCCACCCTCACAGAAGGTCCAGACCCAAGGAGACCCCCTCCCCACCCCACCCTGGCTATGCCTCTGTTTAATTGTGAAGTTCCTTCGGGAGCAAACCGTATAGTCGGTCTTTGCCGCACAACAGTTTAGCTGCAATAAGGTTATTATCAGATGCCAAATTTTGGCAACAAATATTTTTAAAAAGTAAGTTTTCACATTGGTCTTTTGCTTGAACTTGAGTACTGCAGTTCACTTACTGCACTGCTTTGCTTGCAGTGCAAGATGTGCCTCCTCGATGTTCATTTGTTATTCAGGGGGAGAGGGGGCATTTATGGCAACAAGCCTAAGAAAAGAGGGATACGTGTCAATATCATGACAGTTTCCTATATTTTTTCCCTGCAAATATTAAATTGTAGTGTTATGCATTAATTAAGAATTTGCAATTCTTTCTGTGAGCAACTTAGGGATAAAAATTAATACTTTTTGAAACACACAATCTTATTTTTCTTGTAATCATGATGTTACTTTTTTAAAAAATGGGGCATCGAAACTAATTTGGTTTGTTGCAGCAATATGAAAGCAACTTGCAGGGTTCGATATAAAAAATTTGTATGATGTAAAATTTTCCATTAAAAAATTGGTATTGATAAAATAAATTCCAATTGTTTTTATTATTTTACAGTTTTTAAAAATGTTTTGGTGATTTATACAATGACAGCAATGATTTGAACGCTACACTATATATATATATATATATATAAGGAAGGATAATTTTTTATTTAATACATACGCTGGGGTGCCAAAAAAAAAAAAAAAAAACTTTGAAGGGAGCTACCATTTCTATTGCATGCCCCTACACACAGGCAGTAAATGGTATTGTCCGCAAACGATGTATACATAGAGGCAGATATCTCCGCAAACTCAAGTAGTAGCATTCGCAGTTCAGAGGTCCGCTTATCAGGATTTAAACGATTTCGAATGTGGTATGATAGTCAGCGTCCAGTAGATGGGTCACTCTGGTCTCGGAAATTACCACAAAATTTGGATTTACATGGTCAACAATTTCAAAAGTGTACCTGGACTACATGAACTGGGGGGGGGGGGAGATCTAGAGCTCAAGACCAGTGTAGCCATAGAAAAGCCCTGGACTATCATAGACAGCGGCGTCTGGCAAGCATCGTAACATCATTGCAAATCACAATACAATTTAATGCTAGGGCCAGTAGTAGTATAAGCATTTGGACAGTGCAATGTTCCCTGTGTTCTATGGGTTCTGGCATTGATGGCCCACCCTGATGCCATTGCTGACCCGACAGCATAAGACTGTGCACCTCTCCTGGGCTTGAAAACATCGCCATTGAGCTCAAGATGACTGGAAACGTTTAGCCTGGTCTGATGAATCGCAGTATCAACTGTTTCAAGCAGATAGTCGACTCTGGGTGTGGCGACAATCCCACGAGACAATGGATCCCACATGCCTACAAGAAACAGTGCTGCGTGCAGTGACTCATTATGGTGTGAGGTGTTTTCAGCTGGCACACATTAGGACCCCTCATACATCTGCAGACTGCTCTGACCAGTGGAGGCTAACCATCCTTGGGGATCCTGATAATTCGTCCAAGATGGGTCCAGGTTCGAATCCCGGTGAGGCATGGATGCTGTGTTTGTCTAACGACCCTGGATCTCTCACTTCCCTGGAACCAGTGGCTCTAAATTAGGAACGTGCGACTGCTTATAGCCCAATGAGTTGCTCACTGTGGTCGTTAAACCTCCAATTGAAAAAAATCTGTGGGAATCATTTGCACCCATTCACGTCACGCAACCACTTCGACGAGTGCGAACCCTTTCAACATGACAATGCGCTGTCACACAAGTCCACAGTCGCCAAGTTATGGCTGGAGTAACATTCCACTGGGTTTGGCATCTGGACTTGGCCCCCCTTGTTTGCCGGATTTAAATGCCATCTAACGCATTTGGGACACTGTTCAACATGCCGTCAATGACAGGAATCCTCCACTGGGAAATATTACGGAATTCTCGGACGCTCTTCAGAAAGCATAATGTGCATTGTCTCCACCGTACTGCAGAGAGCTCATGGAGTCCATGCTCTGCCGCGTTGCTGCCATTATCTGATCGCAAGGAGGAGGAGCACTGTATTAGAGAGGTGTCCCATTATTTTCGGGCACTTCAGTGTAGGTGCAGATGGTAAGCTGGGTCATCAACCAGCAGAAAAATGCTGTATTACAAGAAATTTAATCTCTTCCTTCTCCATCTTCTGCTATTATATTTTTGGTCACTATTTTTTATTCCTTACTCTTGCTTCTGTGCCTGCACCCCCCCCCCCTTTTTTTAACAGATAGGGTTTAGGATGAGTTGGGTACACAGCATTTTATTTTGTAAGTTTTCCCAACAGCTGAAATGTATTGCAGCAGTGTAAATACGAGAGGCAAATGGATGGACCTAATCTAGTACACAAAGCATTAGAAATGAAGTAAATCTAATTCTTATGAACAAACACAGGCTCTTGGGCTCGTTGAGATCGAAAACTTGCAGCTACACCCAAATAGGCCTCAGCTCACAAAATCCTGGTCAGACACCCATTGATTGTATTCTCTGTAAAAATACAATAAAAAGAACTAATGTGTTGAAGGCTGTGGATATTGGAAATCTTAATATTAAGTTTACCACAGTGGTGCTCCCTTATACCTACTTACTATGCAAGCTCAGACTTAATTAATTTGTTACAAATTGATTTATGCTGATGTACTGTGTTTATTTTTAAAATATTCAATGTCTTCTACTGTATGATCATGTGATTAAGCAATTTGATCAATGTTTACTAAATATTTTGAAAACTTAGAACAACACACGAGTTTCAGCGTTGCACTCTCTGTAAAATTTCTTTTCCAATGATAAATAAATGCAATTTCGTATTTTTTTTAATTTTTTTTTTTTTTTTTGTGGTTCCCAAATGGCCTTAATTTTTTTTAAATATATGGAGAACTGAGACTTACAACAACACATGGTTACACCACTGCATTCTACATGACATGTGACTTTGGATGGTCCTTGCTGCTGAGGTGTAGTGGTGTAAGTGCTGACTGACCCAGCAGAGCTTGTCCCCGTCTGAGATATGGGTGGTGTGCCTGTCCTACAGCACTGACTGTCCCATTCCTGCGACCAGTGGCTTCAAATTAGGTATGAATGCTGCATACAGTGCTTAAAGTTTGCAGTTGTCACTAAACTTGGGCTACAAACTCTGTTTTACCAAAAGTGTTTTTAGAAAATTTATGACATGAATATTGTGTGTGCTAAGTTTGCTTTTGATAGCTTTAATAGCATATTTGATATGATGTCCATAAAATTTAACAAGCCAAGACATGGTAAAACATGTCTTGAATTTTAAAAACAAATATTTACAAAAAAAAAAAAAAACTTGAATTTTTGACTGATCACTATATTTTCTTACAGCATAAGTATAAAGGAAGAAAATAAATCACTCCTTGGAGTATGTGACAAGATATTAAATGTTTATAAACGGCTTGGTATAGTGCCATTTAGCTTCCAGCTAGGGGTGACAACCCCAACACTAAAAAAAATCTCTGAAAATTGTCTAGGGTAACTGCTTCCAAGTAATTTATCCATAATGTTTTTCACAATTTCAGAATGATTAACTTTGCTAAAACAGTTGTCTTTAGCACGTTCACTGCTGCAGTGCTATTTTAACAGCAAGCATGCGTTGCCAGTAAAAAACCCAGGCAAATCCTCCAAAATGCCACAAAGCGTCACGTGGCACCATGGATGATGAGCTCCTATGCATTTGGATCAGCCTAGCTGTGTATTCACATCACATAGCTTTGCATGACTCTGCTATTCCAAAATAAAAGAAAATTTATCCATAATTAATATTCGTAATTATAACCTTCGGTAACTCCACGGATAAACACATTTACAGCGTATGCATTGCTTTGTGTAACTAATACATTGTAAAATTCTTCAGTCGCAAAAAGATTGAAAAAATTGAGTGGTTTAATGCCTGTCATTAATTTTTGGTCCTAGTACACCAGTGAACAGAATTATTCTTGTGACGTCGATCAGGAACATAATACCAGTGTGTAGTCAAAATCTGTTGAGGTGGAGTTTGAGAAAAAATGCCACATTCTTCATTTTTACTTTCACTGCTGGTCATATTACAGCTACTAAAAGAATAAGTTTCTGCATGTGATGACAAATTTTTGGGATCCTCTATTTCCATGGCAGGATGTGCCTGCTGAGGAACTTTTGGCTGAGGGGGACCGGAGATAGCCTGCCAGAATATATCCATTGCTTCCACAAATTTCAGTATGGGTTTCCTTGAAATCCCTTTAGCGTCCTCAATAGGCCACCCTGTTAGATACAAACTCTAAGCGGCAAATGCTTTTTATTGCCACTCAAACATTTATTTATTGATAGTTCCCTTCACCACAAAACCAGTGATGTTCGAAGAAAAATAAGCATTGCAGTGAAAAGTGAAGGCTGTGTTAAGTCTACGGGGAGTCAGCTTGCTTTCCCTTCCCTAAACCATGTGGAAAAAGATTTGCTATCGCAAAACCATGGTAATTTTTATACAGTTGGAGAATCATTCTCAATGCCAGTAACAAAATAGATAACTCTTCAAGTGCTGATAGTTTTAGAAAGGGAAATATTAAGCCACAATCATGACGCCCTTCAGCATCACATGGCAGTGAAAGTGTTAATGCACAATTCCTATTATTTGAGTGTTGTTTTGTATTGCACACTTCAAAAAGAAAAGGAAAACGGTGCAGATGTTTCCATTAGACTTTTTCATACATTAACAAAGTTGAAAACACATTCCGGGGTGATTGTGGTCTGGATTTTTTGCCGATTAAACCCGGAAATTCCAGAGAAAATGAGAAGTCTGTTTAGACTTTTAATTTAAAGTAAAGGAATTTATAGTTTTTGCAGGATAAACCAGTTCGTAAAAGTAAAAAAAAAAAAAAAAACATTGTAATCCCGTAATGTAGAAATAATGCACTTGTCGACAAATATTCATTGCTCACCCACTAGGCACAACAACACAGAACGAGTACAACTGGTTAAAAATATGGTAAATAGTTAGGACAATTGCAAGAAGGATGTGCAAAGTAGTAATAAAAAGTCTAGTAGCACTGTTGAAAACTGTGGGGTCATAAAAAACAGGAAAAAAACAAAACATTGTGACATTAAAAAATTTGTAAAGATTCCAGAACTCAGTAAAAATGTAAAAGAAAGTCTGGTTGTTCTAATGTAGGATGGGAAAAACAGGCAAAATTGATGTTTTCTAAAAAAAGATTGAACTTTTAGAATTCCTCAACCTATACTTTTATAAAATAGATTAGTTGTTTTTAGATTTTGTTCTGTGTAAAAGGAAAATGTTAACAAAAATGTTTTTAAGCTGTTTGATTTTAAATTCATGTTTGCTTTACTTATGTCAGAGCAATTTATTTCTCCAGAATATTTATGGAAAACTGTTTTATAAGTAACACGTGTAGTCCAAAATAATCAGTTTGTACCCTAAGTGAACTCAGCATACACATTACTTTTGTTTCGTTGTTTTCAGGATTTTTGATCTGATCTTGCAATCACCCATACACAATTATATATTTTAGCAACTGAAAGTTCATTTTATGGCTGTAAACTTCTATTTCAGTGTGTTTCATTATTCTAATATTGTTTCTAGTCATATGAAATTGTACTGGGTCACTACACAGCTAAACAAATGGAAAATAAAAGACACTAATGGGTAATTTCCACTTCCCATTACACACTTTCAGCCAAATATAAGTTCATCACTTTCTGATAAAATGCTTGGGTATTAAATTTTATGGTAATAGATGTCGTAGATTTTTAGGTACATAAAGTAATTTTAAAAAATGCTTTTTTGGGAGCATCAGCATCTGTCCCCTGAATTAAAAAGCACTTAGTCTACTTAGATTAAAATAATTAAACAGTGTTTTAACTTGAATACAAAGGAACTCACAGAAGAAAAATAATTGAAAGCCATTCAAGTTAAAGTAGGATTTACTGTGTCTCTTGGTTTCTAGCAAAATCGAATTAGCACATTGTCTTGATAGCTGTAATAATTTAAGCTACGATGGTCAGAAACCTCACATGCACACAAATACAGAAGGGTAGCCTAACAGACACTGTCATAAAAATTGTCAAATCACATTTCAAGACCACAAAACCTGCATTTCCTTTGAAATCTTGAAGTGAAATTTTTTTCAGTTAAAGTAGTTTTTCATATTAATATATTTATGAGAAAGAGAAGTTTATGGGATCCCCACTAGGGGATAAAATTCAGACTTTCAAAATGTATTGCTGAAGCTGAATGCTTCTTAATGTCTGAAATACTATTCACTAAAGCAACTGAAAAATTACCTTGTGACCAAAAAGTCTGCCTTACTGTTTTGTTGAAGCTTTCTGATTATTTTGGAGAGGTGAGGGAAGAGGGGTACATCACTGCTCAGACTGATCCTGCGAAATCATGATCTTGTCTTCAATACATTGTAACTTTTCAATAGCATTTGTGTCCTGAAAATGCAATGAGAAATTTGCTGAAAAATTAGTGAAAGATTTTTGTCATTTTAAATGTGCAAGTGGAGATACTGTTGTATTCAAGACCTGTTGGGTAACCAGTGCTTATAAAAATATCAAATGATGTTATGTGTTCACCATAAATGGTCTTTTTCTAAAATTGCATGCACATGCTGAGATACCAAACTAAAAATGTAAACTTCTTCCAACAAGTAAATCCAGTATCAGAAAAAAGATTCACTGCATCATTTAAAAAAATAAACTTCCTGCATTGAATATTATTCAAAATTTTAAATTTCTGTTTAAATAATTTGCTTTACCTTCATATTCTTTGCATTCAGTGGTGGAGAATGTTTTGCCAGATTTTCCATGAATTATTCAGTAATTCTGTCGAACATTCAGTAGTAGTAGTAGGACAAATAAAATAAATTGATATTTTGTATTCTTGGATCTGCTGATCATTTAAAGGTTCATTTTGCAGTGGAATATTTTATTGCAAAGTACAGCAATTAATTCAGTTTACTGCTCAATGCTTTTCCATTGCTGCCTATAAAGACACTCATTTCTAAGTGCTTTCTATTTGAGTTAATGTTCTGTATTTTTATTTTTCTAGGTCGTATTTTGGTGAAAACATCACTTCTGTCTGCCCAAATAAATGGTGCCAAGTTAAATTGAGTCATGTTATTGTGGATATTTCATAACGAAGGTTTCCATTGCACCTGACTTCAGACATATTTGTGAATTTTTCATCTGTATTTAAATCAAATAAATACATTTATAAGTTTTGTTCAGTTCTAACTCAGTCTGACATGTACTACAGTTTAGTGGATATTCCGATTCTCAGATATTTTTAAGTTGCTTCTGAAACTATGCCATTTGGTTTAGTTTTGATTGCGTGAGAGTGAATGATACGGGTGTTGGGAATGCAAACCTTCATGGACGGAATTGAATGACTACCAACACCAAACACAAAGTCTGTGCAGGAAAACGCAAGTTTTTATTTTCCCCAGGTTTTCTGCATCCACAAAACCTATGCAAAAATTCATGTACAGAAATAACTCATACCTGTCACTGCCACAAACAAATAACACTGGTAATGTTTTCACAACTGAGTCAACTGCAAGCCTCAAAAGAAATTTTCAGTGAACTGTGTCCTCAATAAACAGGAAGATGGGAAATTTGTTTATGATTTGATGCCATATTCTTGGTCTTAAAAACAGTTTAAACACTTTGTGATATTCCAGTAGGAGTTGTATAAAATGTTTATATTCCAGAAGGAATTGTATAAAATGTTTCTTCTTACTGTGTGAACAATTAAATAATACTTTTTGGTATGATCTAGTGACACAGCTAAGCTTTCTGATAGATATGTAAGTACTGACATGGTGTTAGTGTATTGATCACAATCTAAAATTGGTCTTTGGTAAAAACAAACAACGAAAAAAAGAAAAAAAAAAGACTTCTCTAAACAGACAGCATGAAGTTGAAATTGGTTGTCAGGGAGGGGGGGAAGAAAGAATATGGTTATTTAAAAGTTGGTTGGTGACATAAGATCACAAAAACATGAATCAGCTTCATGCATGGACATCAGAATAAATTTTTTTGGAAGTTCTAAAATTTTTTAGCATAAAAGTTGGCTACCACCTTTTCAGAAGTTTGTGCAAATAACTCATAATTTATATAATACAAGGGTGCAATCAAAAGTATCCAGGCTGGATTTATTTAATTTTTTAAATTGCCACAAGACTTACAGATTTGAAACTTATCGCCTTCAAAGTAGAAGCCACACTCCTAGCACAGATTTGTTTTCACTGTGTGAAGCATTTTTTTAAGTCATCTTCTGAAACAGTGAACAGCTGCTCCGTTGCATTCTGTTGTATCTCCTCAATATCTTGAAATCTTATTTTCTCTCAAGTGGTGTTTGATTTTTGGGTAGAGAAAAAAGTCACAGAAAATAAGCTCTGACAAATAGGTATCTGTTGGACTTGTGCAATGCGGTACTTAATAAGAAACTGCTGCACAAGTTGTAGTGCATGGTAGGAGTGTTGTCGTAGTGAAGTTACCACTCACGACTCGTGCAGTGTTGCAGCGAACTGTATTTCTCAAATGCCGCAAAACTTGACAGTAGTACTCCTTGTTGATTTTCTGGCCTGATGGAGCATATTCATGATGCACAATTCCCAATTGGTTAAAAAAAAAAACCAGTTGGCTTTGTGTTGACATTGCTACATCTCTGCAGCACTTTTGTAGGTCTGGGAAGTTTGGGGTCTTCCACCGTGTGAAGACTGGTCCTTAGTTTCGGCATCATACCCTTAAACCCATGATTCATCACCAGGTATGATAGTTTTTATGCACTCGGGCAGGTCACCATCAGAAACACTAGCCTGTTTTTGCTTTTTGCTTAGCTGAGAGCAAATTTGGCTGAGATGCATCTCGTATCCTGATTGTAGAATCGACTTAATTGAACCGAAACTAATGTTGAGGTCTTAAAATAGCTTATGAATAGTGATTTGGTGGTTTTCTGGGCTGCTGTGCACACAAGTTTGACATTGTTTTCATTTTTGCTGGTTGCTGACCTCCCAGACTTCGTCACTCTCAAAACTTTCACAACCATCTTTGGAATGTTTATTCCACTCAAACTTCTGGATGACTCGTACAATCCTCACCATAAACTTTCTGTAACTTTTAAGTATGTGTCTTTGCAAATTTTGCCAAGTTTTTTGACAAAATCTGATGCAGATTCCATGATCAATTCTTTTTTTGACATGACAAATGCTGTGAAGAGTTTCACACCCGTATAAGAACAAAGCACTACTGAAAAAAAAAAAAAATTCGACAACCTGTGGTGATGTGGGGGTCTGTGCTGATTCTTTCAACACAGGTGCATGCAGTGTGCTTTGCACAACATTTAAACCTTTTTAACCTCAAAATAAAACATTTAACCAAAAATGCAAAAAAAAAAAAACATTTTAACCCCTCTGGTGTGATATGGTTTATCTGGATTCCTTGAGTGTTTTGCAGAACCTCTCTTCTGCAGAAGGTGGTAGCCATTCTTTCCTGTGCTGTGGTACAAACTCCATTCTTCACATGGGGGCTGTTTTCAGGTTCATTCCCAGCAGGTTCAGGTTCAAAACAAGTTGGCTGATTCTATTTCCTCACTGGTAGTCACAGTTGACCTCTGTGTCACCAAGACCTACATTCTGTTAAACATCATGGTCAAGTAAAGGCATGCTCTGTAAAACCAACATTTATGAAAAAGGACACTGCGTTACACACTCTTGGACTTTTGACATACACAGAACGGTAGGTGAGAAATTGTATTTCTGTGTCTCCATGTTGGGCACGACAAAATTTACACTCGCCACTACTTTCTGTATTGCAACACTGCACCTGCATGTCTAATTCATGGTTTTTGTGTGTGTTGCCATTTTCGTCATGAACACTGTATATACTCGTATATGTCATCATCATCACCAGTCCACTGCTGGGTGTAGGTCTCCCCAAGTACCTTTTACAATTTTCTGCCTTGAAACTATCTCTTCCAAGTCACTCCAGCATATTTTGCATTTCATCCATCCATCTCCCACATAGTCTTCTGGGTTATTTTCTGTCACTTTGTATTATATCTAATATTTCAGGTGCTGAACCGTGGCCAATTCTAGCAGTATGCCCAGCTGATGATTGCCAGTTGAGCATCTTCACTTGGAACCATGGTTCGTACGCTCCTTGAAAACCTTAAAAAGTCCTTGAATAAAAAAAGTCCATTTTCAAGTCCTTGAAAAAGTTTAAGATCCTTTAAATAGTACTAGATTTTTTAAATTAATGATGTGAAAAAGCATGTGTTAAATAATTGTTTGGCCGCCCCGGTGGCGCAGTGGTCTAAGGCGTTGGCCTCTGATCATTCGTCCGTAAGGGGTCCGGGTTCGAATCCCGGTCAGGCATGGATGTTGTGTTTGTCTTACGGCACTGGCTCTCTCCCTTCCCTGGAACCAGTGACCCTAAATTAGGGACGGGCGACTGCTTATAGCCCATTGAGTTGCTCACGGTGGTCGTTAAACCTCCAATCAAAAAAAAAAAAAAAAAAAAAATAATTGTTTGTGCTAAAAAGATGTATAGGATTTTTCTGCGTAGTTGTAATAAAAACACCAAGCTGATCAACTAGCGCAGAACTTGCATTCAACCCAGGGGGTTGTGTGAACAGCTATGATGTCACTACAGAGTAAAGCATCAGCCATGTATGTAAAATAAGTGGAATGATATATTCCCAAATTGTGACGGGCTTCTGTTTATTGGAGTTTTTTTTTTTTTTTTTTTTTTTTTTTTTTTTTTAGGTTTAACGACCACCGTGAGCAACTCAATGGGCTATAAGCAGTCGCCCGTCCCTAATTTAGGGTCACTGGTTCCAGGGAAGGGAGAGAACCAGTGCCGTAAGACAAACACAACATCCATGCCTGACCGGGATTCGAACCCAGACCCCTACGGACGAACGATCAGAGGCCAACGCCTTAGACCACTGCGCCACCGGGGCGGCTATTGGAGTTAGAGATTCATTCTTGCGGGAGGGTGGAACTTCCAGGAATTGCTTGTGCTTCATGCGTGAACGCTTAGTCTCCTGGCTGCATCAAAAATAAAAAGTTAGAGCAAACAGTAAGTGCCATACCAGTAGATGAATACGAAAATAATGTACCCTTTAAAAATATTCCAAAATAAAATGATTTCAAAAACCACCAAAAACAGGGGCAGTTCAAAGTTAGTAAAATAAACCTACTGGCGGCAAGAGAAGAGGTAACAGGCAGGTCATTGAAGATGTACCCGCTCCAGCTAAGATTAATGGTCTGAAATTACTAAATACCTACCTACTGATCAACCGACAGTAGGCTAAATACATACGATGATTTGGGTTTAAAAAGTGCTTGAATTTATTTTGCTTAGAAGAGTACGAACTTTGGGAACATAGCGTCAACAACTCTTGTCCTTTCCCTAATCCATATGTTCTTCCTACCTGTTTTGGTCTTACGAAGCATGCACCCATGGTTTTTTTTTTTTTTAGTTGCCTGCATCCTATGTATGTCATTTTCAGTAAGATCAAGAAGTATGTAAGAACTAGAAGTGTGCAGCGTTTGAACACTTTTTTCTTTGGAGACATAATGCAAACTTTTCTTGAAAATTGTGCTGTTTCTTCCAAATACTCCCCAACAAATTTTTTTATAACATTATTGACCAGGACGAGTCAAAAATTTGTCCCATTTTGAGCTACACTGATGCTGATTCTATGTGAAACCCTCACCAGCGTCGACAGAATACCAAGATGACGTAGAACACAGTAAGACTGATAAAGTTCTTTTGCCACCGAGCCATATTGTATTATCAGGAAGCAGAGGATGGAGGTCGATATATGGCCTATTTCAATGCACCTATGCCATTATTGGAAAAATGGGTTAAACGCGGCAGCAGCAGCTAAACAAATTTCTACAGTTGAAGGCGAGGAAACGACAGCATCACTGCACCAAAATGGTTCCGGTGTTTCAATGCTGCGGACACCAGTCTCAAACACAAATCGAGCTCAGGACGTCCAACGGACACCATGGTCAAGACCTTTGTGCTCTGGTCAGTATACTCTTACCATAAGTCAACAGGTTAGTCAGGGACGCCGACTTGAGCTACACTGATGCTGATTCTATGTGAAACCCTCACCAGCGTCGACAGAATACCAAGATGACGTAGAACACAGTAAGACTGATAAAGTTCTTTTGCCACCGAGCCATATTGTATTATCAGGAAGCAGAGGATGGAGGTCGATATATGGCCTATTTAATGCACCTATGCCATTATTGGAAAAATGGGTTAAACGCGGCAGCAGCAGCTAAACAAATTTCTACAGTTGAAGGCGAGGAAACGACAGCATCACTGCACCAAAATGGTTCCGGTGTTTCAATGCTGCGGACACCAGTCTCAAACACAAATCGAGCTCAGGACGTCCAACGATCACCAACCCTGACACCATGGTCAAGACCTTTGTGCTCTGGTCAGTATACTCTTACCATAAGTCAACAGGTTAGTCAGGGACGCCGACTTCACCCAAATTATTGGGGGCGTAAAGAGATCAGACGTGGTAGGGGCAAGTCTCCCATTGTCAAGACGAAAAAAAAGATAAACTATGAGATTCGACGTATATTTTAAAATGCAATTGTAATTGCTCATCGGCAAATTAACAAAGAAACAAATATTCTTTTGCTGACTGAATATTTAAAAAAATATCATTTAGCTTGTGATTTTATAAAAATATCCAGAGATTTTATTCCCAAACGTTTATAAAAAATATGAGAAGTTAGTGCGATTACTCAAAGAACAAGAAGCACAAAAAATAGATAAAAGGGCTACAGATTATACATTTCTATATTTTTATTTAATTTTATTTTTTATAATTGTCTTAAGCATTTACCACGTATCACGAGAACATGTCAAACACAATACGGAGCTAACAACCAAGTTTCCAAATGAGCAATGCTAACAATTGGAAAAAAGAGCTTTCTTATTTTGAAAGGAAGCCTCAATAGCATGGGAAAACATTTTTTCTCTGTAAAATTATTTCAACTCGTGCACTTCGAAAATGACATACAATTATTGGAGGGGCAAGATTAACATTGTCCCCCCCCCCTCTCCTCCAAAGTCGGCGCCTATGAGGTTGGTACAACGGGAATTACTTTTGAGGATGGTTTTCATTTGAACCATAAAAACCTAGTGATAAATTCTTAAGTACAAAATTCGAGGGAAAAATGATTTTCCAAAAACATGTTTTGGGGGTTAGTAAGCCAAAGTCAAGGATTGTTTCCCAGAATTCGGAACATCTGGTCAGCTTACCTTAGTTTTACATAACAGTTATAGGAAACAGATAAACTATATTTCGATAAAAAGTACACTCAAATATTTATTTATCTTGCTTTTAATCGTTTCCATAAATCTAGATTATTTGATCATAGCCCTCGTAAAGGTACGGTGGCTACCAGCGGCGTAACTAGAGATTTCTACGCCCTAGGCAAACCACAAAATATTGCGCCCCATCTGCCTTTCCTTTTGTTTAACGACCACCGTAAGCAACTTGAAGGGCCATAAGCTGTCTCCTGAACCTAATTTGTGGCTCCTGGTTCCAGGGGGCCCTAAATTAGGGACGTTTACCTTTAACCATACGTCCGATGTGGGTTCGGGCTCGAATCATGGATGTTGTGTTTGTCCTACGGCACGTGGAAAGAAATCGCTATATTCTGTCAAAAATAATAGGCTGCATTAAGTTTTGTGGTGCTACGAGGTTTAAATCGGTAAGTCGCAGCACGTACACTCTCAGGAGCATGAGCCGACATTGCGTAATTATATTAAAAATCAATCATTTTCCTTTGAGTAATGTTCAGACCTGTTAATAGATGGCGCGACCTGTACGTTGATGACGTCATTAGTCAAATGTTGAATTGCTTAATTATGGTTATGTTTTAGCAAGTATTAAGTATCCCATGTTAAAACTAAAGTAAATTTTATCGCTGTGCAAATTTTCATCCTTGGGAATACATTAATTGCAAAGTAAATATGTAAAGAAATTTTACCATTGAAAACATAATGCAGAGATTTTAGGTGGAACCACCTTAAGGATAAAATTATGTAGCTAAGATGTCTAACTAATAGAGATCAAACAAATTTATTTTCTGCCAAGTAAAAACTAATGACACAAAATAACACTTGAAAGCCGTGTTCTTTGGAAATGCGGCAGTTCCGAACTAGAAGTAAATAATATGTTATTTATTATTGAACATTTCGTTGCTACAAAACAAATGTTATTACTCCTTACACAATTCTACTTATTAACGTTCTGCTTGAAGATAAAACTCGGAAATGTGCGGAAATTATCAGCGTATCAAGCGTTAACGGGCAGAGAAACTAGAAATCAATAATATGCTAGTTTTTTATTCAATATTTCTTTTCTATAAAACAAATCTTATTTTTCTCTATGGAATTCTACTTAGCGTTCCTATTAAAACAAAACTTCGCACAAAATGTGCGAAGCTATTTGATTCGCTGAGAATCGGTAGCTTACCCCACATGTGTTCTGCCATATAGTGGTCTGTCATACACTGCTGGCCACCCAAAATGCAACACCAAGAAGGAAGCATCCGATTGGCCTGAAATTCGCAGCATGCGTCTCCCGCGGGAGGACATGCAAACGATTAGCATTGCAGGTCATATGCGCCCGGCACGTCACCGAGAAGCACTATAAGAAGGGTGCACAGAAGGCGATTTGTAAGTAGTGGGAGTGTGTTGTGCTGCCATACCTGTGCGTGAGAAGCTTCCTGATGCCTCTTCGCAGAATACGGCAGTCATTCCAGCACGTTTCGGAGTTTGACAGAGGACGAAAAGTGGCTTATCGCGACAGCGGTTTATCGTACTGAGACACCCGCACCCCTCTGGTACGCATCGCCGGTACACTCAACAGCCACCGCTACATCTCCGACGTTTTGGAGCCTGCAGGACCTGCCAGCGGCCACGCTTCAACAAGACAATGCGCGCTCTCACGTGGCACGCATCGTGCAACAATTCTTTACAGCCCACCAAGTGTTACTGGTGCCGTGGCCTGCCTGTTTTCCCGATATGTCGCCCATCGAACACGTCTGGTCGCTGATCGGCAACCGAGTGACCCGGCAAGCACCAACCGCGGCTACGTCTGATGAACTGTGGCAATGTGCGGAAGCTGCCTGGACCGAAATACCCCAAGCCCACATCCAAAGCCTCTTTCGTTCGATGCCGCGGCGTGTAGTGGCCGTTATTTCCAGCCATGGGGTAACACGAACTATTGATGTCTGCGTGTTCCGCAAGTCGCACAATCCTGTAAGCTCAATCGTTTTATCTTTGTATCTGTTGTTATGTGTCCAGTAAATC
Source organism: Macrothele yani (assembly GCA_039090855.1). Classification (NCBI taxonomy): domain Eukaryota; kingdom Metazoa; phylum Arthropoda; class Arachnida; order Araneae; family Macrothelidae; genus Macrothele; species Macrothele yani. Next base: position 28,010,523 of record CM077002.1, on the reverse strand, counting down.
TGGCTTTGCTATCTAGTGTCCTCTTTGGTGTTGCATTTTGGGTGGCCAGCAGTGTATATTGTTCTAATGTTTTATTTTTAGTTTTATTTTCGATATCTTAACAACAGGTGTAAGGCGTTCACAACAGTACATAAATATTAGGAAATTTCTTATATTCTCGTTCATCAAAGCTACATAAAAAAAACCCTTCAAATTCCAGATCTGAACTTTAAAAAAAAAAAAAAAAAGAATCATACGAGTTACAACAGCGGTAAACACCACTGCAAAACGCAATAGTAATAAACTGGAACAAACCGGCATCCCGAGACATGAGACTGAGCACTGACGTTCTTCTATCTCTCGGCCCTGTGAGAACTACTACGTCGAATGGGTGGAATTAGGAATGAAAGCCTATATTCGGGCAAAGTTAACCTGGCAATGGAAGGAAAGCTACAGAGTGTATACTTTCACTGCATAAAATAGTTCTAGTCTAAAAGCTCTTACTCTAGTTTCAACTGGCACTTAAAAAAAACCACAGATGTTCAAACAAAACGTTGTGTGTATGTGCATTTAAAATATTCAGATCTCAGTTTCAGCTTCATTTCTAAAAAAATACAGATGTTCGCGTTTGGTGGCGTCACTGATCGTCCTCTGTAACAGCATTCTTCTTTGGGTCAGAGTAAAGCCGTCAACCCAGAGGATATTTATTGCTGTGGGGGTTTGGGGCCATTAGCGGAACGGTGGTGGCGAGATAAGTGTTCCGAGGGCATTTTGCGTTTCTCCTTCTTGATTGTTGTTTTGAAACACTCGTCTGTCTTTTCGGGTTTTTCTAATTGCATCTGCCGGTCACTACCGGTCTGCAACAAGGAGGTTAGAATAATACTTCTGGAGAAGCCCTGAGTCTCTTAACTATGAAGCCGCAAACTGTGGGAATCTGACGTTGCTTACATGATACCTATGTAATTTCAACTGTGTGGATTTTGGTTGCAGAAACCGTGCTAATATCAAACCGGAATTTTTTTTTTTTTTGATTGAAGGTTTAACGACCACCGTGAGCAACTCAATGGGCTATAAGCAGTCGCCCGTCACTAATTTAGGGTCACTGGTTCCAGGGAAGGGAGAGAGCCAGTGCCGTAAGACAAACACAACATCCATGCCTCACCGGGATTCGAACCAGGACCCCGTTCGGACGAACGATCAGAGGCCATCGCTTAGACCACTGCGCCACCGGGGCGGCGATTGGAGGTTTAACGACCACCGTGAGCAACTCAATGGGCTATAAGCAGTCGCCCGTCCCTAATTTAGGGTAACAGGTTCCAGGGAAGGGAGAGAGCCAGTGCCGTAAGACAAACACAACACCCATGCCTCACCGGGATTTGAACCCGGACCCCGTTCGGACGAACGATCAGAGGCCATCGCTTAGACCACTGCGCCACCGGGGTCTTATAATAGTGAATTTTTCAATTTCAGCGTTATGTTTTGTTTAGAATTCGCACTAACGTTCGTGTATTTCAATTTAAAATAAAAATGGGAAGGAGCTTGAAAATAATAAAGAATTTTATAAATTCAGCATTTTCTCACACATTCGCAGCAAGTTGCGATGCAAAATTGGAAACATTTGCGACGAAAGAAGGCGATTCAGCCAACACAAAATACATTGCAATAGCTTTGAAAACCATCAGGCCGCCCCGGTGGCGCAGTGGTCTAAGCGATGGCCTCTGATCATTCGTTCGAACGGGGTCCGGGTTCGAATCCCTGTGAGGCATGGATGTTGTGTTTGTCTTACGGCACTGGTTCTCTCCCTTTCCTGGAACCAGTGCCCCTAAATTAGGGACGGGCGACTGCTTATAGCCCATTGAGTTGCTCACGGTGGTCGTTAAACCTCCAATCGCCGCCCCGGTGGCGCAGTGGTCTAAGCGATGGCCTCTGATCATTCGTCCGAACGGGGTCCGGGTTCGAATCCCTGTCAGGCATGGATGTTGTGTTTGTCTTACGGCACTGGCTCTCTCCCTTTCCTGGAACCAGTGACCCTAAATTAGGGACTGGCGACTGCTTATAGCCCATTGAGTTGCTCACGGTGGTCGTTAAACCTCCAATAAAAAAAAACAAAAAAACCTCCAATCAAAGAAAGAAAGAAAGAAAGAAAACCATCAGCTTTCTCACACTTTGACGGCCGTTTCTTGCGGTTATAGTCTTCACGCAAAGTTGTACTGCTCCATCAACTAGGGCATCTCCAGATATCTTATTCTAACCTCCTTGGTCTGCAACGTACTCGGGGATGGAGAGTACTAAGGATATGGTCAAAGCACGGTGACAGACAGCCCTGAGGGCTTGTGGGAGAAGCTCCGTCGCAAAATTTCCAAGTGAAGATTAATTACACTCAATTAGTGCGGAGTAATACTGGAAACTGGGAGTGAAAAGTAACCGTAGCATTTGCCTCTTTGCCAGGATAGCTTTGCCCCGAGTAATAAATAATAAGTACATGAAATATGTCATCTCAAAGGTCAACTCTCCACCTCATAAAGTGTTAACTCTGTTTATCTCTTGTCTCATTGATACAGTACGGATTGAGCAGCTTTAGGAATAAGCATCACAAAGAAAACACCAAACCATTAAAATGGCATACAACTTGCAAGAGCGCCCAGAAAGGCAGGGGGAGGGGGGGGGCTAGCCGTTAGTATAGCCAAATGTTTGATAAATTTAAAACACTAAAGTAGACGAAACGTTTTTTAAAGCATTTTTAAAAATAATAATAAGATATTAATGATTGATTTTAACAATTATTTTTGTTGGATTTTAGTAACTTGTACATTTACTAAAATGTTTGACAGCCTTGAAGGAGGTACGGATTTTTCTTAGCCGCCCCATAAAGTTACTCATATGGGCGCCACTGCGTACACATCGTTATACATATCTTCCCATCACGGGACTCATATTCTACGCTCCGCCTACATGCAATCTGAAAATCAGCTTTTAACCAATCGCGTGTTTGGAATAGCTGTAATCGCGATTCCATATATACACTTATGAAACACTCCACCGGGGAGACTAAAACGACTGTTCAAAGCACTCTTTGCAAGAACTTCAAGTATAAAAATATCTGCAGGCGTTATAGTGCAAACATTTTTTGGAAGGAGGACGAATTAGAATTTTTTTACCTTCATCTTGCCGTATTTCAAGTTACAGATGCTGCTTTTTCTTGCAATTTTGGGGACGGCCATTCCCCCTTTCTCCAATATTTCTCGTGGGCTGTTTGGCGATGCCCCCTGCAAGAGAAATGTTTAAACCCCCAAATTTTGCGAATTTACACCCCTTCTCGGAATTTACGCGAGTGTCGATTGAATTTCTGGAAAATCTGCAACTATATGAGCCATTAGAGCATTCAACTTTGGGAATAGGAACCAAGATTGATTAATGTTGCGTCGAATTTACTGCACATAAAACCTGTTTTTATGGAATTGTGAAATATTTTTTCTCTGATAGCTTATTCATGAGTTTCTGTCCGCTCTCTACCCTTTTCTCCGAAGAGGCGTGGAGAAATGAGAAAATCAGCGAATCACAAGAACAAATCAGGCCTTGGTTGGGGAAAAATTACGTAAGCTAGCGCTGGAAACTTTGGTGTCAGCAGCTCCGCCTGCCGAAATGAATGAATTCGTAGATTTTGATGACTGAACCATAAAGCGGAGAGTGTATGTTGTAGTAAGACACCTTGCCGCAGTTTGTGAGAAAGCTGTGTGTTAATCTACACCGGTTACGCGTGAAACAAACTGAATTATTTCAGTTTTTGTGGTGATCGGGATCCTTCTGGGAAAGCTACGATTTCGTGTAGGTTTTAATCGAGTCATTCTTTTTCAGAGAAAAAAGCAAGTCTTGAAGATTTAAAAAAATATTTTATGAAATCAGAACTGCCTTGATTCATCTGTTGAGTTGGGTTGATCACCTGGAATCAATCGTCAGTCACGAAAGTCACCCACAGAACAGTTTCTGAAATCGTCTGCAAGTAAGAGCAGTTAACTGTTTTTCGTTTATGCCACTTATACTAGTGTTACTTTACGTCATTTTTAAGCTTCTGCTTTATACGTGATACGGAACACTTATGTGTAACATAATATCCATTTTCGATATAGAAAAGGTAGAAATATCGGGATCATTTCGTTGATCGTTTCTTATGGCATTAGAATTTTTTTCGTACATCTCATAGGAAGGCCAATAAATAATCACTCGCCGGAAGCTCCGGAACTTTATTCCTTCTCAGAATACTGGGAGCCCCTAGTATTTTTAACACACACAAACACACACAAAAAAAAAGAAAGATCGGTAGGAATTGTTTTAAAGCGAAGAATCGCTAGTTGAACCACGTATATTAATTACCTTCTCCGATTCCTTTTCACATCATTCCCCCACATTTTTAGGCTCCGATATCCCTGATGATATAGGAATTTGTCGTATTTTACAGGGTGCTTAGGTTGAAACGCAAATGAGACATAATGTGGTTGATGTATGGTAGTTCTGGTTATCTCCTTTTGTTGGTTCCAGTAACATATTTGTGACGGACTAAACCTCATTTTTGTTAGATATTCAAGTTTTCATATTTGCAGAGAATGCTGATGCACTTGACTTTTTACCACTTTTATGTGCTTTCATTTTTTTCTGTCATGTTTATGTACAATCCTAGTCTTAAAGGAATCATGTAAGGGGTCATATTGTTTAAAGCATTGAGGATGAGTCGCACATATCCTGAAACCTCCCTGTTTTGTCCTCTCTCACTCTCTGTCTTTCTTTATATATATATATAAATAAATAATTGAACATAAATTATATATATGCAGAATTTTCTCAAGGAAGAGATCCAACAAAAATCCTTGATGCAAGAAAAAACAAAAAACTGCAGCATATTATATTTTGTATGTCTTCTTTTTCTTAGCCTGTTGACATCCACTGCAGATTATAAGCCTACCCTAGTCTTTTCCAACTTCGATCGTAGCTTCAGTTCACCATTTAGCACCTCTAAATTTCTGAAAGCCATCTCTCCATCTTATTCTCTGGTGCCCTCTTTGTCTCCTTCCATCTCTCGGTTGCCATTATCTTATTAATCGTGCCCATATTTCATCTTTCAGTCTTCCAACATGTCCAGCCCATCTCCACTCTGATTCTTTTATTATTTTTATAATATATGTTATTCCTGTTCTTTCTCTTATAAGTTCATTTCTAACTATCTTGTCATGTTATTCTTAACATTCTTCTCTCTAACTTTCTTACCAATACTTTTATTTTTTTTACATTGTCGCTCTGTGATACTCCACATTTCATTTCACTTCCATAAGTAAATGCGGGGATAATACGTGCATTGAAGTTTCTTCTTTTAAACACAATGGAAGATCACTGGTTAAATAGTCTTGAAGTATCCAAAAGGCTCTATTACCTTGGATAATTCTATTGATTTCTCTTCCTTGTCTTTCTTTAAAACTGATTACTTGACCTGAACAGATGTATTCATCTACTTTTTAAATTTTTTTCCCTTCTACCAAAATCTTTTCTGTATCATTTTCTGTATTGTTCATATATATTTAGTTTTTGCTGTGTTCATTGTCAGAACTTTTTTAAGACTTTCCATCCATAAGTCATTTATCATATTCTGCATTTCTCTATTGCTAGTTGTAATGATGACTATGTCATCAGCAAATCTTTCTGTGTATATAGCTTATTCCAACTAACACTAAGTTAAAACATACATGTACATACATATATATTTATATCTACACACACTGAGATAATGTACATATTTTAAAAATTAAACAGCATTAATCAACACTGTCAAGCAGGTTAAAAAAAATACACTTTTAAATAAGACAGATTTGATAATCATTGTAAGACTGAAAGATGTACAGAAAAATGATTACCATTACCAAAATTAGAACTAAGACATGCAGAAAAATAATTGATGCTAATGAAAAAATTAAATTTGTAAAACCACGCACAGAAAGATATATATATTTTAAATACAGCCATAGTCGGAAATAAAATATTTTATATCATATATATATATCAGTGGTGTCACGTGCCCATTTAGGTTGGGTGTGCACTGTTATGGGAAAAACCTGCCAAAATTTCATTATGTATCCCAAGCTGCAAAATTCACACATTGATTTTGAACATATGAAAGCATTTTTTTTTTTTGTTTAGCGGTCGTCTAATTACTTATAGTAAAGATCTTTACATATACGCCATTGTAAGAAAAATCTAAATTTCCTGTGCAAGTACTAAAGTGATAAACATTTTTTTTTTTTTTAATACAGGACGAGGCTTACCTTCCCTACCTATATTTACACAATCTGCAAAATCTCTGGCAGAAAATGGGACACTTTGTACATCTTCAACACTGTTCCCCATTCTAAATGGATATCAAAATTCAAATTGTATATTTAAATCTGTGCACATAAACACACTGATTCACACAGTGACAAAAAGTCAGAAAAATAGTAACTGATGGCAGAACCTTGAATTGTGTTTATGACTCCATGCTATTCCAAACGCAACCAATTATGAAGAGTGGGGCATTTTAAAGGGTGCATACCCTGGAAAGTTTTGCATATGCATTGAAACCACAAGGAAATAAAAACATCTAGAGAGCTTTGTATTACAGTTGCTTTAATGATCTGGAGTGCCCGCAGGTAAAATAGCACTCCTACAGTTGCAAATATTACTTACAATGTTTTGTTTACTGAACGAAGCAACGAACCTTCTCCTCTTCACGAAAGAAAATATTACACAAGGGAATGAATTTTACACACAATGAAGCCTTAATACAAACTTTGGTGAGTTTTATTAGACATACATAAAAAAAACCCTTTACCCCCCCCGAAAATAATAACCCAGTATAACAGAAACTCGTATAACGTTGAATTGTATTGCTCTGTGGGACTGCAAGCAGTGCTGTTTTTGGCTAGCACAACCTGAGAGTTTGCAATGCTCCTAGCCTCCCTCCTGCATGAGGTTACGTTGCCCAGCTAATATCTTGGCTTTCACCTGTCCTTTAGGGTTTGAGTCAGGCTAGGATGTAAGATGCGGTTAGACAGGTTCTTCCTCTTCAAACAACCAACTCAAAAATTACTCATACGCCAAAATCAGATTTGTAATTCTTTATGTAATCAAGTATTAATTCAGAATATTTCAGCATTATAAATTATATAAAAATTTCAATATTATTACAGAACTCAACTAAGCAAGCACGTGACATCTTTACCATCTATTAAGTTATCATTATGACGATGATGGGCAAAGCTCGTAACAATAATAACAAATAAAGGCAACTTGATCATGCTAGTTACGTTACAAGAAAAGAACTTTTGCAAGAAAGTTCGTAAGTTGGGAGCTTTCAACTATATCGTAGGTCTTCATCACGCCAATCATTGCCGTGATGAAGACCTAAGCTAAGGTCAAAAACTCCTAACTCAAAATCATTGGCGTCATGAAGACCTAAGATAAGGTCGAAAGCTCGCTCCCAACGTACGAACTTTCCTATAAAAGCTCTTTTCTTGTAATGTCGGAAAAGTCATGACATATTTTAGCCATGTTTTGCAAAGGTCATTTATTGATAGAAAGAACAAAGATCAATCAATGATATAATGCCCGTTTTGTTCGATAACATTTTGCCATCTTTCAGTGAGCTGCAAAATGCCTCGTTAGAAGGACCAGTCTTTCATGGCGAAAAACTGTACAAGGTGCTGATTTACAGCCTCATCTGAATTGAACGTTATACTACCCAAGGACTGTTGAAGAGAGCGAAACAAGTGGAAGTATGATGGCGCAAGGTCAGGCGAGTATGCTGGGTGCGGCAACACATCCCACCCAAGCTCCAATAATTTTTGGCAGGTGATCAAACTTGTGTGTGGTCTCGCGTTGTCGTGATGGAACACAACACCTTTACGATGAACAAACTCTGGACATTTCTGGGTGATGGATTCGTTCAAACTGTCCAATTGCCGACAGTACACATTCGAATTGATTGTTTGGTTCCGTTGTAGGAGCTTGAAAAACAGGACACCTTTAAACACCCACCACACTGAGACCAGAACCTTCCGCTGATGAATGTCTGCTTTGGATGTCGTTTGAGGCGAAACAGCACGTTGGGACCAAAACCATTTGTGCAGCACATTGTTGTACACAATCCACTTTTCGTCACCAGTTATCAGTCGCTTCAAAAAGGATTGTTTTTCTCACGTTTAATGAGCATCTGGCAGATGTTTATACGCATCGTCAATTGAGCTTCTTTGAGCTCATGAGGAACCCACACATCGAGCTTGCTTATGTATCCCAGCTTCTTCAGGTGGTCGTGAACGCTTGAATGATGGATGTGCAATGTGTCTGCAATCTCTCGTGTCGTGTAATGTGGGTTTGACTCGATCAGTGTCTTGATTTGGTCGTCATCAACCTCGGTGGGCCTCCCGTACCGAGGAGCATCGTTGAGGTAAAAATTACCAGCATGGAACTTTGCGAACAACCGCTGGAACTGACGATCTTGTAGAGCATTATCACCGTACACTTTACGCAACTTTTCACAAGCTTGATGGGCGTTCTTCCCTTTACGGAAGTAAAACAATAAAATATGGCAAAAATGCACAGTTTGGTATTCCATCTTCAACTTGATGTCAAATCTCCGCAAATCAACCAAATCGCTCACTATTCCTTTTAAACTGCAGCTAGAACTGGCACCTGTCGGAAGTAAAACAATAAAATATGGCGAAAATGCACAGTTTGGTCTTCCATCTTCAACTTGATGTCAAATCTCCGCAAATCAACCAAATCGCTCACTATTCCTTTTAAACTGCAGCTAGAAACTGGCACCTGTCAAATGCCATAGCGATAACAGAGCTGTGCATGCCTCTAGTACTTCCAAAAACCTCCCAACCGCCATCGGGTGCCAAAATACGTCATGACTTTTCCAACAACCCAATAGCATGATCAAGTTACCTTTATTTGTTAAGTTATCATTGGCAATTACCATGTTTCCCCGAAAATAAGACCGGGTCTTATATTAATCTTTGCTCCAAAAGATGCATTAGGGCTTATTTTCAGGGGATGTCTTATTTTTTCATGTACTATAAACTTTTTTTTCTTTTTTTTTTTCATCTACATTATTCATTTATAGTCTTCAGTTAACACTTGATTTAAATCTAACATTAAATCAAGTGTTAATTGAAGACTGTGTTAATTGTTAATCGGCACAGGAGTGGCAACAAAAATGATGACAGTTAAGAATGTACGTTCGGCCCCAAAATATTAACTCTCTGATTTTTAAAGAATTATTTCAGTCACTGTTGCCAACACAATAACTTGGACTAGGATGAACCCCTTTCATAATCCATTAAAGGCGGTTAAAACACTTCTTACCTTTTCTTTGAGTTCGCATGTGTCCCCCCCCCCCCCTTTTCTAAAAACACATACCGCCTGTTGATGAATAACTTTTCCACCAAAGATAGCATTCACCGGTAAAGTTTCCCATGTCGGATTCCCATTTCGGAACTGGATGTTACAGCTGCGGAACAAAAGATGGCTTCTTTTCATCTCCCGCTAGCTCTCTGAACCGAACTGAATGCATGCGCCATAATTACAAAAACCATATCCTCGACTGAGTTCAAAGTCAGTCGGCTTTCTTTCTTACTCTGGATATTCAAGGCAAATTAAACTCATGAACAGGGTAGCCTCCAGTGATTTTGGCACTCGCTTAAATTTTTTTGAACAGTGATAGGCTGGCTGACTACGGTACTACGTATCATAACTGGGGCTTATTTTCGGGGTCGGGCTTATATTATGAGCATGCGGAAAAATCATGCTAGGGCTTATTTTCCGGTTAGGTCTTACTTTCGGGGAAATACAGTACATCTAACTAGGCATTAATCAAGTTAGATACATCCACATAATTGTGCAAATCATCTAACAAAACTCAATTTGGTAAGCACTTAATATTTTCAACATACTATTTATCAAGTTCTCACTATCGAGTCACGCAACAATAAAGCCTGACAATAACACAATAAGGACAAAAAAAATTTCTGATTACAAATGACAACTTTCTAATTCCTGCCCTACCCTAGGTTTCCCTAATCACATCCTTTGCCAGCAAACTATTAAGAATTATTAAATATAAAGAAATAACTCACTCACTGCAATCCGGGAAATCTCTTCACAGGAACCTCTTTTGTTGTAAGTTCCTGCGGCAGAACCAACCCTCAGGCATGGATGTTGTGTTTGTCTTACGGCACTGGCTCTCTCCCTTCCCTGGAACCAGTGACCCTAAATTAGGGACGGGCGACTGCTTATAGCCCATTGAGTTGCTCACGGTGGTCGTTAAACCTCCAATCCAAAAAATCCAGAACCAACCCTCAAGTATAACCCAGTCCCAGCAAGGCACAGCACTTAGGAAATTATAGTTCCATCCATAAATGCTCCAACAGAAGAACATATTCAGATAAGTCCAGAACTGTACGGCAGGAAACCAATCGATGAACCTGTAAGGCTTAACGGCTAGGTGACCTTTAGGACGTTATGCAGCAAAAGCAACATTCACAGCCAGAGTCTTCAGAAAGCAGCTTCTCAGTAGGAATGTAGCTCGGTCCCAGTCAGGCACGGCACTTCAAGAATCATAGTTCCATCCATAAACATAAACGCTCCAACGGAAGAACAGGTTTCGATACTCCAGAGTAATACGACAGAAACAAATCAAGGAACCATTGCTGAAGTGAATATCACTGCTCTCATTGTTCCATCAGGACTTTGCCAGAAACATTCGACCTTGCCACACAGAGTCACCAGAAACCTAACACAGGTAACCCCGTAAAGCAAAAAGCAAAGCGTCCAAGATCCGTGGAAGTCGATATAAATAGTGAAGCAAGCCTCAGACCCTGACGACTTTCCATCTTGCCTTCAACAGACGTCATCACATCACACATTTACATAATAGGTTCCACCCAGAACTCTTTTTTTACAACATGCAATGTAAATAACATTTACATAAAAAAAATATATTAACAATTTTTAACTTCCAACAATATGGACAGTTGAAGAATATAAATTATACAATCATACTCCCGGAATGCTTGCATGTGAACTGTTACCATAAAAACAAGTCCCCAGAATTTAAATCTAATTAATTTTTAATATTACTTTGCGTTAATAATCTATCTTTTTTACGGCAGTACGTAACTCCAGTCAATGACCTCAGGATGAAAGCCCTACCAGAATGTCACAAGTTCCGCTGTTACGTTTGAAACCACAGGGAAATAAGAACATGATGTGCAGCACCATCTGAGGAGCGCTTGCACCACAGATGCTTGACATGGTTGGGTTTGCGCTCGCAAAACCCGCAAACCCAAAGATCTTAGCACGAATGCGATATGCTTACTGAAAGAACCTCCTCTTAACAAAAACATTATATGAGGAAATTAATTTTAATCACCACTCGAAGCCTTATGTATATATTTTTTTTAATTGGATTTAAATTAAATAAAAAAATATGTATGTAATATACATACATAAATACACTAACAGTGTGAGGTTAAATCCAGTACACTCCCTCCCCCTGGTGAAATCCTGGGACGCTATGTCACTCAGTCAACGATTTTGATAATTGTAACTATTAATATATAAAGAAACTGGATATTTTACTATTGCCAACTATCATCATAAAAAAGAAAAACATTCTCATGCAATAAAATTGCATAAAACTAGTGTGTCTTACTTGTGAACATTTACCTATCTGTTTTTTACGCTTTCCAACCGTTGGTTGAAGAAGCGTATATGCTCCAGCTTTGTCTGTCTGTCTGTCCGCACGATAACTCGCGTAAAAATGGTTCGATTTCGATGAAATTTTAGTATGTGGTAGGGGACCACCCGGGGATGAAACCCTATTGAAAATGGATGAAATGGGGTAAAAGGTCACAACACAGGAGCGGGATCCATTCCATTGCCCTTATGCGTCATAACTTACGTAAAAGTGATGATTTCGATGAAATTTTAGTATGTGGTGGGGGACCACCTGGGAACGAACCCTATTGAAAATGGACGAAATAGGGTCAAAGGTCATGACATAACAGCGGGATCCATTCCATTGCTCTTATGCATCAAAACTTGCATAAAAATGGTTCGCTTTCGATGAAGTTTTAGTATGTGGTAGGGAATCACCTGGGGACGAACCCTGTTGAAAAATGGGGTCAAAGGTGACAACATAGGAGTGGGATCCATTCCGTCGCCCTTATGCGTCATAACTTACGTAAAAATGTTTCTATTGCGACAAAACTTTAGTGTGTTGTTCCTGAGGTATACTGAACCGGTTCTGTTGAATATAATCTAAATGGGGTCAAAGGTCAGGACACAGGAGCCAGATTTATTCCACAGCCATTATCCTCATAACTTGAATAAAAATGTTTCTATTGCTACGAAACTTTAGTATGTTGTTCCGGAGGAATACTGAACCAGTTCTGTTGAATATCATCGAGATGGGGTCAAAGGTCAGGACACAGGAGCGAGATTTATTCCACAGCCATTATCCTCATAACTTGAGTAATGATTTCTGGTATGTTGGAAAGCGTATCATAATCAATGCATTGCATGATTTTACTAACTTGTTGTTTTCTGGGGCTGGTAAATAAGAATCAGGCAGCTTGCATCCTTTATAGATCATCATGGTCTCAAAATTGAAAAAAAATCTTGTTATTTACTGTGTTGTGATAATAAAATATGTACAACATTTTGGTGAAGTAAGCAGTGAAAAGTTGTTAAATTAGAAAAAAATGTCTTAGGAATTGCTGAGTTGCATTTCATTTTTAAAACAGTTGGTAATCCAAGTAGTAGTGTAATTTTGTGTTCAAATTCTGTCTGCTGCAATCATTCATGTAGAGTACTCAGTCAACTTGTAATGCCGTGGAGTTTGGAAACTGAATCCACATTTCCTGATTTCTGTCTTAGTGTGCTGCCATTACAGTATTCAGGGCAATATGTTTTTTGGCAATTGAAGAATCTAAAAAAATTATCAGATCATTGTAGTTGAATTCTAGGAGGAAGATTAGATGCAGTGGCTTACCCAAGGGGAAGGTTGTGTGTGCCCAAGGGGGTGGTGAGTGTAAACTGGGGTTCAGAAATATTATTTCAGACTTAATAAGGGTATTATTGCTGGATACCCCTGATTTCACACGATTTAAATCACTTTCGGCAGTGGTGCTGTGGATCCGAAGGAAAAAAAAAAAAAGTTACTGCTAAACCTTACATTCATCAAAATACTAAATAAAGTTAAATGTACTTACATGTCCATTGGCTTACAAATAACAATTACTGTAAAAATATTTTGTAATATTTGTTTTACATTATTTAGTTAATTTGAAATTGAAGTTTATGCTTCACTGTGCGATGCCTCGAAGAAAGCCAAACTCCACGACATGCTGTAAACTAATAGTTCGCATAAAAAAGTATTAGTATTTGTGTCGTTTGAGGACCAGTAAAATTGGGTGTGGGCCACCAACTTCTGATGTATACACTAACCTGCAGGACCACTGAGAACGTTTCTTTCTTTCTTTTTTTTTTTTTTTTTCAAAATTCTTTTACTGATTTAGCTTCAGTTACTTTGGAACTTCACTGTGTTGGGTGGTATAATGGGGTAGCATGTTCAAATGGAAATTGGGTGATATGAGTTGATATTCCATTCTCAGGGTGATGCTATTTGTAGTTTTCTGAAGGGATGGCTACATGGGAAATTGAAAATAGAACACCTCTGCACTCACAATAGTATAAGAATGTCTTAAGTAGTGCAATCTATTTTTCTGTTCAGATTTCTATACGTCAGTTGTGTAAGATTATTTTGGCCTGGGTAGTGTAAAGATAGCGAGATTAAATGGAAATTGGGCAGGCCTGTGACCAACTGAAAGCAATGGGAGAGGAGGGGGGGCTTTGATATTTGTTGGGGGGTAACCTAATTCAGGCTAAAATTTTGACTACTGACTTATAAAAACTTTCTTTGAAAAAAAAAGGAAGTACTTCTGAAATGGTACTGATATCCAGGGCTGTACCTAGCAGGGAGCTAGAGGAGTCTCAGCCCCTGCAAGACAAGCAAGCCACCCCATGGAAAATGGATGATATAAATTCTCTGAACTTTTATTTTCAGTGGCTTATTAAAATTTATTTTGTATTTCATTATAAGCATAAATACGATACTTGACTTATTTATTCATTTCTAAAAAAAGCAAAATCCCTATGATACAGCATAAACGGTTGAAAAGGATATTACGCCTGGAAGTGAATCAGTAGGAACAGTTGTGCCAATGATTCTCTGCCACATGGGCACTGCACTTGTTGTTGCTAATGATCAGGGAAGAGAGAAATCCTATTTTATTTTACTTTATTTATTATTCCTAGTTGTAAATGCATTTATGGCACCTCTATTCATAGTGATTGTGGAATAACTTTTTTACGGGTCTTATAGAGGTTATTTTTCATAAAAGTTGGTTGTCAAATTTTCGAACTAAAGCCTAGTTCGTCATCAGGACTATGTCACTGGAGTAGTTCTGACATAGTCCTGATGACGAACTAGGCTTTAGTTCGAAAATTTGACAACCAACTTTCAGGAAAAATAACCTCTGTAAGACCCGTAAGAAAGTTATTCCACAATTTATTTATTATTGTTTTTTTTTTTTTGGTTTTTTTGAGATATGTGAAATGTAAAAGCATTGTTGACGTGGGGAATGTTTTAGCTAAATGTATCCCTCTCGGCCAATGGTTCCCATTTGATGGTTTGTTTGTGAACCCCTTGGGGGTTTGCAGTAAAACTTCTGTAATGGCATTTCCACAAAATTACAGTGAAGGAATTTTTTTAAACCGCAAATAAGTTGAACTGCATTTACAGTTTTAATTATTTTCTGCAGATGTTTGGGACACACGTCCATACATACAGGAGAGATGACCTTGCAGAGTGCGCTTGTGCTGCTGTTGTTCACCGGTACCCTCAGAGCATCGAAAGTCTGTGAATCATTAAGGTAGCATTGAGGTTGTAGGAACTTGAGAAAATTTTGAACTTTAAGGTGGAAATACCTACCATTAGTAATTTTTTACTGTGAAATGATGAATCACTGGGTGAAGACTAGAACCATGGTAAAACGTGGTAATGAGGAGTAAATGAATGATATTGTCTGTCTTCAAATGTGCTTCAAGATGATGATCTGAAATCTCGTAAAATGCATTCAATTGTCAAAAATTCCAAAACATTGCTTAAAAATGTTCAAGATATTGGAATCAGAAGCATCGCCTTAGACCACTGCGCCCTGGGCGGCTTGATTGCCTTGTGATACGTGCGTCTATATAACTATCCACGTCGCTCTTTAACGAGCATGTGCGTTACCGGCTGTGACGTCACGAGACGTTCGGCGCGTATATCTCCGAAATGCGACGTCCGATGGGACGTCGCATTTTCGGCTCAAGCTCCATGAGGAATCGTCCGGCTGTCGATTCTGATCGCCCTGTACATATTTTTGTATCATTTGCTGAAGTAAAAATTGTGCACATTATCCACTTTAAATAATAGTTTTCTTGCTAGCGGATGTATTGGGTTGGTGCGAATGAAATGTTCAGCAAAGGGCCAGCACACGTGGACGGCGAGAACGGAAAAGTAGGACATCTTACCTAGGCAAAATAATCCCCCTTGGCATCGACACATAGTTGTCATCTGTCTAGCGAGGCCATGATCCCTGATCGAAAAAAGTCTTGTGGCTGGGAACCGAAGAAGTCATCAACTGCACGTTGAACCTCGTAGTCTGTCGTGAATTGTTTTCCGGACAGGAAGTGGTCCAGGCGACGAAACAGATGATAGTCTGTCGGAGACAAGTCCGGATAATAGGCAGGATGAAACCGTGCTTCATAGCCCAAGGCACTTAGTGTCAGCATCGTTAATTGTGCAACATGAGGGCAAGAGTTGTCCTGGAGCAGAAGAACACAATGTCTGTTGACTAAGCCGGTTGTTTCTGCAGCAATGCCCGGTGCATCTGGTGTAATTCAGCACAATAACGTTCTGCAGTGAGGGTTTGGCCTCTTGCCAAGAAACTCCGATGAATTATCCCGGCGGTGGACCACCAGACAAGGAGCATCATCTTTTTGGTGTGGAGAGGTGGCTTAGGATGCCGCCCAGCAGGCTGTGCCTTGCTTAACCATTGTGCAGATCGTTTCCGATTATCGTAAAGGACCCACTTCTCGTCGCAGGTGACGATTCGATGCAGTAGAGGTTCCTGTTTATTCCTGTCAAGCAGCGACGTGCAGACTTTCAAACACCTAGTCTTGTTGTCAGTTGTCAACTCATGCGGCAGCCACATGTCCAGCTTTTTGACCTTACCCTGCGCAACCAGACGCCGAACAATTGTCGTGTGGTTTACATCTACCTCTGCCGCTATCTCACGACACGTTTTTAGAGGGTCTGCTTCAACCACACGTAATGGAACATCGTCAGAAACAGCAACAAACCGGTGACCACGTGCTTCGTTTTGCAGGTCCATATCTCCGCTTCGAAACTTCACAAACCATCGCCGAATGGTTCGTTTTGGCTGTATTCTCCCCAAGCACTTTGTTAACGTTTCGAGCGGCAATTCCTGCAGAATGGCGCAGTTTAATTTCATTCAGGAAGATGACTCTCAAATCCAGTGACGTGCATTCCACCCAAGCAATCCAAGCAGTGCTTGAGCAAAGGAAATGAAGAATACATAAAAAATATCTAATTCTTTAAATTTCTGTTTTCGACACAGATAATAATCACCACAAAGTTATAAATCCGTTCTTATACCTCTGAAGTTTTCATAAGTGTATAATCCACGCACACCGGCAATAACAACAACTAGACAGGAGAAACAAATGATGCTGCACTCCGATTGGTCGCAGCTGCCTAGCGTATGCAACACCTGCTCCCGTCACCCAAGCGTCACCGCCGCTGAAGGGGTGTTGCTATGACAACCCGACGGCACTAGTCTGCTAACCAATGAGAAATGCTCCCTAGAAACGACGAAAAAAATATCCCCACCATATTGAAGTGAGTATCCCATGATTCATGGACGAATCAGTGTTAGCAAGAAATATACACTGAGTGGCCACTTTATTATGACCACCTGACAGTTTTAAGCAAATGAGCTATGGCTGTACGTTGTTGCCGCCAGAGGGCGAGGCTGGTATAAAAAGGGAAAGCTTAGTGCTTGCGACAGTAGTAGAAGTGATTTTTGGGTGACGAGATGGGTAAAAAATGCGATTTGACGGACTTTCAACGTGGGATGATTGTAGGAGCTCGGAACCATGGAGCGAGTATCACCGAAACCGCCGCATTCGTGAAATGTTCCAGAGCAGCTGTTGTTAAAGTGTTTAAAGAATGGACTGTCAGCCAAAAAACTGGGTCTCTACGTGCAACGTGTGGTCGTCATCGACTAGTGACTGCTCGGGCGGAACGCAGAGTGTCCAGACTGGTAACAGACAACAGAAGGGCAAAAGTGCAGCAAATTACAGACCATCTTAATCAAGGATCCCCTCAAATGATCTCTGCATGCACTGTTCGCCGTACACTGCATCGGATGGGATATGGCAGCCGAAGACCTGTTCGAACACCTTTGCTGTCTGCAGTCAACAAGAGAAAACGTCTCCAGTTCGCACAGGAGCACAAGGGTTGGACAGTCGATAATGGGAAATAAATTATGTGGTCCGATGAATCACATTTTCAGTTGCACCATGCCGATGGCCGAGTTAGAATTTGGCGGAAACAGCACGAAAGCATGGACCCCAAATGCATTGCTACAACCTTTCAAGCTGGTGGAGGCAACGTTATGGTTTGGGGAATGTTTTCCTGGCATGCTTTGGGCCCTTTAATTCGTGTCTGACTGGCACATCAATCTAAACATCGTTGCTGACCAAGTGCATCCTGTCATGTGGATGGTTTATCACAATGGCAATGGCTACTTTCAACAAGATAATGCACCCTGCAATAGTGCTCGTATTGTACAGGATTGATTTCAGGAACATGCCGGTGTGTTTACTTTGCTTAGGTGGGCCCCACAATCTCCAGATCTCAACCTCATTGAGGATTTGTGGGATGAAGTTGAACGAGCCATCAGACAGCTGGATCCACAACCCTGCAATCTCACACTCCTGGGAAGTGCTATTCATCAAGCATGGTCTCAGATTCCAGAAACCACCTATCAACAACTCGGGAGTCACGAAGAATCGACGCAGTATTAAAGGGAAAAGGTGGCCCAACGAAGTACTGAGGTGGTGGTCATAATAAAGTGGCCACTTAGTGTATACATGTATGGTTGAGAAATGGACACCAATTCAGTTCTGCTTTAATTAACCCCCACCGCAGGGTTCAGCTTGTTGAAATTATATCAAAGTAGTGGACAAAACAATATGATCCAAATATCATGATTCAAACAAATTCTTAATGTATGGAAATTTCCCCAATACAGATGTGTACAAAAAAAAAAAAAAAAAAAAGAAACACATCTGTAATGCTTTCGATAAATTTCAGGATGGACTGGGACCGCGCGACTATACATTTTGCGGATTGCTAAAAAAAGGCGGAAAGAAATAGAGATTTTCTTTTTTTGTAAGGCAGTTTCTTATTTTTTTTTTTTTTATGCGAAAAAAAAAAAAAAGCTGTAGAACTCTATCAATTCTTCAAGCGCCATGCATAATTCTGGGGCCCCTTGAAAATGCGGGGCCTGGGGCTGCAGCCCTCCTAGTCCCCCTTTTAAATGGACTCTGCTAATTCGTTCTGTGCTGGTTCGGTTTTCATTCTGCATTTCTGCGGAGTTGAGATGAGCTCGGACCCGGGCGGACTCAGGATTCATTAAGAGTCGAAATCCCCGTGCCCGGGCTTGGCATTACACATGTTGAATTTCATTATTGAATTCTTTATATATATCCTTCATTGTTTATAAGTTACCTTCACGAAAAACTGTAATTAAAAAATAATTCCCTGGATATTATTGTTATACACTGGTCACCAAAAATTAAAGAATTTCTTGTGTTAAGTATACGGGCACTTCTAAATCTGTAGCTTGGTTTCTTCAGTAATGATTTTTTCATTTTTCTGACTTTTTTCCGGAAAAAAAAAATCAGCAATCGTATTTAAAGATTTGGAAGATGAGTTTGAAATTCATGATCTTGATCCAGATGAAATTTGTAAGTATGTGGAATTGCGCATGGGAGAAACACACTTTGAAGCTGTGGATTTGTTACCGTGGTGGAAGAATTTTCAATATCCTAAGCTAGCTGCCATTACGAGACGTGTACTATGTATACCAGCTAGTAGTTCTCCTAGCGAGAGAGTGTTTAGTGCAGCAGGTCAAGTTTTAGAGTAAAGAAGATGCGATTCTTTTTGTTTCTGGGGAGTTTCGAGAGGCTTAAACGGTAAGCAATTTTCATGATGAACTTGCTGGAAACTGCACACACATAGAATAATATCGTGGTTATTACACTATTATGTGCAAAGCTTTGTTAATGTTACAAAATGCAGAATAATTTAGTCTGAAATGCTCATACTTCCTTTTTTTTTTTTTTTTTTTTTTGTAAATTTTCTTACATGCTTTTTTTATACTCTACTACATCACTGTAAACTATCTTTACCAGTTAGCATATACATAAATTATATTGCAAAGTTTAGCATTCTACAGTCACTATTTAAAACACGTGCGACTGTCTGTAAAAGAGTTGCATGTTTTGTAATGCAATTTATTCAAAATAAAAGTAAATTTAGAAATCCAAAAGGAATAACGAATGGAATATTTTGTGTTTCTAAAGGATTTTCTTATCTTCAGCTTTTGGCAAAATCCTTGATTCCCCTTGTATAGTCGAACGTCATGTGCGTCGATTATTTATTTATTTCCTAGTCCACATTTTAGAACACTTAGTTGCTTTTATGCATAGTGTTTGAAGAACATATTAATATTATGAAATGGATTAACTGAAGTAAACTTTTTAAACTAATGGTTTTTAAACTTGTTTGGGCCATATAGCTTTGGCCTGTGCATAATGCAAGCCTTGCTAAGTAAAATTTTCTGAGAACCCAGGCCCGGGCTTAGCAAACAATGTAATCAGAGAAAGCTGGCTGGACCCGGGCTCCTAAGATTGAGCCCGAACTCATCTCTACTGCGGAGTGCTGGGTTGTCGGCGTTCACATAACTTTTACGTTTTACTTGACTCTTCG
Source organism: Macrothele yani (assembly GCA_039090855.1). NCBI lineage: Eukaryota > Metazoa > Arthropoda > Arachnida > Araneae > Macrothelidae > Macrothele > Macrothele yani. The sequence continues at coordinate 27,990,332 of CM077002.1, read as the reverse complement.
GTATTTATCTAATTTTTAAATATTTAGTGAAATTATGTAAAAACCGAGTGCGATTTCTGATCGATCATAATACTTTCCTGTAACAAAGGTTTGAGAAAGCAAAAACGGCGCGCAATTTAAGTGCGAAAGTTTTAAACTCCAAGGGGCGTAATTTTAAGTGTCGCCGTCCCAAAACGAAAAGCTCTGGTCCTGGTGTACCGGGTACAAAAAGCGATTATTTTTTTACTTCGCAGTTACGAGCTCTCTTCATGGTTTTGAACTAATCAAGAATATTTTTCTCGCCACCAATGAAAATTACGCACTTTCCCCCGATTCTGATTTCCCTGCCTTCTGCCGAAATACCAATGGTGTTTGTTTATCACTTGTAAGTCGTTTGGACGAAGTATAGGTATTATAGCGTTGCAAACCCTTTGCCATCCTGCTGCTGCAGAGTCTCTGAGCTGCAAATTTTTCTCATAATTTCGACTGGCACGCTGTCCGAAAAGAACTTATATTGAATAGTGGATATGTGTTTTGATAGCGTGCCAAAAAGAAAAAGGATCTCGTGATGTCCAGCTAAACGCAGAGTGCTTGCTTACTTCCTGTTTTACTCCAGGCCGGATCCTAGTTTTCTTTTCTGGTTCCCATGTTTGCTGAGAGTTTCTTGTCACAGAAAAGATAAAAAGAAAATCCACCGAGCTGAAATAATGAATAACATCAAAGGCGGAATCCATATGCGTGTGAGGGCCACGCGAGTAATTTAAATTGATACGAAAGCGAGAAACAAAAAACCTGCTTTGCTAACACTAGTTACACTATATTTATGAGCCTGGGGATATGCAAAGTAAAATAAAAAGCCTTTGTAAACTTTTTTCTAATGTGACCTGTTACATTGTTACGATACGTTTTTCCTAGCCAAAGAAAACCAAGTACGACGTACATTGTTTTGAAGAATGGTCAAACGAAAAAATAATTTTTATTTTCATGACATTTTTCTCTCCTTTTTTTCCCCCTGCACATCTTGTAACAGAGTTTTAAACGCACCACCTCGCCTGTTTGTGTCCACGCCAAAGGAACGGCAAAATGTGCAGTCTTTGTGATCGAAGAGTGGCAATCAGCAGATTTATAGGTTATGAATTGACATGCCTGGATCTCTTTTTAGTCGTCTATCACTTCATTGCTCGTCAATCATGGACGGATACCCGCGAGAAGCGGTTACTGCAAGTGCAGTGTTGCCGCGTATCGAGATAATCCGATTCGTTTTGAATATTGCGAAACGTTCATAATAATAGAGTGTATCAAGTAAAAAGACGTTGGCATCTGATGTGCTGTCGTATTTAGACATATTTGAATAATTTCTTAACACTCAAATAGTTTAGCTTAGCGTAGAAATGTAATGTATTTTAGCTTGTTAATTTTTATTAAGCCTGCATCATCAGAGATTAATGAGTACGTTAGAAAGTCAGGGTGAAATAAGTCACTAAACAAATTTTAGTTGAACTATTTGGTAGTCGAGTGGTCTGAGGTGCTGGCTTATGAACATTCGTCCAAGTTGCCCCCCGGGGTTAAGCCCCGGATGAGTGGTGTTTGTGGTGTGCTTGTGTTACGGCGCTGCTCATCTCCCTTCCCTGTAGCGAGTGGTCCCAAGTTAGAGACGGGCGACTGCTTAATAGCCCTTAGAGTTGGTTACCCCGTCTCCCAAACAAACAAACAAACAGCAATAAAGATAAATCATTTTTTCAAGGAAGCACTGACGACCAGCGCCGTTTTAACACTTTTTGGGGCCCTGGGCTGGAACATTTTCGAGGGCCCCTGATCTTTTATACAATTGTCAACCATTATCAGTCCACTGCGAGATGAAGGTCACCCCAAATTTATTCCCCAACCGATATAGAAACATCCAATATCCAGTAACTTTTTTAGGAAGAAGTAAACCAACCAGCGCCGTTTCCAGACTATGTGACGCACCGGAGAAATATGCGGCGCCGGTCATTGTTATTTATTTATACACCGAAGATTGAACGTATGTAAGTAGCCCTAGTGGGCAAACCCCAATGATAAACGTACGTGCACTTCTTGGTATACATAGACAGCACAAATAACTGTTTAAGTGGAAAAAGTGATTCGGAAAAAATGCGATCTATGCGTGGAAGGAGAGAAAAAAATAATAAATAAATAAAAAATAATAAATAAATAAAAAATGCGTGGCTCACATAAACATGAGTTTATTTTAACATAATTTTGCATCTAGCTCACTGAATGACATTTGGCCCTTACATTCTTTTGAAAATGAATCATCTGAGGGCGTGAAATAGTTTTTGATGTAAAAATCGACAATTCTCCTGTGAGAACATAAACACTTGGATATGCGCTTGTGGAAGTGTACTAGTTGCATTACATTCGGAATTCTAGAGATGTATGCCAAAAACAAGATAAAACGAAACACTTGCCCCGTCAGTCAAAAATAAAATCCATGCGCTCACGACATTTTCATGAGAAATGTTCTTCGGATACACATGCTGACGCGCCACTTTGGCTTTCGGATACCTCATACATGTTTACGAATTACACATTTTTTACTTCTGTTCAGAATTTTCATTTAATTGTTTTATCAAATTATTATCACTCCCACTCGGGACTGGAAGTCGAGGTCGGCTTTCTTTGTTTCTTATTTTGTCACAAAAGTTCCATACTAACACCTAACTGTACTCCTGTCTCCTCGCTCGGGAAGTCAAAGCTACGAGCAAGGTTTGAAAAACAAAGCCGAACAACTTCCAACTTTCTTTGGTGTTTTTTCTTTTCATTAAATATTAATAATAAAAAAACAACAACTGCTGGTGAGTGGTGAAAGAATTGGACTTTTTGTAAATCCATAAGACACTTGGAGCGTTGGGGGCCCTAGACACCGGCCCCGTTGGCCCACCCCTCAAGACGGCCATGCACTGACCCCGACTGAGTTTAACCCGTTTACCGGTTGGAACGAATTTACTCGGTGTTTGCAAGATGGGCTGAAATCAGCTCGAACGAATGTTCGCCGTCTAAGAAGTGGGCCAAACGCGTTTGGAACGAGTGAATTGCGCATCGGAAAGCGTTGCTTTCCCCTTAGCATTGTTATTCAAACTGGTCATTTTTTGAGAATGATTAACGCTGACTGATGACCTGCCAAAAGTGCTATAGCGATGGTGACGAACGTAAGGGAAAAGAGAGTTGTTTAAGTCACTCGTTTGTACCTAGTGGCACGATGTCCGTGTCAGTACGACTAGCCCTTCATGTCATGGAGCAGAGAATAAAAGACTAGAAGCAGCGCTTATCACGAGTGATCGGTTATGGTTGGTTATAAAGGAATTGCTTTGCCGTAGCTTTCATAAAACCCGGCCGCGATGTGAACATTTCTGTTTGGGAAGCACAGAAAATTCTGGCTACCATTTCGTTCAGGTACATTGGCCGCTAAAGACTCAATCAGACCACAGAAATGAGAGCCATTTGGTTTATGGCTAGTAGAAAATCCAGTATGGGAAGCGGGTCTTAACTTTTAGTTTGGTGTAATAGCTTTCAGTATCCTCAATGTTTTTTTGCTTAAATCAGTTCATTGTATTCTACAACGGCCGTTCAACAAAAACTGAGAGTAAAATCACACAATATGAAGAAATATAGGTACAGCAAAATATATGTTATTCTTTCTCAAAGTATTTTCCCTCGGATGATATGCAACGGTCCCATCGTTCAGTCTACTTTTCTAAGCATGTGGCGAAGGCATTTTGTGAAAGCTGTCTTAGCGACCCCTGATGTACAGCTTGAACAACGTCAGCATCTGTGTTGAATGTTGCGCCGCGAAACTTCTTCATTGTTGGAAATAATCATAAATCGCACGGGCTCTCCCGTGCGATCAGGACTGTAGGCAGGCTGTGGCATGATTTCAATACTGCATTTCGTAAGAACCTGTTGAACACAAGTAGCCGCCCCCGGTGGCGCTGTGGTCTAAGCGCTGGCTTAAGGCTATTTGTCCGAGAAGTGTCGGGGTTCGAATCCCGGTGAGTCATGGATGTTGTGTTTGTCTTACGGCACTGGCTTTGTTCCTTACCTAAAATCAGTGGCCCTAAATTAGGGACGGACGACTGCTTATAGCCCACTGAGTTGCTCACGGTGGTCGTTAAAACTTCAAAAAAAAAAAAAAAAAAAAAAAAAAAAAAAGAACCAAACAGCCACATGTGGGCGGGCGTTATCATGGTGTAGGGTCCACTTGCCCACCAGTGTTTCAGTCGCTTAATCGATGTGTGTCATCGCAGAAGCTTCAAGACGGAAATGTAACTCTCAGCATTGACAGGAATTTGTGGAGGAACGGCATGCTGGTAGACTACACCTTTATGATAAAAGAAAATTGTCATCACCTTCCCAGCTAATTTGTTGGCGGACTTTTTTCGGAGGAGGCGAGCCTTTTTGTTTTCAGACATTCGTTGCGCGCTTCGTGAGGGGGTCGAAATAGTAGACCCATGTTTAATCGGCAGTTATTACTGTGTTTAGAAAGTTCACATCCTTTGCAATCATTTGTTTCCACTCATAACACACCTGAAGTCTGGCTAACAATTGTTTTCTCGTCAGGTGATGATTTACCCATTTGGAACACACACAATGCAGCAGTAATTTCTCGCGTAGAATGCGGAATGCCGACGTTTCTGAAATATTAGTTGACGCCACTATGTCTTCAATCGTCATTCGTTGATCTTCTTGCAGGATTGCCCAAACAGTGTTAACAATACGCTCCGTAACAACACTTTCTGGTCAACCAGGCCTAGGAACGAGTTCTGCCGACAAACGCACCTTTTTGAAATCATGGTGCCATCTAAAAATCGTTGACTCACCCAAACATTTATCTTTGTAAGATTTTTTCATTAAATCAACTGTTTCCGGAGCCGATTTATTCAAACAATAGCAAAATTTTACCGCACAACGCATTTCACTTCTTGACTCTGAATCACTCACCTCCATAGTTATATATGGCGAAATGCAGACGTACCTTAAACAACTGTGCAATTCTCTAGTAGGTGTAAGTAAAGCACCAGTACAAAAATGTCCCTAAACTTTTGTTTTTATCAAATGGACCGATTGACATCAATGGTTGAATTCATGTAAATTACTAAATATCAAAAAGGAGATGACAAAAGAATTCAGTTTCTCAAATTTTAAGGGAGTCATGGTGCCTTAAATAAATAAAGAAATAGCGGTTAATATTTTATGTCACGATTTGTTTAATTATTAGCTGGAAAAAAGTTTCTACATCTTCCTTTCTGTTTTAATCATGAATACTGTTGTAGAAGGATCGGATTCTTCGCAGTCGTCGACCTTCATAGTCGAGCAGTCATAATAACCTAGTTCCAGTTTCCACATTTCGCTATGTCACAGGGATTAATTTTCTTTCGTTTCTTTTTCAGCGCTTTTTGTCATGCACATGTTTTTTTTTTTCGTTCTGGTCTTGTAGTCACTGAAACTGCTGTCCTACCTCTAATATCTTAACGCAGAATGTTAAAATTCACAGAGTGGTAATTGCTGAAACGCTCATTAGGCCCCCCACCCCCAAAGACTGTTTTGATGTTTGATATTCCGTTATATTTAATATGTAAATTTCACACTAGAAGACGCGGAAGATCGAAAATCGTAAAAAAACTTGATGTACTTCAAATTTTGATTGGGGCTACTGTAATCTAAGGATTGATTTCGGAATCTTAGTGACTATTTCTCTTTAGTTTAGCAGGACTTCCCCCACACTTATACCCCTTCTTGGAGTGATATGTTCCACGTCTGTGTCGGTCTTAGATTATGATATCCTGTTCCAGAGTTACACTCGGGATTATGGATGACACAAAACAAAAAAATCCAGAATTTTTTTATTTGTGGTATAACAGAATGGCCATGATCGAAGATCTACAGACTAAGTATGAGTGTATGTATGTATACAGTCGTATTTCCTGTCGCTGAGGTTGGAAAGCAATTATTCTTTCCGTACCATCAGAAAATATTATCTTTGTGCTAGTAGCTAAACAAACGAGCATAAAGCATAGCTCCATCTCGAGCAAAGTAAGTAAGATGAGGAGCAGTGTTGCTTAATCTCATTACTCTTGAAGCTCTCGTAAATTGTGGCATTTTCCGATACAGGTGCTAAAAGTCATGATGTGCGCTTTATAGCAGTGGATTCCGCCAAGCCTTTCTTAAGTGTGTGTGTGTGAGAGAGAGAGAGTGAGTGAGTGAGTTAGAGAGAGAGAGAGAGAGAGCAAGTGCGTGCGTGTGTGCCGGAAATCACTCACCGAAAAATATTAAGGGGTAAAGGCAGCGACGAAAGTGAGTATAACCGTGACCAAATAGTACACTATGTGGATAAAAGTGATTCGACACTCCCATGCAGGCTCAATGGTGTGCTCCCGCAGCAGACACGTGGTCAATAATGTATAAGAACGGCAACGGGAGCACGTTGAAATCAATCACTGATAAAATGCCACCTCTCCGAGTTTGAAAAGGGCGTTATAATAGGCTATTCAATTGAAGGTATCAGCATAAGTAGCTCTGCTGATGTCAGACAGGTCGTAAATCGACTGTGGCCTTTGTCATCAACAAGTGGAAGAAGACGGGACATTGCAGGAAAGCCCACAAAACTGCAACCAAGGGACCAGAGGGTGCTGCAGAGGGAGATCCGGAAAATCAGGTCCCGACCATGCAATCGCCATAGCACATGAGTTCCATATGGCCACAGATATTATGGTCTCCAGCAGGACACTTCGAAGAGAGTCCTATGCACTCAGGTATCATGGCCAAGCAGCCGCCCATAAACCTCATCACAAAAACCAATAAAGCCACGCGGCTACGATGGTGTCAACAGCACAAAAATTGGACATTGGAGCAATGGCGGCAGGTGTTATGGAGGGACGAATCCCGCTTCACATTATTCCGATCAGGTGGACGTGTCAGGGTTTGGTAGTTACTCGGAAAATGTCTACTTCCGGAGTGTAAAGTGCCGAATGTAAAACACGGAGGCGGTGGGGTTATGGTATGGAGTTGTTTCAGCTGGTACGGTGTAGGTCCAGTGGTTGTTATTCATGTCTACATGATCTCTGTGCTGTATAGAGATATCCTGGATAACCCAATGCTCCCAATGTTGTGGCAGTTCTACGGACATAACGATTGTTCTTTCCGGGACGGCAATGCCACTTGTCATGTTTCCAGGGCTACAATGGAGTGGTATGAGGAAAATCAGGGCTAACGGATGATGGACTGGCCTGCTCAGAGTTCGGACCTCAATCCCATTGAACATCGATGGGATGAACTTGAATGACGGATGAAGTCTAGACCAACACGACCTTCTTCACTTGAAAGAGTTGGTCGATGTACTCATGACAGAATGGAGGCTCTCCGTACTACATGGATTTGTGGACAGTTTACCTCGACGCGTGGCTGCTGTAATCTCTGCAAATGGAGGACTTACCTGCTGCTGATATGTAAATCATCATCATCATCATCATTGTCAACCATTATCAATCCACTGCTGGACGAAGGTCTCCCCAAGTTTCCTCCACAACGGTCTGTCTTGTGCCAGTCTCCTCCATGTCACTCCCGCATATTTACGAATTTCATCCACCCATCTCCCATGTGGTCTTTTTCTGGGTCTTTTCCTGTCCCTTGGAATCCAATCTAAAATTTCGGCTGTCCATCTATGGTCTGTCCTTCTGGCAGTATGTCCAGCCCATTGCCATTTCAGGGATTTAACTCTGATCATGATGTCTTCCACTCTCGTCATTTTTCGGATCCACGAGTTCCTCTTCTTATCTCTCCTGGTTATACCAAGCATGCACCTCTCCATGCTGCTTTGAGTTGTCTGCAGCCTTTGTATGTCTCTTTTAGTTAAGGTCCACGTCTCTGCACCATACGTAAGCACTGGAAGGATGCATTGATCAAACACTTTTCTTTTAAGACATAATGGCATATTGCTCTTGAAAATTATGCTGTTTCTTCCAAAAGCTCTCCAGGCAAGTTTTGTACGCCGATTAATTTCTTCATCAATGTGACCCTCACTTGATATCTGCTGTCCAAGATAAACATACGTATCTGTTATCTCCAGTTTTTCTCCATGAATCGATAAATCTTCATTTCTTGTAAAAGCATTGAACATCACTTTTGTCTTCTGAAAGTTCATTTTTAATCCCACTTCTTTACTCTTGTCAGCAAGTTCCTGGATCATACTCTGCAGCTCTGATGGGGTAGTTGCAAAAATGACTACGTCATCAGCAAAACGAAGGTGGGTTAGATAATCTCCATTAATCTTTATCCCTTTGTTTTCCAAGTTCAGTGATTGAAAGACATTTTCCAATGTGGCATTAAAGAGCTTCGGAGATATGGTGTCACCTTGTCTCACTCCCTTTCCAATTTTTATGTGTGTTGTATTTTCAAACAGCCGAATCTTTGCACTTGCATTTTCATAGATGTTATTAATAATATTAATGTATGCATCTTCAATACCGAAGGATTTCCGAGCCGTGGTAACTGCTGATGGTTTCACCGAATCAAAGGCTTTTTCATAATCGATAAAAGCCATGCGCAATGGAAGTTCATATTCCCTCGCTCTTTCAATTAGTTCTCTCAGTACGTGGATATGATCTATTGTGCTGTAGCCACTCCTGAATCCAGCTTGTTCTCTCGGTTGAGCCATGTCCAGTGTTACCTTCAAGCGGTGTGAAAGAACTTTAGTGAAGATTTTATAAACCACTGATAGGAGGCTGATAGGTCTGTAGTTCCTGAGATCCTCAATGTCACCTTTTTTATGTAGCAGGATCATTGTAGCATTGTTCCAATCCTCAGGAATCTTCCCTTCATTAAGGCATCGAGTGAAAATTTGGGCGAGTACTGTTTCAATTTCTCCACTTGCTTCTTGTATGATGTCTATAGTAATTCCATCTTCTCCTGGAGCTTTCCCCCGCTTCATGTTCTTGATTGCATGAGCAACTTCTGCTGGGAGGACTGGAAGAACTCTGGTACCTTTCATGATGTCTGGAGTACATGTATCATCCCTTTCATATAATTTGGAGTAGAAATCTTTCACTCTTGTCAAAATTTCGCCTCTATTTCTTGTTATAGAACCATCTTCTTTTCTCAGAGCCATAATCTGTTTTCTTCCCTTACTGAGATGTCCCTTTGCTATCTTTAGGCTTTGGTTGTTTTCAATTGCTTTCCTCACTAGCTCACAGTTGAATTTCCTTACGTCTTCAGTGATACTTTTTCGTGCTGTCTTGCATAGCTCTATATATTCCACTTTGGAAGTCACATCTTCTTTAGTTGTCCTCATCTCTCTTCTTTTTTGCATCAACATTTTGGTTTTTCCTGATAATTTGTTCACATGCAACTTGTTCTTAGACCCAGCTAATTTTGTTGCTGTTTCCATAAGAGCTTTGGTTACTTTTCTGTTAACTTCAGAAATATCCACTTCTTCCGATGTTAGGCCTTCTAAAGCAGAGAATCTGTTCTTCAGTTCCAACTTGAAAGTATTATGGTGTTTTTTAAGGTTGGTTATGTCAATACATTTTGTTTGTCTTATGAGCTTGCCACGTTCCAGTTTAGTGTTGAGGTGCATCTTACATCTCACCAATCTATGGTCACTACCTGTGTTGAACTTGTTCAGCACACTGCAGTCTTCGATGACGAATTTTTTGTTACACATAATAAAATCAATTTCACTTGTCGTCCCAATTGGATGTCTCCTCCACGCTGGTTTCTGTTGCCGTGACCGAATTTACCTACTGAAGTTTCATTCTGTTGCCGGTGCCCTATTTTTGCATTGAAATCTCCCATAATTATCTTCAAGTGCTGCTTACCTTTATTATTTAGATGACGAATTTCCTCATAAAATTCTTCAATTTCTTCTTCAGGATGACTTGTGGTGGGTGCATAAGTTTGAATAATCTGAGCCTGGTATCTTCTCGATAGTTGGATAACGAGTCGTGCAGCTCTGTCAGAGGAACTTTCAACTTCTACCACTTTATCCTTCAGTTTCTTGTTTATTATAAATCCAACACCACTAGTTCTGCCAGTATCTGTCCCACGATAATAGAAGAGATGTCCACTTTTCAGTTCAATGAGATCTTCTCCTTTTCTCCTTACCTCACTTAGCCCGACGATGTCCCACTTGATCCTTTGTATACAATACTGTTACTGTTTTTCTATTTATTTATAGTGTCCAGTCACTTTTGTCCTCATAGTGTAGCTGCTAGGGAGGCAGGTTGTCCAATCGCCGTAGCTGCTGAACTTTTGGGATTTCCACTTGAGACCGTCGCACTTGTATACCAATACTATACGTGAAATGCGACAAATCCCCACAGGCAACTGTGGATGCTATACGACAGGCGATCCTCGCTTCACGAGCTGCAATACGATCTCATTTACAACACCTCACTGAGTCCTTACCAAGATGTCTGACTGTTGTTGTGAGGGCAAAAGCTGGAGCAATGCGTTGTTAAGTAGTGTATATAATAACTTGTCCATTCAATGTATATACACTGAAGTGTCAGAAAAACTGGTACACCAGTCTAATACTTGGTAGGTCCCCCACGGGAGCGCAGGACTGCAGAAATACGACGGGGCATGGACTCCACTGGCTTCTAGAAATATGCTGTAGGCAATGCACACCATACTTCCTGCAGAGTGTTCCACAATTCGGGTGTATTCCGAGGTCTCGGATTCCTGTGTTCGATAGCGTGTTGCATGGCATCCAAAATGTGTTCTATCACGTTCAGATCTAGGGACTTGGGTGGGAATGGCAACACCCCAAACTCAGATGAATGCTCCTCTAACCATAATGTGGCGTCCCGACACTTGTGTGGAGGTGCATTGTCCTGTTGGAACAGGCCCAACCCATCAGCATGAACTCAGGACATGAACGGGTGTACCTCGTGTTAAAGGATGCGCACATAGCGTTGGCCGGTCACAGACGTTTGTAGACGTACCAGGGGTCCCAGTTAAGTCCAGCTAAACACACCCCATACCATTACGGAAAACGTCTCGGTGAAGCTAATTTTGGTTGTCCTCACTTGGGCGTGTGGACCATTGTGTCGGAGTAATCTCGTTGGCGAAATCACGTGCAAGGGGTGAGTATGGCTGGACGACGTTTTCGGGATTCCCACCATCACACGGACGCCTTTAGCAGTGGCTTTACCGTATGGGGTACGTACGTCTGGTTGATCCCTGCGTCGTATCTCGGCGGAAAAACATCGGGATGCAACAACTGTTCCGGCCGAATGTTGCGAGAATGTTTGGAGGAAGGTAACTTGCGTCGCCATAGTGGGACTGGTGCACGTACGTGGACGTTCCGAACGCTTGATCGCCGTAGCAGCCCCACAATCCATATCGGACGACATGCGACGAGGTGTACAGGCAGCTGTGGACATTCCCTGTATCGACACGGATTGGGAATCGGAGATTGTCCTAGCCAAGTTTGCGCTCTCGCCATCTGTTCCAGCAACCGACACCCACTGCCGCACACGTCGCTCAATGTTGCAGTGGTGCTGCACGAGACATGTGTAGCGGGACGAATGCAAGTATGACGTATTGTGCGACGAGTCTCTCTTCTGTCTCAGGGCCTACTATCGCCGATTGAAAATCTGGAGACGACGTGGTTAGCTGCCAACCGTTAGCGCCATACGGCTCCTCAGCTTAGGGTCTTGGTTTGGGGCGCTATCAGTTTCAACAGCCGTTCCCGCTCGTACGCACAGTGGGTTAATTGATAGCACGGCGATGCGTCGATGACATTCTGCAGCCCGTTTTGTTTTAGTATCTCCGTGGTATCCCTGATGACAGTTTCAGCAAGATAACGCCCTCCCGCATCCTGCCAACTTTGTCAAACAGTGCTTATAAGGATGTGTCCAGATGCTGCCCTGGCCAGCGCGATCCCCGGACTTCCCAATAGAGAATGTGTGGGACGTCATTGGCAGACGACTCAGCGCCTCTGCACGATTCCCAATTCGTCCGAGATGGGGTCCGGCCGGGTTAGAATATCAGTGAGGTGTGGATGTTGTGTTTGTCTTACGGCATTGGCTCTCTCCCTTTCCTCGAACCAGTGGCCCTAAATTAGGGACGGACCATCGAGTTACTGATGGTGGTCGTTAAACCCCTAAACGAACAAACAAAACAAATCTGCACGACTCACTATCAGTTGTGGATACAGGACAACGACCCATGGTCAGCGATACTCAGTACACTATCTAGGGATTTCCCCATTCGATGCCACTCTGTGTTACCGAATGCAGGTAGTTCCTCAGAAATTAAATCACCGTGTTTACATGTTTGGTAAGTTTCGTCTCATTTCGTGCATTCCTTCATGGTGTAGTATTTTCTGTGTCAAGCAGATATTTGGATTCATACTGAGTTCTCGAGTTTCTAAAACCATATTTTAGACGGGCAAAAGTAAATGAAGACGAATTAACACATTACTTAAAATTCAGGTACTGTGTTGCAGTTGTTCGTGCTAGTATAGTGTCATGGTTTATTATCTCTTTCCGTTTTAATAAAATGCACATACACTATTTTGAAAAAGTCACGAACACCCAGAAGACAAACACAACATAGCATTTATTGACATACATTAGTACGATGATGGTCCATCTTTGGCCTTAATGCATGCTCTGACCCTTTGAGGCATGCTTTCGACAAGGTTCTGAAACACAGCGATAGGTATATATGCGCTTCCATTCAGTACATAATGCTGCACCTAACTGTTGCTTAGTAGTAGGCCTTAGTTCCAAACTTCTTATGCGGCGCTCTAATTCACCCCATAGGTGCTCTATGGAATTAAGATGAGGGCTCTGTGCTGTCCAGTCCACACACGATACGAAATTATCGTCAAACCACGCCATAACAGTCCTTGCTTTATGGCTTGGTGCATTATCCTGCTGGTAACAACAAGGGTTCCATAGGCTCGGTTCCATAGCATTGCCACAGAGATGGTAGGGGCATAATTGTCTAGAATATCGAGGTAGACGTGCTGGTTAACAGGGTTGCCCACGATAACCAACGGGCAGGGACCACACCACCAAAAACACCCCCACACGAGTACACTGGCAGCTCAAAACTTGACCGTAGGAACAGTACACTGTGGTAAATAGCGTTCCCCCGGTTGCCGCCATACCCACACACGGCCATTAGACTGATGGATCGTGTATCTGGATTCATCAGTCCATAGGACCCGTTTCCATTGATCTACGGTCCACGATAAATGTTCTTTACCCCATGCTAAACGACGAGTGGCATTACCGAATGGAGATGAAAGGCTTATGAGCAGCCGCACGACCACGGTAACCCATGGAATGAAATTCTTTGCGAAGGGTACGTGTACATACCAAGGTTCCAGCACTTTTACTCACCTGTACACTGAGGTCTTGTGCAGCACTCTGTCGATTACCTCTAACGACTCTCCTGAGGCTTTGACGTCCTCTATCACTGATTTTCTTTGGTCTGCCAGTACGTTTTGCTGCTTCAGGCACGCCATGTGTCTTCCACTTATTCAGTCCATCCAAAACAGTTGACTTGGGCATGTTTAAACGCCTCGGGGTTTCTCTTATGGGCAACCCTCTAATATAAAACCGAACAATCTTTCCCTTCTCAAAGTCAGTTCTCTCCCGCCGCGACATTTTCACTCAACCTCACAGTGTGATATGATCGCGGTCAGCTGCAGGCTTGGTTTTATAGCGTTTGCACCTATAGCGCGCATCTTAACAACGCAGAGGATCAGTTCATTTGCTTCTGAAGGGGTGTCCGGTGACTTGTCAATATAGTGTATAACTCTGAAAACTTAACTATTTTTAATGTACTTGTATTCGAAACCACCAACGCATACCAGTTCTTAATAAAATGAATACTTTATTAATTAATACATATCAGTTTTTGTAACTTGATAATTTATTCACTCCGTTAAATATTAATGGCTACATAAAATGAAAAATGGCTGTAAAACTGAAAAATGGTTAATCCTGATGATGTATTAATGACGACTGATATAATTTTAGCTCTGTCTGTGTGTGTGTGTGTGTGTGTGTGTGTGTGTTTTCTAATCAACAGAAGTTGGAACCCAAAATGCTAAGAGAAATTCAAAAACCAAATAACAGATTTTCAGGTTATTCGGTATCTTGCGACGGATCGATTATTTGGCTACGTATTTGGCCCAGTGATCTATTGTCGAAGTAGGTTACTGTTGTAATTGCATGGCTTTCACCGACTTGGAACGACGAGGTCCTTGTCATGGGACAATGGGCAAGCGAGTATCGCAGCCGTGAAGAAAAATTGAGGAAGCGGCGAGGCTTTACGGCGGGCACTTGCGTATTCTTTCCTGAAGAGGAAACTTGATCCGTGTCTCCTGAGTTATATCCAGCAGCGGAGTGATTATAAATGTGTCATGTTTTTTATTTTATTTGCCGTCGAAGAATACGAATTTCCTCAAGTTTTAGTTTTCACTCGCCAAATTTTCTAACAGACGAGCAGTTCGTTTCGCTCTATTAAGTTGTAGAGCATCTTCAAAGCTTTTTTTTTTTTTTTTTTTTTTTTTTACCAGTAACAGCTTAGAATATTTATTTCTGTTTTCTTTTTTAACACACTATTTTCTACCTCTCCCGTTTTATAAATGTATAATCTAATATTGTTTTCATCGTATATGCATTCCTCATAACCATAGCATAAAGAGAAGAATATTTCGCGAATTAAATTTAAACAACGAGGATATTTCTCGAGAATAAGCACGCAATCAACCCGCTTGGCCAGCGTGGTGAGTTATGGCCAAACCCCTCCAAAATGATTCCACAACTTAAATCTTGGCCCTCAGTCTCCGGCAGCTGGAATGTACCTGGCCAAGGCAGCGGCCAGTGCGACATGAAGGCAGAGGGTGCTAAGAATACCCGGAGGACCGGACTAGGCTGCCATCTGATGCTGACCTTGGCTACGTACAATGGACGCTCCCTATCTTCTGATTCAAGGCTTCTTGAATTGGAAGAGGAACTACAAAGGATCAAGTGGGACATCGTGGGGCTAAGTGAGGTAAGGAGAAAAGGAGAAGATCTCATCGAACTGAAAAGTGGACATATCTTCTACTATCGTGGGACAGATACTGGCAGAACTAGTGGTGTAGGATTTATAATAAACAAGAAACTGAAGGATAAAGTTGTAGAAGTTGAAAGTTCCTCTGACAGAGCTGCACGACTTGTTATCCAACTCTCGAAAAGATACCAGGCTCAGATTATTCAAACTTATGCACCCACCACAAGTCATCCTGAAGAAGAAATTGAAGAATTTTATGAGGAAATTTGTCATCTAAATAATAAAGGTAAGCAGCACTTGAAAATAATTATGGGAGATTTCAATGCAAAAATAGGGCAACGGCAACAGAATGAAACTTCAGTAGGTAAATTCGGTCACGGCAACAGAAACCAGCGTGGAAATACTCTCGTTGAGTTTGCAGAGGCAGAAGGGTTTTTCATCTTGAACTCCTTCTTCAAGAAAAAGCCACACAGGAAATGGACATGGAGACATCCAAATGGGACGACAAGTGAAATTGATTTTATTATGTGTAACAAAAAATTCGTCATAGAAGACTGCAGTGTGCTAAACAAGTTCAACACAGGTAGTGACCATAGATTGGTGAGATGTAAGATGCACCTCAACACAAAACTTGAACGTGGCAAGCTCATAAGACAAACAAAATCTATTGACATAACCAACCTTAAAAAACACCATAATACCTTCAAGTTGGAACTGAAGAACAGGTTCTCTGCTTTAGAAGGCCTAACATCGGAAGAAGTGGACATCTCTGAAGTTAACAGAAAAGTAACCAAAGCTCTTATGGAGACAGCAACAAAATTAGCTGGGTCTAAGAACAAGTTGCATGTAAACAAATTATCAGGAAAAACGAAAATGTTGATGCAAAAAAGAAGAGAGATGAGGACAACTAAAGAAGATGTGACTTCCAAAGTGGAATATATAGAGCTATGCAAGACAGTAAGAAAAAGTATCACTGAAGACGTAAGAAAATTCAACTGTGAACTAGTGAGGAAAGCAACTGAAAACAACCAAAGCCTAAAGATAGCAAAGGGACATCTCAGTAAGGGAAGAAAACAGATTATGGCACTGAGAAAAGAAGATGGTTCTGTAACAAGAAATAGAGGCGAAATTTTGACAAGAGTGAAAGATTTCTACTCCAAATTATATGAAAGGGATGATACATGCACTCCAGACATCATGAAAGATACCAGTACCAGAGTTCCTCCAGTCCTTCCAGCAGAAGTTGCACATGCAATCAAGAACATGAAGCGGGGAAAAGCTCCAGGAGAAGATGGAATTACTGTAGACATCATACAAGAAGCAAGTGGAGAAATTGAAACAGTACTCGCCCAAATTTTCACTCGATGCCTTACTGAAGGAAAGATTCCTGAGGATTGGAACACCGCTACAATGATCCTGCTACATAAGAAAGGTGACATTGAGGATCTCGGAAACTACAGACCTATCAGCCTCCTATCAGTAGTTTATAAAATCTTCACTAAAGTTCTTTCACACCGCTTGAAGGTAACACTGGACATGGCTCAACCGAGAGAACAAGCTGGATTCAGGAGTGGCTACAGCACAATAGATCATATCCACGTACTGAGAGAACTAATTGAAAGAGCGAGGGAATATGAACTTCCATTGTGCATGGCTTTTATCGATTATGAAAAAGCCTTTGATTCGGTGAAACCATCAGCAGTTACAATGGCTCTGAAAACCTGCGGCATTGAAGATGCATACATTAATATTATTAATAACATCTATGAAAATGCAAGTGCAAAGATTCGGCTGTTTGAAAATACAACACACATAAAAATTGGAAAGGGAGTGAGACAAGGTGACACCATATCTCCGAAGCTCTTTAATGCCACATTGGAGGGTGTTTTTCAGTCGCTGA
Source organism: Macrothele yani (assembly GCA_039090855.1). Lineage (NCBI taxonomy): Eukaryota > Metazoa > Arthropoda > Arachnida > Araneae > Macrothelidae > Macrothele > Macrothele yani. The sequence goes on along the minus strand of CM077002.1, from coordinate 27,973,399 downwards.
GCTGGGAAAACAAAGGGATAAAGATTAATGGAGATTATCTAACCCACCTTCGTTTTGCTGATGACGTAGTCATTTTTGCAACTACCCCATCAGAGCTGCAGAGTATGATCCAAGAACTTGCTGACAAGAGTAAAGAAGTGGGATTAAAAATGAACTTTCAGAAGACAAAAGTGATGTTCAATGCTTTTACAAGAAATGAAGATTTATTGATTGATGGAGAAAAGCTGGAGATAACAGACACGTACGTTTATCTTGGACAGCAGATATCAAGTGAGGGTCACATTGGTGAAGAAATTAATCGGCGTACAAAACTTGCCTGGAGAGCTTTTGGAAGAAACAGCATAATTTTCAAGAGCAATATGCCATTATGTCTTAAAAGAAAAGTGTTTGATCAATGCATCCTTCCAGTGCTTACGTATGGTGCAGAGACGTGGACCTTAACTAAAAGAGATATACAAAGACTGCAGACAACTCAAAGAAGCATGGAGAGGTGCATGCTTCGTGTAACCAGGAGAGATAAGAAGAGGAACTCGTGGATCCGAAAAATGACAAGAGTGGAAGACATCATGATCAGAGTTAAATCCCTGAAATGGCAATGGGCTGGACATACTGCCAGAAGGACAGATCATCGATGGACAGCCGAAATTTTAGATTGGATTCCAAGGGACAGAAAAAGAGCCAGAAGAAGACCACATGGGAGATGGGTGGATGAAATTCGAAAGTATGCAGGGGTGACATGGAGGAGACTGGCACAAGACAGACCGTTGTGGAGGAAACTTGGGGAGACCTTCGTCCAGCAGTGGATTGATAATGGTTGACAATGATGATGATGATGACATTCGTTTAAAAAAATATCGCTTTTATACAGAAACAAGTTAGTAAAATCATGCAATGCATTGATTATAATACGCTTTCCAACATACCAGAAATCATTACTCAAGTTATGAGAATAATGGCTGTGGAATAAATCTCGGTCCTGTGCCCTGACCTTTGATCCCATTTTGATGATATTCAACAGAACCGGTTTGGTATACCTCCAAAATAACATGATAAAATTTTGTCGCAATCAAAGATCTTTACGTAAGTTATGATGCATAAGGGCTATGGCATAGATCCCGCTTCTGTGTCCTGACCTTTGACCACATTTCGTCCATTTTCAATAGGGTTCGTCCCCAGGTGGTCCCCTACTACATACTGAAATTTCATTCAAATCGAACCATTTTTACGCACGTTATGACGCATAAGGGCAATGGAATGCATCCCGATCTTATGTCCTGACCTTTGACCCCACTTCACCCATTTTGAATAGGGTTCATCCCCAGGCGGTCTCCTACCACATAGTAAACTTTCATTGAAATCGAACCATATTTACGCAAGTTATGACACATAAGGGCAATAGAACGATTCCGCTTCTACGTCGTGACCTTTGACCCCATTTGTCCCATTTTCAATAGGGTTCGTCCCCCGGTGGTCCCCTACCACATACTAAAATTTCATCGAAATCGAACCATTTTTACGCCAGTTATCGTGCGGACAGACGGACAAAGCTGGAGCATATACGCGTCTTCAACCTACGGTTGGAAAGCGTAAAAAAGTGACGTTTCTTAATATCTAGTAGCCACCATGATTTCCAACACAACCACAGACTAAGCAGTCGTATGGCCGTCTAATGGTGTCCGGAGGCATTTCGAACCACGCCACGTTCGCGTGGTCACATAACTCAGCTATATTCCTGGTCGGGCGAGGATTTGTTCACAAGTGTCGTCCAGTCAAGTCCCATACATGCTCGAAAGGCCAAAGGCTGGGAGATCTCGTTGACTATAGAGTCATGTGGACTCCTTGCAGGCAAGCTGTGGAGATAGTGGCAGCGTGTAGACAATCTTGGTCGCGATAGAAAATAGCCTATAGGAGGGCCTCTCAGTTACAGCAACGTAAATGGCGCAGAACATGACATATCGTTGGGCTGTCACGGTTCCCGTTATGCGCACTTGAGTTAACCTGCAGTAGAGCCATACACTGGCCGGGCCTGCTCAGTAGTTTAAAACTTATGGGCATGGCCTACAATTTCGTAGGCCAGCTTGGACGGGCCAGCACTGGCATGTGTACCGTGTAGTCAGATTGTTGATAAATTTAGGCGATTCTGTTTTCGAAGTAGCTGTCTTTCTCTTACCCTGATCACATTTCTTGTTTCTCGCAGTCATTCTTCTCTCCCGCTTTGTGCTATTATTTATTTATTTATTTTGCGCGCGTCTTTTCGTCTTTGATCTTTGGCAATCTCTCTCCCATTTGAATCCATATTCCATTTTTTTCGGAAGTTTACACCAGAAAAACACTTGCTCCGTACGATGATTTGCATTTATAGGAATTAGGAATCAATTAAAGCTTCAATATGCACTAGTAAACTATTCTTAGGCTCTGTCTTTATAATTTTGATTTGTTACTTGCTTTGTTTTAAATATGGATGGATATTGGGTTGGGTTAATTAGAGGTTCGAGGAGCAAAACAATCGGAAAATTGTGTTACATTTGGATTTTGGGAGTTATATCCTGAACCTGAAGAACTAATATCAAAGACGTCGGGCCAACAGAACGAAATCATATTCTGCGTACGAGAGTTTGTTGTATTAACTATTAACCATTAAGCATGTTAGTGTGTATGCGTGTGTGGTGTGTAAGTGAGCATCAGATTATATTATGTGCTGGGCAAAAGTGTCAAAGAAGGCAGTACTTGACTCGTATAAACAGTGCTCTGACCCTACGAAGGGTTCGATTATGAAATGACCATAATTTACTTAAGTTCACTGAATACTATTTATTGCATTTGCCGTATTTCTGGTTACTGGTGGGTTAGTTAACTTGCTTATGCCCTCTTTTTACACGAGTTTCGAGTTATTCCAAAACGTTGCAATACAAATACCGTCATGTTAAAGCAAGTGACAATTACGTAAATGAAACCTATGCCGGGTCAGGCCGGGCCCTGAAAAAAAAAAAAAACACTGGGCCCAGTGTCTTTTTTTTTTTTTTTTTGCCGGAGCCCGGGTGGGAACGGACCGGGCTCGGGCCTAAAAATATTGCGTCTGCAGGGCTCTAACCTGCAGTCATAATTGGCAATCTCAGTGGCGCAGTAATCTTAAAACTGGCTTCTGACCATTCGTCCTAAGGGGCCCGAGTTCGAGTCCCAAACGAGGCATCGTTGGCGCGTTTGTCCAAGGGCGCTGATCCTGTCCTTTCCATGCAACCAGTAGCCCTGAATTAGGGAAGGAGATTTGTTTTATAGCATTAGATGCTCACGTAGGTGCTTGAACACCGAAAATTCAGAAAGAAAAAAAAAAGTTGTAATTTTTGTTAAGATCTTGCGTTGTGAGGAACTTACGTACGTGACTGCTGCCACCATAGTCGACTGTAAAGATCCCATCATTTGAAAAACAAAACACTGAAATTCAGACATGTTAAACGATGTGTTACAATAATATGTTACCTCATCCCCAATAAATTCCAAATTTGCAGAGTTGCCTTGCTCGTAGATAGGTGATCTAGTACATGTGCAGGATAATTACAAACTCTGGTAACAAATTTTAAATTTTTTTCACTGCATTCAGCTAAGCTACAACTATTAAACCTCATGCCATATCCACAAGTCTCTTTGGGTGCGACTGTTTCGTACGTAAGCCACGAGGTGGCAGCACGTTTGTCGAGCAAGCAAAATGGCTGATTTCAGTACAACGGAGGGAATCGTACGTGTTGTGGTTTAACGAAACAAAGTTAGTGACTATAGTTCAGCGCAGATTTGTCGAGGGTAAGAAATTCTGTGAATGCGTGGTACAAGTTATTTGTTGAGGGTGGATTTGAAGGTCGTTCATCAGGTGCAAAGGTTGAGATGTTTGTAGCGATGGGCCCTAAAAACATGTGTGGACCGTTTGTCTTTGAGAAGTCAGGGATTGTGTATCTGAACTTGTTGGAAAACTTCCTCGTTCCACAATTGGATGTTTGGCATGGAGCTATTATACTATTCGAACAAGATGACTCCCCGCCACATTTCTTGAAGGATGTCCGTAGCCCTGGGAAATGGATCACCCGCGGAGGTCCTGTTTCATGGCTTCCAGAGGCCTAATGTTTCATGACTTAAAAAAAACAAACGAAAATACGTCAAATGAAAACATTTGACGTGTATTTTCGTTTTATTTTTGTTTTGTTTTTTTGTCCTATTTCGTGGCTTCCACGGACAGTTCGGATTTCGTTTATAGCATTATGTTAAATATATACTGTCCAGTGTCTACGTGCCTCTGATGGCCAGCAGCGTCGCTGAGTTTAAACTCTGATTTTTGAAGCCATGCTGGAAGTGGACCAGGCAATGGCAGGAATTGTATTTATCTCTGGGATATATGCAGTATTAAAAAGGTAGTGCATATTGAACACATGTAGAAAAAGCTATGTACAGAGGGTAGGTCAAACGTTTTGCAATATTTGAATCACTTTGCCTTCATACGTACCTTTACGACGAAAGCTGACTAGCATTAAAAGTATAGGCCATCGTGTTGTACCGTCTTTAGCCATCTGTCTACCAGTTCTTCGATTCCGCGATGGTACCAGTTCTTGTCCTTCGAGGTGAAGAACTCCTTCACCCCAGCGGCCACCTCCTCCTGGTTGTTGAAGTACCGCCCGCGAAGGAAGTGGGCCATGGACCGGAACAAGTAATAATCCGACTGGGCAAGATCCGGACTATATGCTGGGTGTGGCATCAGTTCGATTCCCTCAAGTTCCTGGAGTTTTGAAGTGGAGGAAGTGGGCCATGGACCGGAACAAGTAATAATCCGACGGGGCAAGATCCGGAATATATGCCGGGTGTGGCATCAGTTCGATGCCCTCAAGTTCCTGGAGTTTTGAAGTGGAGGAAGTGGTCCATGGACCGGAACAAGTAATAATCCAGTGGGGGCAAGATCCGGACTATATGCTGGGTATGGCATCAGTTCGATGCCCTCATGTTCCTGGAGTTTTGAAGTGGAGGAAGTGGGCCATGGACCGGAACAAGTAATAATCCGACGGGGCAAGATCCGGACTATATGCTGGGTGTGGCATCAGTTCGATGTCCTCAAGTTCCTGGAGTTTTGCCCGGGTCGTTCGCGCGGTATGAGGCCAAGCGTTGTCCTGCTGTAGGAGAGTTCGCTTTCCGTTCACCAGTACCGGGTACTTCTCCTCCAAAACGGCATACATCCGCTCTAGCTGTTCAGAGTAGAGTTTGGCTTTGATGGTCCGACCATCTGTAACAAATTCGTAATGGATTATCCCCTCGAAATTCCACCAGACACAGAGCATCACCTTGTGCTCAAAGCGCCCACGTTTGGCAACATGTTCTGGAAGCCGGCACTTGCTCAACCACTGCCTTTGTTTTATGATTACAGAAATAGACCCACTTTTGGTCGCACGTAACAATTCTCTTGATGAAACGTACACCGCGCGGGTTTTCTAGAAGTTTCGCACACACTTCCACTCGGCGGTTTGCTTCAGCTGGCGTCAGTTCGTGAGGGACAATGCTGCAGCTCCTGTGGACCTTGTCGAGGTCCTGAAGGTGACGGACCACGGTGGTCTGTGATACGCCAAGCTCGCCTGATAATCTCCGAGTACTGGTTGTCGGATTTGCCTCTACGGCTTGGCGCACGGCCTCCGAATCCACGGTTCGCGGCCTACCTGAGCTTGGCTGATCGTCGAGGTTTCTGTCACTTGAGCGAAATTTCTTGAACTATCTGGTTGTGGTGTTGTGGCCCACGGAACCTTCCCCTTTCGCATGACAAATGTTTCGTGTTGCTTGAGCAGCGTTATGGCGGAGTTCAAACTCGTAAAGCAAAAGTTCCCTAATTAGCCGGTTGTGGCTGTTTATCTTTTAGGCGTCCCAACCACAGACAGAACGACGATACGCAATGCTGTTCGCAGCAACGACTACCACTTTATATCCCTTTCAACTGACTGCAGTGCGCGACTTGAACTAGTTTAAACACGTGACATACCCTCCGCAGCACATGCGTTTATGCAAATATTGCAAAACTTTCGACTCACCCGCTGTACTTCAGTATATGTGTTTTTGTTTTTGAATATACATGAGCTCATGAGCTGTGAAGCTGTTAATTTTTAAAGTTGTTACCGAAGTTTGTTGTTATCCTGTGTTTATTTCGACTGTTCTCTATTGTGATGCCTCCTGGACGGCAAACCCTATGCTTAAAAAACGGGGTGGGGTGGGGTTTATGATATTCCTTATCTTACAGACCCTCTCCCAAAGAAATCCAAGCCATCTTGTAGAAACGGAGGTGTCGTGACAAGCATGCTGCGGATTTGCGCCATCTAGGAGGAAACTGTGCTTCACGGAGATTGGGAAATGTATGGATGGGGTTATACGTAACACTTTCTTCCACAAAAAATTAAAAAAACTCCGGACTGATGTGTTAATTTAGCGCAACAGAAGACATGATAAAGAACTTGACATTCCTATTTATGACTTTTTAAATTTACTTCCGAAGTTTATTAAGCGGTGATGACAAGAATGTTACTTACAGGAAGCTCACGGAATTAATTAACTGGACCATGAAATGGTCGACATTTCTTGGATTATTTTTCAGTCATGTTTATAGAAATAGAATCTTTCATGGAAATTGCTTTTGGACGCGTCATTCCTTGAGTAATCTGTTACTGGTGTTACTGTACAAAGTTACTTTTATAACGATTACGAAAAAAAAAAAAAAAAAAAATTGTGTAACCTCGTAAGTCTTTCAGCCTTTTCGAAGAAAAACAGACCTACGCAAAGGTAATGAGGCATTCACCGTAAAAGTCCCCGGCTTTCCTGAAATTGCCGTCGTACGAAGTAACAACAGTAGGAGAACCTTCAGCGGATTTCCCCGCTTGTCCAGGTTATTTGCGTGCACCGGCTTCGGCCAATCACACAGCTCGTTTAAACCGGAAATTCTCCACCAATGTGCTGTATTAAACAAGTGCTATGAGTTGCTAACAGGATAAATTTGCTGAAAATGAGAGAGAGACTAATAATACAAAGGATGTTCCCACATTTTTAGAACGTTTTTGACAGCAAATTACAGAAAATAAAAATTCGAAGAATTGAAACTGGTAACAGCGTGATTAGATGAACGCGAAATAGATCATTTGTAGAGGATTTTAGGAAGGGAGTATCTGACCCCAGGTCTTAAACAACCCTTAGAAATAGGAAGCTAGGAGATTTGGGCTAGATTGCCCGATAGGAAAGTGACACGAAAGCGAAGTAGAAGGAAGACGCACTTATTTATTACCGGGGACCAGTCCCCTGGGTCCGACGGCTTGACGTGCCCATCCGACGCACGGCGGATATTTAGTGGATCGAGCGTGCGTACCTGCCTGGGATCGAACCTGAGGTCCTTTCCGCGGTAGTCTCGAACGTTGCCCACTAGGCCACCTGCGGCCCTAATGAACGCGAAAGAAACATCTAGGACTCGGAAAGAAACATCTGGGACTGGGAAAGAAACATCTGGGACTCATGTATAATGTTTTGCCGTTGTGGGACACTGTATTTTGTCATTTTCTTGTAGGACTTCCGTCCACAGTGAGTAGAGTTTAGGTCCCAGCCACCTACAGCGAGATCGTCTTTTGGGCAGGACACAAAAACGGAAGGAATGAGAGCAAGTCTAGCGACTTTGACAGAACAGTTTGTAGTGAGATTAGAGTACAGTAGATGGCGCCACCGTACAAGTACGATGTTGCACACAGAGGGGTGAGATAATTTCGGGGGGGGGGCATAGGAAAGGATACCCATTTAACCAGTGGGTCCAGCCTGGGAGCCGTCACTTAACGTGCTCGTCCGATATTCAGCGATTGTTAGTAAATCACACTATCTCTGAAAGATCAGCCCAGGTTCGAACCTGATGACCCTGCATCGATAATCTGACTCGCTAACCACTAAGCCATCCGCGGCTCCATTGTGGGACACTACTTGGTAACCTACAGCGAGATCGTGGTAATCGCATATAAGGTCCCTTATGTGACGTCTCCCATTCGACCAATGAGAAACGTTAGAAAAGGTATCTCCTTCCACTGTGATTTCTTGTACGCTGACGAGAAAGTGGTCGTTTGTTGACAATTTTACAGCCTTATTCAATGTTTTAGCTCCTAATATCTTCTTATTTTCAATGATTACTGGTAGGAATTCTGATTCATCAATTTCTTAGTGTTGTTTATTGCAGAAAGATGTTTGTTATTGCATGGCTTCATTCATCAATATTTCTTTAATTGTGCTTTATTTACCGGGTTTGTCATCAGCATTTCGCACTTAGGCAGATATCCGAACACCTCCATCGGTGGATGAAAACAGCTCCATAAAAATTTATCATGAGTGCCTAAAACGTGCGTGTGATTTTGAATATCGTTATTAATGGAATTCTTACTAGAGACAAGCATGAAATCGGGTGGGGAAAAAATCCGTTTAAAATTTCTTTCAGCTGGATTTCTGCTGTACAATTCTTTATTTTTGTTGCTTGAACTTTTGAACTTTGCTTTTACACACGAGTGGTCATGACTTGGATTGCTTTCAACTTACTTTTGTTCAATGAACGACCCTGGTGACACTCTAATGTGCAGTGATCAATGGAAATAAATGGCATGTCATCAAATGGTATCCTGTTTTCAACATTGGAATTTTTTTCCCTTCGAACATAACATCCTTCTTCACACCTTTAATATCACTTAACTGGGCTTGCCCAAGATTGTGAACTACACCACGTTATTAGTTGAAATCTCGAAGTTTTTGATAACGTTTAAAGCATCTTCTAACGAAAAGTATCCAAAATAATCATTAATAGAATGACGAAAACCAAAATTCATTTTAACAGTTATTTTTAATATCTAAATTGAGTTAGTTATCAACTCAAACCACGCACGCACTAACTGACAACAAAAAGAAAACTTCAGGAGTAAAGCGTACAAGAAATCACTGTGGAAGGAGATACCTTTTCTAACAACGCTTCTCATTGGTCGAATGGGAGACGTCACATAAGGGACCGTATATGCGATTACCAAGTAGTGTCCCACAACGGCAAAACATTATACATGACCTATAATGTTTTGCAATTGTGGGACACTACTTTGTAATCGCATATACGGTCCTTTATGTGACGTCTCTCATTCGACCAATGAGAAGCGTTGTTAGAGGTATCTCCTTTCACTGTGATTTCTTGTACGCTTTACTCCTGAAGTTTTCTTTTTGTTGTCAGTTAGTGCGTGCGTGGTTTGAGTTGATAACTAACTCAATTTAGATATTAAAAATAACTGTTAAAATGAATTTTGGTTTTCGTCATTCTATTAATGATTATTTTGGATACTTTTCGTTAGAAGATGCTTTAAACGTTATCAAAAACTTCGAGATTTCTACTAATATACATTATATTAAAAAACGTGGTGTAGTTCACAATCTTGGGCAAGCCCAGTTAAGTGATATTAAAGGTGTGAAGAAGGATGTTATGTTTGAAGGGGAAAAATTTCCCAATGTTGAAAACAGGATACCATTTGATGGCATGCCATTTATTTCCATTGATCACTGTACGCCGCCTCGGTGGCACAGTGGTCTAAGCGATGGCCACTGATCATTCGTCCGAAAGAGGTCCGGGTTCGAATCCCGGTGAGGCATGGATGTTGTGTTTGTCTTACGGCACTGGCTCTCTCCCTTCCCTGGAACCAGCGACCCCAAATTAGGGACGGGCGACGGCTTATAGCCCATTGAGTTGCTCACGGTGGTCGTTAAACCTCCAATATAAAAAAAAAAAAAATCACTGTACATTAGAGTGTCATCAAGGTCGTTCATTGAACAAAAGTAAGTTAATTGAAAGCAATCCAAGATCACGACTACTCGTGTGTAAAAGCAAAGTTCAAAGTTTTGTACAGCAGAAATCCAACTGAAAGAAATTTTAAACGGATGTTCCTCCCCCCCCCATTTAATGCTTGTTTCTCGTGAGAATTCCATTAATAACGATATTCAAAATCGCACGCACGTTTTAGGCACTCATGATAAATTTTTATGAAGCTGTTTTCATCCACCAATGGAGGTGTTCGGATATCTGCCTAAGTGCGAAATGCTGATGACAAACCCGGTAAATAAAGCACAATTAAAGAAATATTGATGAAAGATGCTGTAAGCCATGAAAAAACAAACATCTTTCTGGTATAAACAACACTGAGAATACAAATTTTTAAAGATGACAATCCGATTTTTGGCGTAAATGTGACAAGGATGGTAAGTCAGATAATATCCGAAAACTTGAAAATTTTCATCGTCCTAGAGCGGGACTCGAACCCGCGTCTCCCAGAAAACGCCCGGGTATGCTAACCACTACACCACCCAGAACGACCAAGTTTCAAGTTTCCGATCAATTTGAATATAACCATCACAGGATTCGCTAGTCGAAGCAACCGGCATTCATGCTAAGAAAATGGCGCACGCAAACAAGCTGTGAATAGAAGATTATGGCTTTGCTCTTTACGAAGAGTAATATTAGTATTTTGTAATTAAAAAACGCTGTGAAAGTCCTGAAGTCAGCATTTCTAAATGTAAAATAAGCAATATTATTAATAATAGAGGGGAAATCGTCAAGCATTGCTTTTAACAGGAAAAAGAACACCAAACGAATATCCAAAGAAGGTAAGTTATTTTATGACAATTTCAAAAATAGGGTATCTGGTCCGAAAAGAAAATCCACCGACCCAAAGAGCAATCGTTAAGTCGTTGAAAATCTCTGTATGTACTGTAAACAAGGTAATAAATAGATATTTAAATCTGAAAAACAAAACAAAAAAAAACATAATAATGGTTCACTGCCTTTTTCCTAAGCACGTATCTGAGCGCAGAATACTTCTTTGTGAAAATCAAAACTTTTCTTTGTGAAAATCACTTACCGGGAGACGATGGAAATTTATTATGACTATTGATGAAGCATGCAACTACCTAAACGACTGTAACAAAAAAGGTCAAGTTACTATCGCAAAAGAGTAGAAAAAGATTCCGAAGAAAGTTCCAATAAAGGATTCATGATTTTTTGCTGGTTTCTCGTGCAGTGGGAAATTAAAGTTAAGGAAAGTTGAAAAGAATGTTGTTACTAATATAGTGTTTTAACTCCTACATTTAAAGAGGAAATACCCTTCCTTTATCCACAGAGCCTTCAAAGAGTAGAACTCCATCGGTATAAGGCTATTAGCCATACCTGCAAATCTACCACTCTGTTTCATGAAAGAATGAAAAAAGAGACGGATATGAAGTCTGTAACTTTTGCTCACATTTCTTCAAAGTCCCCTGATGTGCCTTCGGACTGCTAAAAAGAGCGATTTCTAAACTCAGACCTAAAACAATGATTGTTCTATGGAAAGCAGTTGAAGAGGAGTGGAATAAAATACCACTAACAATTGAAATGCCCTGTTATCTTGGAAATCTACAACGGCCGTTCCATAAAAACTGAGCGTAAAATCACACAAAATGAAGAAATATAGGTACAGAAAAATACATGTTACTCTTTCTCAATGTATTTTCCCTTGGATCGTATGCAACGGTCCCATCGTTCAGTCTACTTTTCTAAGAATGTGGCGAAGGCATTTTATGGACGCTGCTTTAGCGACCCTTGTACAGTTTAAATAACGTCAGCATTTGTGTTGAATGTTACGCCACGGAACTTCTTCATTGTTGGAAACAACCAGAAATCGGACGGGGCGAGATCAGGATTGTAGGCAGGCTGTGGCACGATTTCAGTACTGCATTTCGTAAGAAACTGTTGAACACAAGTAGCCACATGTGGGCGGGAGTTATCATGGCGTATGGGTGCACTTGCCCACCAATTCCGATCGCTAAATCGATATGTGTCGTCGCAGACGCTTCAAAACTGAAATGTAATACTCAGCATTGACATTAATTTGTGGAGGTACGGCATGCTGGTAGACTACACCTTTATGAGAAAAGAAAACTATCAAGCTGATTTGGTTTGGCGCACTTTTTTTCGCAGGAGGCGAGCCTGTGTGTTTCCAGATACACGTTGCGCGCTTCGTGAGGAAGTCGAAATAGTGGACCCATGTTTCATCGGTAGTTATTACTGTGTTTAGAGAGTTTGGATCCTTCGCAGTCATTTGTTTCGTCTCATGACACACCTGTACTCGTTCTCTCGTCAAGTGATGAGGTACCCATCTGGAGCACAAACGACGCAGCAGTTATTCGTCGCGGAGAATACGGAATACCGGCGTTTTCGAAATATTAGTTGACGCCGCTGTGTCTTCACAAGTCATTCGTCGATCTTCTTGCAGGATTGCCCAAACAGTGTTAACAATACGCTCCGTAACAACACTTTCAGGTCGACCAGACCTAGGAGCGAGTTCTGCCGACAAACGCCCTTTTTTGAAAGCATGGTGCCATCTGAAAATCGTTGACTCACCCAAACATTTATCTTTGTAAGCTTTTTTCATTAAATCAGATGTGTCTATAGCCGTTTTACCCAAACGGTAGCAAAATTTTATCGCACAACGCATTTCGCTTCTTAACTCTGAATCACTCACCTGCATAGCTGTATGGGGAAATGCAGACGTACCTTAAACAAATGCGCAATAACAAAACCAGAATTGTCTGCCACGGCGAATAACTGTTGCCATAGATACTTACTTCCTTAATTCATTTAGTCGTGTGCGTGGTTATTTCCCCCCCCCCTCGCACTGTTGCCAACTCAAAAAAAAAAATTACCCTCAGTTTTTATGGAACCTCCTTTGTAGGTGTAGGTTCATAATCCAGAGAAAGGACTATCAGATAGAACATTTAAGAAAGAAATAATTTTATTTTTAACATTATGTTGCTAAAAAGTCGTTCTAAAAATGTGTGAACATCCTCTGTATTAATAGTTAATCAAGACAATTAGTACATTAAGCATAGGAACATGAACAAATCAGTCCACACCAGCGCCTCTGTTTGACAAAGGATCCTTTTGAAAATTGTGTCTAGAAATGACTTATTCATAGTTGAAATTATTTTTATTATTATTATTTATTGATGTTCTTCTTATTATTACAATAATGTCTATTATTATTATTGTGAAAGTAATATTTTATGTGGGGTTTTGTCTTATCGGAGTCAATCTCCCAACGCTTTCATTAAAGGAGCAGTTTCAAATTTCGCAAAACTGTTTGTTACTTTTTTCTGAAATTGCTGTTTCACTTCGTCACAATCAATTTGCTCTAGAATTTATTAAAAATATTACAAATTCATAAATTACTAATCATTCTACGACTTAACTATTACGCAATCAAATTTGCTGTATAGGGTGAAATATGAAATAAATCCCATATGTGAGACAAAATTTGAATACAAGGTGATGTGAGTATATAAATAAATAAATAAATAAAATCGTGTCGTGTTTATCACGTGACATCTCCAGCGCCATACATTGGTGAAAGATTTCGTTTTGATGTAGGCCTCGCCTCGCCATTTTCCTGTCCATAGACTCCCGCGTGTCTTACTGGGGCTCTAGCCCATGCAGAGATTAAAAACCTTAAAAATGACGTTTAATTTTTTCTATATCGTATGTTGTGGACTAGTCTCATCCCTGAAAAAGTAATTGAAATAGGAAAGTAAGCCCCCTTTTTTTCTCCGCTGGCCCTGTCCTCATGCAACTCCATCCTGCAGCTATGGGAATACCAAGTTGTCTGAGAAATATCTTGATGCCCTGCTTGTCGCCATTCTCGGGGCTCGTAGTTGATCTGGATTCAATGATTACCATTTCGTATTTAACTGGACATTAAGAGGAAACGTAAGGTCAAATAAAATACAAAAAGAGAAAACTCAACCTTACTATTCTTTTCTCAAGTATCTTAAACTGTTAGAGGACTAAAGTCGATACGTGAAGATAATGTAAATATACGATGTCACCCACAGAAGTTGCCTCCACACTCTTAAAGAGCTAAACAGGTGGTGAAGAAAAGCGAGTTTTTCGTCTGCCTTCTCATCTTACTGCATCGGCAGGCGATATTCCTACGACCTATTTCTTTTGCTAAGCGTTTTAATCTGTACTATTGAATTGCCTGATTCTCTCACAACATTTCCAAAGATTCTTTACAAGAGTCATTCTTGCATAGAAGTACGAAACTCGCCAAAACCGCAGATGCTCGAAACTGTTGCTCCCAACTGGTACATTTTTCGATTCTATGAAATCCCTGTTTTTCCAGTGAGTGTGTATATTTGTACGAGACATTCATATCCTTTTTTGAGTGTGGCGTCCTCAAACTTATTTCTTTGTTTTTTGTATCAGGTATTTGTAATAGGATTTTCTTTTTGTATCAGGTATTTGTAATAGGATTTAGTGTCCATGGCTGGAATAATGTTCGTATTTGTCTCTTGATCTGGATGTGTGTTAGTGTTTGTCTAGTGATCTGGACATGTGTTTGTGTAGTTAATGTTTGTCTATGATCGGGACATGTGTTTGTCTATTGATCTGAACGTGTGTTTGTCTATTGATCTGGACGTGTGTTTGTCTGTTGATTTGGACGTGTGTTTGTTTAGTGATCTGAGCATGTGTTTGTCTAGTGATCTGAACGTATGTTTGTGTAGTGCTCTGGAGTCTTGGGGTCTGAACGTGTTTTTGTGTAGTGCTCTGGAGTCTTGGAGTCTGAACGTGTGTTTGGGTAGTGCTCTGGAGTCTTAGAGTCTGAACGTGTTTTTGTGTAGTGCTCTGGAGTCTTGGAGTCTGAACGTGTGTTTGGGTAGTGCTCTGGAGTCTTGGAGTCTGAACGTGTTTTTGTGTAGTGCTCTGGAGTCTTGGAGTCTGAACGTGTGTTTGGGTAGTGCTCTGGAGTCTTGGAGTCTGAACGTGTTTTTGTGTAGTGCTCTGGAGTCTTGGAGTCTGAACGTGTGTTTGTGTAGTGCTCTGGAGTCTTGGAGTCTGAACGTGTGTTTGTGTAGTGCTCTGGAGTCTTGGAGTCTGAACGTGTGTTTGGGTAGTGCTCTGGAGACTTCCCGTTCTGGTAAATCTCTATTCAAATTTCGAGGTGTTGTATTTGTTGGTCCTGCGCTGGTTTTCCGTTTTCCTCGGAACTTAATGACCCTTTATTAAGGGTGGGCTTGAGTTGAGGGTCGTTAACCTCTCCTAAAAAAAAAGGGGGGGGGGGGATTTGTACTCTACGAAAACCTAACTTGACTGTTTAGTGCAAGCAGGAAGAGCCTTTTCACCGAAAAGATATTTCATGGTTTTTCAGTATTTCATCGTACTAATAGGGTGCATTGTGTCGACGATCATCCCACAAACCCTAACAAGAGGCAGAGCAAAAGGAAACTTCCAGCTCATTAATATAAGCGATTTCACCTCCCTCAGGAAGAAACGAGTAACGCTTAGAGCCCTCCGAACCACTTGACTGTCCCCTTACCTTCCCACCCTAAGTAAATATCCTCCGGGTATAGCCTGTCTCACATACATGGCTGACTGAATGACGTGGCCGAAACGCGAATGTCTGTCTTAAACGCGAATGTCTGTCTGCTATAGCTTCCTCAGTACCTCTCCTTTCACTCAATTTTTCTGTTTGTCTTTCCTATTGAGTTCCCTTACTCAGATCTCCTAGCATCCTATTTCTAAGGGCAGTTTTAGACCTGGGGTCAGACACTCCTTTCCTAAAACTTCTTCAAATATCGTATCGTACATCCTAGCTTCCTCTAATTTCTAAGAGGGATCAGACATACTCTTAAAAATCATCATTGTTATTCAACTGTGTATTATAATGTTGTAAACAAGAGAAGAGTTGCGGTTTAGAGATATTCAGAATTTAATACAGGTTAGATAACAACTGTGTGCCAGCATTTTTTTTTTCTATTCTTTCATGTCCTTCAAAATATTAGCTAAGCACTTAGAAAAGAAGAACAAAGACAAATGCAATTATAGAAGTCTTTTTCTTTATGCAAATCATTTGCTAATGAAATATTCGATGTCATCGCTCTGTCCACGTTATTTTTATGAACAACGAATAGCAACTGAAAATTGTACATCCGACACCGCTGGGATCGAACTCCAGATCTCTCGATAACTAGCGGAGTGCGTTCGCTTTACGCTACGGTGCCAACTATTCACAGCGCTACTCGTGGTTTATCAGTCAGCATCTGACTACACAAATCCATATTGATGGGCTCAGCAACTGATGTGTCGCCATCTAGTGGCATTCAATAAAGCAAGCTGTTTAATTACAGCTGATAACCCAAAGGGCGATAGAAATGGTGAATATATTTTAAATACGTGGAGGTAATGAAAATATACAATGTCATCGCTCTGTCCACGTTATTTTATAAACAACGCATAGCAACAGATAAATTGTTCATCCGACACCGCTGGGATCGAACCCCAGATCCCTCGATAACTAGCCGAGTGCGTTCGCTTTATGGATGTATAATTTTCAGTTGCTATTCGTTGTTTATAAAAATAACGTGGACAGAGCGATGACATCGTATATTTACATTATCTCCACGTATTTAAAATATATTCATGCTAATGAAATTTTTGACATTCTTCGAGAGTTCCAACATTTTATCATCGTTCGTAAAATATCTTGCGTTTAACAAAATATGTGTGGTTTGTGTGCATGTTACTTTGATGACATTGTATGTTTGTAATTATAACTCTACAGTTACCAACGGTTTTTTAATTATAGCCTAGAAACGATTTTAAAATTCATAATGAAATTGTGTTCCCCATCGAGAATAGAAACTTCGAAGGTACGTGAGAACAGGGGAGAAATCCGCTAGTTACGGTTAATGGTTAACAATTTCACTTGACCCAAGTTTTCAGTGAAATTTCCAAAAGCGAGAGTGGAGTTTGAAAAAAAAAACAGTAGTCAGAAGAGTTACCTCAAAAAAAAAAAAAAAAAAAAAAAATATGAGCCTTTAGCAAATGGCTTTTAAAAGTAGTCCAATCCGACAGCATTGCCTAGAGCTGGAATAAATACCCCCACATTTCTGTTCCGATTTCCTTAAATACAAATAAAAAAAAACCGTATTTAGAGGAGCAGTTAAAATGGGTGCTTACATAAAGAATGGGATTGCGTGCTGAAATGGTTTCGATCTCAAATCCATGTCGCGCGCGGAGGAAGAGTGAAACTGTTAAGCGTTCGTGTTGCAAACCAGTTGTGAAATACGTCGGGGTCAGTGATCTGTGACAGATATTGAGCCGAATGACCGCTATCTTTAAGCTACAATGAAAGAAGTGTGCATGTTTTTTCTGTCTTTCGAAAGTATTTCACAAATCCTCCATCAATGAAGCACGTCGGCGAACGCACAACTGCATCGTGGGTGGAATTCTTGGGGATAGAGCACTCATAATGCCATCTATAACAGCAGAGATCGATTTACAACTGAGCATTTGTCCGATTTTTGACTGACATTGGTGTTTTCGTTATCTTTCACACCACAGTGTTGTGCAGGCGGGAAGTATGACTATCGCAGTGGTAAAATTTTGGGAAAAGAAAATTCATAGGTCCGCAGCAGGGACGCCGCCAAGGGAGTACCGCCCACCCAGTTCAAGATGTGCCAGCTTTTTTTTTTTTTTTTTTTTTTAACTTTAAAATATAATCTGCATTTTGCCAAGGAATAACGAGTCTCGTCTTTTTCGTTGTTTAGTGTTTGCGACCTACGAAGCGCTTTTTTAACTTCTCCTTAGAGAGATCATCAAAATAGCACCTGAAGGGTCATGAAAGTTCAGGTGTCCACTCTTCCAAATTCTTAGTTTAATTAAGCTTTTTTTTTTCACGTTAGTATGCCAGAAGCGAATGAGGAGGGTAGATAGGAATTCACTGAGGGAGGTGTTACTAATTGCCCTGCTGTTTGTTCTACCAAGTAGATGATTCCAACACAGAAAGTGGAGTCTAAAGCTATACCAGCTCTCTTAAGCCTGCCCCAGGGTAGTGAGGAAGCGGTACGTGGCTGACGACTGCTTTGAAGGAGAGGAGTGCAAGGCAAGGTCGCTGGCTTGAAGGAAGGGAGTTAAGGAGGAGAGGGGTGTTGTGTTCACCTATCACGACATTAAAATTTGATTTAGGTAAACAAATAGAACGTTTTTCTTTAAAGAAATTGTTTACATACAGTACTGTTTTCACAAGCAAAAATGCAAAATTTAATTCTGAAAAGCGATTAAGACAGCGCTTTCAAAGTAAGAAGAAAGTTGAAGGCGACATTTTAGCAACACTTTTACCTTATATCACTACCCACTAGTCATTGCCACCTTAGTTGGTTTACCAGTGGCGTAACTTGACAGATCCAGGTATGGGTACGTGATTTTTTTAGGTGGGGGTGGGGGTGAAAGCCCCGAATTTCTTTTTCTGGAGGAGGAGGGACGACCATCGTGAGTAACTCAATAGGCTGTAAGCTGTCGCCCGTTTCAAATTTCAGGCCACTGGTGCCAGGGAAGGGAGCGAGCCAGTGCCGTAAAACAAACAACATCCATGCCTCACCGGGATTCGAACCCGGACCGATCTCGGACGAATGATCAAAAGCAATCGCTTAGACCACAGCGCCGCCCGGGCGGCGAATTTCTTTATATCGGTAGTAACAAAACATTAAAAAATTCCTCTTTCCTAAATAAATTAGGTATCAAACTTGCCCCAGCAAAAATAACACCCGCCCTCCGTCGCACCCTCTGATTTCGAAGTCTAGCGACGTCCGTGGTCCGCAGATTCAGTGCATTCCAGAAGTTGATGGTCCGCACCGAATTTTACTAACAACAATGTTAATGCACTTGTATACACACTCTGTTAGTTTTATAGTCCTTCTTTAAGTTTATACTACAGTGAAGTATAAACTTTAATTTCAAATTACTAAATAAATAGAATGCAAATATTAAGAAGTGTTTTCTCATTGGTCACAGTTCGTATGCCAAACATGAAATTACATTACAAACATGAATGAAATTACATTTCACTTTGTTATTATTTTGACGGGTGTAAAGTTTAGTAGCAAGTTTTTTTTGTCTTTTCACCTGACTGGATCTATATTGCCGGAAGTGGATCAAATTGTGAGATATCTTGGGTATTTAGTAATCCCCTCATTAAGCCCAAGACAGTTGAAGTGTAAAGTTTTTTCGCCAGTTGTTTGATTTTCCCCATATTTATGAAACCCCATTCTCACTTCTGATGTACAATGAACAGAAAGCAAAATTATTTTCTTACTTCGTCTGGTTCTCTGGACGTGGTTTCAGTGCAATTCAAAGAAAGATAACATTCTACTCACTTCAATCGTATATTGATGTAATGGTATCTAGTTAGTTGCTCAAATGATGTTTGCTCAACAATCTGAGGAAAATGATGTTCATTTCCCTGCACTTTACGTTTCGTATCACATTTTAATTTTTGCCCTAGAACGCATTCTTTTTCTAATTTTTTCAGGATTGTAACTTACTACGCGACATGACGTATTATTGAGGTGACATATGTGCAGAGCTGTATAAAAAAAGGTATCTGCGTACACAACCATTGAAACAGAAAACTTTGCTGCAAACCCACGAAGCGCGAACTATGGCCTACAGGATACCTCTAAGTAAGAGTAACCTATTCATAGGTCCGCAGGTCATAGAAGGTCCTGTCCGTTAATGGCCATAGAACATGTCGACATATCACTGAGCTGCCACATTTCCAGTTATGCGCATCTGAGGTGACTTGCAATCATAATTGATGGCACCCCACGCGAGGATACCGTGTGCGCGCGTAATGTAGTGCTCTCAAAAGGCCGCCGGATTCGCCCTTTGCCCTCGTCTTCTTCAGTCAGTGGACCAACCCTACGATCGTCAGCAACAAGACAGAATGTGAACTCATCGCTGAACACGACGAGGTGTAATTTTTGGCGCCAGGCAGCCCGAACTGGGCTCCTATAATGTACGTTGCTTTGATGAAAAGTCGTGAAACAGAAGATATCAAGTTTCCCTATTTCACACCTGTAAAGTGACGGGCAACAGAATAAGCAGATGTGACACAGTGCTCAGAGAATAACGGTAATTCTCTTAGGAAAAGTCGCATCGAGGGTGTCACGGCCTGTGCGTGGGTACGCGAACCAATTGTGACGTAGTTCGTTGCTTAGCAACTGTTTCCCATAGCAGAATAGAACAGTATGTAAAACGGAAGTGAGTGTTTTTCATTTTTCTAGTCTTTATTAAAGGGAGCCAAAAGAATATGCGAAAACGACGAAACCAACTTTTTGCTAGGGAAGTTATTTGATAAAGCGTAGATTTTCCCCGCTAGTTTGTAAGTTTTATTAGTAATCATGCTAAAAGTAAGAATATTGCAGGGTTTTGTATTTTCTACTGTGAAGTAAAAACTAAGGTGAATTCGTATGATCAATAGTTGTATGATTTCCTTTTCTGAATGTGAAGTAATTTACGTCTTGCTTCAGCGTTGGGTGGTCTGCCACCGTGAAAGTGCTTGTTTGTGCGTCGCTGGACAGCTGAACAAATAATACACAAATTCTGCTGTGAAGAAGCATGTAATTGTTTAAGCAAGTGGTAGTGCAATACGTATGGAGTGTGTGTGTGTGTGTGTATGCGCGTGTGCAACAACTGAAACAACACTGCTGTCATTTCGTGCGTCATTTCTTTTCGGTGTTAGCACCTGACCGTATCGCAAACTTGGCAGTTTTTTTTTTTTTGATTGGAGGTTTAACGACCACCGTGAGCAACTCAATGGGCTATAAGCAGTCGCCCGTCCCTAATTTAGGGTCACTGGTTCCAGGGAAGGGAGAGAGCCAGTGCCGTAAGACAAACACAACATCCATGCCAGACCGGGATTCGAACCCGGACCCCTTCGGACGAATGATCAGAGGCCAACGCCTTAGACCACTGCGCCACCGGGGCGGCAACTTGGCAGTTTACAAAGTGAAGTTCGCCAAACGAACTTGTAAGGAGGTGAGAGTATTTTCAGCAGTCGTCCTCACTGGAAATACGACACAAGCTGGTTTTGATGATGCCAACTAATAATGACTATCTGTGAAGTTGAATTTTGCCATCCCTGGTGATCAAGTGGTCTGTGTCTCTGGCTTCTGATCATTCCTCCGAGTGTGCCCGGGTTTGATTTTTGTATGAGGCATGAGTGGCGTGTTTGTCTTACGACGCTAACTTTCTCCCCTGCCTGGCAACGGCCTCAAATTACGGATGGGCAACTGCTTTTAGCCCTTAGAGTTGCTCATGGTGGTCGTTACACTCCATAACAAAACGAAAAAAGAATGTCGAATTTTGTTAAGTTCACACTCGTAGATTTTCTTTACAGCTGCCTTATCAAAACGACTCGGCCGCCCCGGTGGCGCAGTGGTCTAAGCGATGGCTTCTGATCATTCGTCCGAGATGGGTCAGGGTTCGAATCCCGGTGAGGCACGGATGTTGTGTTTGTCTTACGGCGCTGGCTCTTTCACTTCCCTGGTGTCAGTGACCCTAAATTAGGGACGGGCGACTGCTTATAGCTCACTGAGTTACACAGGGTGGACGTTAAACCTCCAATAAAACAAAACAAACAAACAAAACTGACTCCTTCTGCATGTTGTTGTGGCCCTCAACCAGATCATTTTACCTACAGGCTATTTATTCCTCTCGGTTATAATTTTGTTTCGTCATATTATACGGAAACTTCTCTGGCTTGCCATGTAAAAGAAACTATAAAAAACTATTTTACTATTGGAGAAACGTGGCTGTATATATAAAAAAAAATCTCAAAGCATTTCAATGAGCGGAATGTGCAGCGTCAGATGGAAGAAACTAACGTTTATGTACACCAGTGAGCCATTACATTATGACCACCTACCTAATAAGCTGTAGGGCCCTGTTTAGCCCGCAAAACAACGGCCACTCGGCGAGGCATCGATTCGATGAGGTGGCGATAGGTATCCTGGAGTATCTGGTACCATAATGTCAACAGCAGGTCCCTCAGTTCCCGTACTTTTCGGAGGGGTGGTGATTCAGCGCGAACCCACTTTTCCAAGTCGAACCACAAATGTTCGATTGGGTTCATGTCAAGTGAATTTGGAGGCCAGGGCATTAACAGAAAGTCACCGGCATGTTCCTCGAACCACTCCTTGACAATTCTGGCAGTGTGCCATGGCGCATTATCCTGTTGGTAATGGCCATCACCATCAGGGAACACAGTTGCCATGAATGGATGAACTTGGACCGCAACGATGTTCAGATACCTGACAGCTGTCAAGGACTGTGCTATTGGCCATAGCCTCCGTTAGTAATAGGCGTATCCACGCTCGGCCGTCTACGTGATGCACCAGGAATCTTGATTCGTCAGACCAAGCCACTGTCTTCCAATCATCCACGGTCCAGCCTCGATGATCTTGGGCCCATTTCATGCGTTGTTGGTGATGGCGATCAGTGAGCATGGAGACCCGGCTGGGTCTTCAGCTACGCAGGAGGCTGCGATGAACTGTGTGCTGTGACACATTGCCCTGATCACAATTGTTGTAGCTGCGGACGATTTGTCGCACTGTGGCCCTGCGGTCACTATGAACTATGCGCGACAGTCTCCGCTCCCCTTTGGCATCAATGAGCTATACGGACGACACACGACTGAACGACGGTTCGTCGTTTGGCCATCTGTGCACCACTTTTGATACGTACTCACCACAGCGGCACGTGAACAACCGACAAGCCGCGCCTTTTCCCAGGTCGCAGTTCCGAGGCGACGTGCCATCACAATTTGCCCTAAATCAAACTCCAATAAATCGGCAGCTTTTTCCATTCTGACTCCGAACACTATACCAACCGAAAGCCGGTCCTCCTGTTGTATATATATACTGCTCTGTGAAGTTCACCTGCGCCACCGTTTGGTCTCCAGGCGCGCTCATTTCTCTAGGCTGGGGAGGTCATAATGAAATGGCACATCAGTGTGTATACCGGTGTGGAAATTTTTCTTATAAAACTTCTTCGTTGAAAAATTCAAATGAGTGAGGATTTGGTGAATTTTCAAACTGGGAAATTTCTGAATCTGAGTGAATCGCATCTAGATTCGGACTTGCGAGAGATATCGTTTAAAGGAAACACTCTTGTCATTAATAATGAACATTTTATCAGCACAAGAATTTAGACTTATAACACCCCTCTCCTCCTTAACTCCCTTCCTTCAAGCCAGCGACCTTGCCTTGCACTCCTCTCCTTCAAAGCAGTCGTCAGCCACGTACCGCTTCCTCACTACCCTGGGGCAGGCTTACAAACAGCAGAGCAATTAGTAACACCTCCCTCAGTGAATTCCTATCTACCCTCCTCATTCGCTTCTGGCATACTAACGTGAAAAAAAGCTTACAATACCCTATTTAAATTGTTCACGATTTTCTCGCTAGGGCACGTACACATATAAACTGCAGGTTTGGTATATAAGATTTTAAAAATTGATCGTATTTTAGAAGTCTTGTTCCATCCCAGTATGAAGAATATTTTGCGTATATTTTCTACTTTTTGATTATGCACAATTGTGCCACTAGGGGCATAATCGCATACTTCTATTTGGGAGAGTATGCTGACCGTTATTAAAATTCCGACCAAAAATGTTTTGTCTGGGTCCATTGTCCTTGGCTCTGTAGAATATTTTGTGCCCATTATTTTATTCAAACAGCTCAGGGGGCCTATAATAAGCGATTATTACGTTTTATTTCTTCACAAAATTTTCTGAACCAAAAGACGTGCTCATTGAGAATTCGGCGGCCTCTCTAGTTCGTTTGCATTTTCTTTTGTAATGAATGGGAAAAAATGAATACAGGTCAGTTAGTTTTTCTCTCTCTCTTCGTGGAGAGCGTTGCTTATTATGTCATGGGATTTCGGGAGGAGAAGAACTGGATGGCGTTTTGATAACGCGAGTCCGAAAACAAAGCATGTGTTTAACAGCTGAGTTATTAATGAGGGAATTGAAAGCCTGACATCTCAACAGTTGTGGATTGATTGTTCCCATGGCTGATGATGGCGAAGCATGCGAAAATTCCTTTATAAATGCGATCTGTTTGTTCTTTTCGAAATGTGTGTTACATAGCTAAAATGTGCTGCATACTTCAAAACACTTTCTACGTATACGGCTCCCCACGGAGAAGATTTCAGGAAAGACTCGTGAACCAAATTACGTTGGAGTGTTCACTGTTATCTTTGATAGCGTTTCCGAATGCTCTTTGCAAGAACTACATTAGTTACAATGCTTTCAGAAAATTCGCATTCCTGCAGCACGATCAGTTCCGATGAAACATTGGTGCGGCGCGGAAGGTTGAATACCCATCTACAATAGCGTGTTAGACCACCTTTCCATGTAATAACCGCTTGCACACGGAATGGCGTTGACTGTACTACATATACCACAGAAGGTGTTCAGTGACATTCTGTACCAGTTGGGCCGAATGAAGTCACAGAGCGAGGCATTATCGTGGACCGACGAATTCTGCGTTCCACTGCATCATACAAATGTTCAATGGGATTACGATTGGGGAATTTGGCGACCAGAGGAGCACACAAGATGCCTGGACAAAATCCTTGAAACATTCCTACAAAATGCGTGCCTTCTAACACCGAGCATTGTTAGAGTCATAGGCGCCGACTAGGGCATGTCCAGTTGCTTAACCATGCCCTTATTTCTGCGGGGAAACCTAATTTATCTTTTCGTAATTATTTGTATATTGTAATTAGAAAACATTTTTCTATCATTTAACATAAGCCCAAATTTATTAAAAATCAAAATTAATATATTCAGCACACGCTTTCGAAATGGTATGTGTTGAGTAAATTATTTTGTTGTTGATAGGTTCCATCGAGTCGTATTCGACTGTTGGTGACTATGAACGAAAGCCAACCATCTCGATCTGTTCATAGAAAGATCTTGGAAGTCTTCTGTGGTCATTTCATAAGCGTCTTTAATTCCATCCGGAACAATCTTGTTTTCTGTCTTGCCCTTCTTTTCTGCTTTGTCTAACCTTGCCAAGCATGGTGATTTTTTCAAACCCATTGCTGGCACACATCACATGTTCAAAATATGTGAGTGTTGGCCAGCGATGTATTCAGGCATCTTCTCGAGGGTGGTTAGCCCCCCCTTCCCGAAAATCCATGAACTTCCCTCTGTAGGTTTTTGGGTGATCTCCTTATATTTAGTCTAATTATTTCCGTTTTTAGCTGAATATTTTAAAAAAATTAAAAAAGACGTAAGAAAATGAGGGAAAATATTATAATAATGGAACACACACACACATGGATTTCAATCTGAAATTTCTATCATCCTTCTGTAAAACATTAAACTGCTTCCAATATAACAAAATATTTGCTACCTAATTTTTAACAATAGCAAATTATTAGAAATTGTTCGCATAAAATTTTTATTTTAAAATTGTTGTTTTTCCCTGGGGGTGGGTGGTTTACACTCTGCGGAAAAAAAAAAAAAAAAAATTGAGGCAGCTCAAACTGGCATCCCAAACGGTTAGTTAGTTTGTTTTTACTATACTATGTGCTAATCTAAATAATCTAAAGGGGCTGAAACCAAGTGGCAGGTGAATGGTTTACACTATACGTTTTCATGTAGCACTGTAACGATTCCTTAATATAATAAGAAACATGCTTGTAGTAAGGCGAGTATACATTTTTATCACTCGTGATGTTTTGGGGGGATTTTCCACAGCACAGCGTTATCTTATTAGTATCCTCAATATTTTACACTCCGTGGTGCATTACTGAGTTAAAGTAAAGGTAAGGTATAGCATTTTTATTCACTGATATATGTCTGGAATTTGCAATTGCGATATACGAGCATAAGACATTTTTTATACTCTATTTAAAATTTTGTTATATGTATTAATGTATACATAAACAACAAAATGTTTTGATTATATATATAATCAGTCAACAAGATTCAGCCCCCTCAAAATTTGTATTCCCCTCCCCCCTACCCCTTTGGAAGAAACTCTGAATGCAATGCTGATGTTGACTTACTGATCATTGCCTCAAGGCAGCAGCTGGGTTTGATTTAGTCAAGTACCGATTGATTAGTTCTTGCAGTCCATGGAATTTTAGGTAGCCGTCTCCAGGTCCGTAATTTTAGAAGTACGTATCTTCATATGCTCACTCTTCCTCAATGTCCAGCTTTCTCAACCATACAGTACCACAAGAAGACTCATTGAAATGTCTTTATCCTTCATAATCATCTCTAAATTTGTCATTCCCTTTCTTCCTAGGGTTAATGTCCTCCTTATTTCTTCAGCACACTGCCCCTGGTTATCCATTCTGGAGCCCAAGAGAATAAAATTGTCTATGACTACCACTTTCTCCCCGTCAATTATAAGATCTGTAAGGTTGGAAGTTGACATGATTTTTGTCTTCTTAATATTTAACATTAAATCTGATTTTGCACTCTCCACTTTTACTTTCTTGGTGAAATCCTCTAAGTCTTCTCTGTTTTTTGCCAAAAGACTGGTGTCATCAGCATATCCTAAATTGATGGTTTGATCTCAAATATGAATACCAGCTGTCATTTTATCCATGCCTGTATTTCTAAATATGCAACAAATATTTTAAAAATCTACTGAGAAATGAAACAGTTTTTAAGAAAAATGTGAAGGAAAACAAGAATATTTTCTGCCCGTAACATATTACATTTACTCACAAGCATGAGTACCGAATGAAGAACGGGCACTGTTTCGAAAGTGTTCAAAAGTTTGCTAATGGATAACTATTAATAATAACATATGTTTATTTAATTTCTTATTTATTTAAAAAAGAAGTACTGCATAAACACCCTTGTTTTTTTTTTTTTTCCGAACATGCCCGGAGATTTACAGAACTCTACGCTTATGGTAAGAGTCCGGATACACGATCATTATGTAGGGCAACACCTGGTTCAAAACAAGGCCTAGATAGGATCTGCGGTGAGGGGAGTGTTCAGTGAGGATGAGGAGAACCAGTTATGCCCATGGGAACACAATCCCTATGCTATCATATCGCCGCAGCCGATCTCTTTCTGTCTAATCATACAATTAGTTTGTCCCTGTTCATACGCATTGTGTAGAATACGAACCTGTCCGTTGACATGGAGGAGGTATAATCCACATTAATCGGATCAGGTAGTTATTTTCCAATCGTCCAGTCACAGTGCTCAATCGTCAGCTGCCGGTGGAGCTGTCGATGACGCTCGCTCAACGTAGGTACACGGGTGCTTTGTCCGATTAGCAAGAATATCCGCTGGATTGTATTCCCGGAAAAGTTTATCTGTTGTCCCTAACAGCACTGTCCAACCAGCGTTCTATTGGTTGTATGTAAAGTTGGGTAAATGTGTCTCTCTCTCTTCAGCCCATTCTCGCCGCACCTTCCCAACGGCAACCTTCGAACAGTCAGCAGTGTTCTCGCCTTCGCTGCACCGATATAATCACACTCCGTTCAAATTCCGACGAATCCTCTTTCTCCACTGTACCAGCTTCGTATTGTTGAACTGACACGCGCAGCCCGTACGACGAAGTCACTGCTACATGCTGGCGGAGCACATCCACTCGCGGAGATAGGGGTGGTCATTATGATCTGACCCATGAGTGTAGAAAGTTTCTGATACCTGCCAAAAATTATTCAGCTTAACAGTTCGCGAACGTTAAATTCCCTGGTGTGGATGGGAGTAACTCATATGAGTGAGGTCCCTGTGTTAGAAAGTATAACCGGTAACTACAAGGTAGCGTGATTTCTACACAGATGTAAGGTGCATTCGGATATATTTGCACCAGTAAAGAAATGCGCCATTTAAAAGTGGGATATTTTGCATGGCACCAAATAATATAAACCTGTTCTTACAAGAAACCTTTTGACGAAATTCAGGTCTTCTGGAACGAAATCAGGTGGTAGTATCGTGCCATATCTGGTGATCGTTGCAGTCCCGTAGCCAGGCAAAGAAGTTGGGAGGGGCGGCTGATGGTTGATCAGATCAGATCAGATCATATGTAGAGGATTTTAGTAAGGGACTGTCTGACACGGGGGCTTATACAACCCTTAGAAGTAGGAAGCTAGGAGCTTTGGGCTAGAGTGCCCGATTGGAAAGTCACACGGAAGCGAGGTAGATAGGGGAAGGAAGACGCCCTTATTTATAACTGGGAGGCCAGTACCCGGGGTCCGACCGCTTAACGTGCCTATCCGACACACGGCGGATATTTAGTAGTTCGAGCGTTCGAACCTGAGACCTCTCCATAGCAGTCACGAACTTTATCCTAACTAGGCCATCCGCGGCCCGGTTGAGGGTTGAGGTCGGGCAAAGGATATAAAAGAGGTTGGGCACTGGACTGTAGTGTGAGTCGCTAGGTGTGGCTACGGACCTGGATGCTTGAATTGGAGTCAAACGGAGAATGGAAACATTTTAAAGATTTTCATGAGAAACATGGACAATCACGGTGTCGTGTCGAATTAACACCGACGACGTGCAGGTAAACATTCTGGTAAAAGAACTGTTGAAAGACGGTAATCTGAAATAAAAGCTTGAAAGATGCCGGTTTTAGCTGTTCTGATTCAGAATGTATTCCAATTTAATGTTGAAAATACTTCACTGCAGTTTTACGATGTCTGGTGTCTTTCATTTTTCAATTCCGCCGTAACCTGGGTTTTCCGATAAATTTCCCTTTGTGTCAATAAAAGCTCTTCCGCGTTGTATTGTTTTTATTATAAAAAATGTGCATTACGATTAAAGAAATTTTCTTCCACTGTCGTCAATTTCTGGCTTTTAGAGCTTTAGTAACGGAGAGCAGAATCAGCGCGGAAGCAACGCAGAGGAATTCTGCAATCTACCGCACACGATTGTGCAAGATGGATAGTTTGATAATACCATATACATACGACGAGTTATCTAAACGCGAAGACGATGTTTCCGCCTGATGGTAGATTCAAAGAATCAGCTGATACGCTCAGCCCTCGGCCGGAAATTTTTTCTCATAAAAGTGCGGCATCCTGTTTGTAAAGGAAGACTTCACTGACGCTCATACCCGAGCCCCATGAAGTCTGAAACAAAAGTTCTGCATGTTCAGCAGTCTTCTTCTCCGGTTACAATGTAAAAAAAAATTCTGAAATTCACCAGCCACCTTCCGTGATGCCTTTTGTGAATTTACGAAGCATTATTTCTGATACACCCTTTTCCATGAAATGACGGGGGAAAAAAAAACAAAAAAAAAAACTGGATTTCACGGATTTTTCGTACACCAGGAAAATTTTTAATTTTCAGAAACCTTTCCGCAATTCTTTTCTCATATTGACGGGAAATTGCCGTTTTTAAGATGTATTAATGGAAAATTCTGAATTTTCAGAAACCTTTCCGCAATTCTTTTCTCATATTGACGGGAAATTGCCGTTTTTAAGATGTATTAATGGAAAATTCTGAATTTTCAGAAACCTTTCAGCAATTCTTTTCTCATATTGATGGGAAATTGCTGTTTTTAAGATGTATTAATGGAAAATTTTGAATTTTCCGAAACCTTTCCGCAATTCTTTTCTCATATTGACGGGAAATTGCCGTTTTTAAGATGTATTAATGGAAAATTCTGAATTTTCAGAAACCTTTCTACAATTCTTTCCGTACGTTAACAGAGAAACTCCGTTTTTACTTTTTCCCTACCCATGTGACGAAAACATTCCTGTAATTGGAGAGATTCGCAGGAATACTTGAAGTTTGATTAACTATTGAACTCCAATCGTCTGTCAAAGGAACTGATTTGAAGTTCTGTAGTGAGATCGCGTGTTGTGGATAGCATATCGCATGAAATGTTATTACGGTATAGGCCATTTCTTCTCCTCTCTCCTATTTTGTGCACCAGCTATTATACACGGCCGAGTCACATTAATGTGACCACCAGCTAATATCCAGAGTAACCGCCGTGTGCAGCGCGGACAGCAGCTAGACGGGCTAGGAGTGACTCAATAGGGTGCTGGAAGGTGTTCACAAGTATGTGGAGGCATGCTGATTGCAGTGCATTTGACTAGTGCTAGAGGATCCATAGAGCGAACAACACGATCGAGGTGGTCCCACAGATGCTCAAGTGGGTTTAAGTCTGGGGAATTAGGGATCCAGGGAAGTACTTTGAAATATTCGTTGTGCTCTTTCAACCACTTTCGGACATTTCTAGCTGTGTGACAAGTGGCATTGTAGTGCTGGAATATCCCATCCTCCCCAAGGAAGACAATCGGCATGTATGGGTGTACGTGGTCTGCAAGGATGGATTCATAAAGGATTTGGTCCATGGTGCCTTCCACAGGTATGAGTGAACCCAGGGAATGCCACGAAAATATTCCCCAGACCATAAAACGCTCTGCCCCCACCAGCTTGTGTTCTTCCAGCAATGGTTGAAGAGTGTTTGCTCTCGGATGTTTCTCGATTTATACGCCAACGTCCAACCGTTCGGTATAGCAGAAAACGTGACCCATCGGAGAAGGCAATCCTTTGCCAATCAGCGGAGGTCCGATTTCGACACTGCCGTGCAAATGTAAGCCTTTTCTGCACCTTCGTTAGCATAGGTGCAGTGACCATCCGTCTGCATCGGAGCCCCATATGCAGCAGGGTTCGCTGAACTGTCGTTTTAGACACACTTACGGTAGCCCCCTGGTTCATTCTGCCAGTGAGTTGATCCACTGTAGCGTGTCGATCGGCCCTAACTAACCTTCGCAGCAGACGTTGGTTTACTGAATATAAATGGCTTTGTAGCCCTTCTGTGTTACAAAAACTATTTTGTTGGCCCTGCTTATTTTTTAGTAATAAAATTCGGCGTGGAATAAAGACAATTTTCAGATTTCTTAAATATAAAACGGTCACTCCACAAACGTGGGGATTCTAGCGAACACCTGAAATGCGAATTAATGCTAAATAATTTTGAAAAGAATCAGATTACCATTGCCGATGCCCCGAGGGAGAATGCTAGGCTTTTGAAAATGCATTTCAGCGAAAGCGTCCGTTTAATAGACTTTTCCTGCAGACAATGATTGATGCAGTACTGTATTTGCGTAAACAAGAACTAGCATTCCGTGACCATGACGAAGGCACTGACTCGATAAATCGTAGAAATTCAAGGAATTGCTTTCACTGTTGATATCAAGAACTCCTTTAAAAATTCAAAATCAATACGGAACGATAAAAATGTCTTCACAGGTGACTCAAAAACTATTCAAAACGAATTAATTGAATGTATTTCTGAATATATAAAGGATCACGTCAAAAATAAAATAAATGAAGTTCAGTGCTTTTATATTCAAGTAGATGGGAAGACATAACCAGACTTCCGAGTGCTCTTTAATAATAAGATCTGTTGATTCGGAAGGTGTATTGGTTGAGCGATTTTTGGGTTTCCATGGTGTGAGTGAAGATAGAACGTCAGAAGCTTTATACAAAATGCTAGAAAAAGTTTTGGAACAGTTTGATTATCAACACAAGTCAATAGGGCAATGTTATACGATGGGGCAAACGTAATGTCTGGACATTTGACTGGGCTCCAGAAAACAAATGAAGCATAAAGCTTCTCAAGCTGTTTTTGTTATTGCTTAGTACATCGTTTGAACCTTGTATTACAGCAGAGTTTTTCTAAAATTTCTAAGTGTCGAATATTTTTTGCAAGCCTCAGTGTAATTCCTTTGTTTTTTCACCACTCAACGAAGCGATCGCTTGGCTGAGTGGTGAAAAAACAATACACTCACATCAACAACCGCAAGATGCATGTCAACCATAACGGAAACTCGATGTCCTCCACTTCGAAGTTATGTGTAATAGTTGAAGATTGGGATAAATTGAAGGAAGTATTCGAATTTCTCACAAATAGTGACCAATCAGAAAAAAAAATCAATTCAACTTGCCCAAGGGTTTTTAAATGATATGAACACTTTTAAATTTACATTTTTGGGGATACTATTTAATGAAATCTTTGACTTCACCGATCTATTATTCGAAATTTTGAGGAAAAAATCAATAGACATAAACTACTGTGTGTGTTACTCAAATTAAAAACAACTTATGAAATTTTGAGCCATAAAATGAACGATGAGGTATTTGGAACACTGTTTGGAAAAGCTAGCAAAATCACAGAAATAAGCAGATCTAAACGGGAATTACATCACAGAAATAAGCAGATCTATTAAATCACAGAAATAAGCAGATTTAAACTGCTCTTACACCAGAAACAATTTTTCAAAATTATAAACAATTGTATTTTGAAATTTTGTACCACATTCTTATGGAAATGGATATAAGATTACAAGACTGTGAGAAACTTAAACTTCAATTTGCCTGGCTTGCTGACACAACCAAATTCGATCAATTTAATCTATGCTTTCCCTCTCACGCTTTTGAAAATCTACAACATTTTTACGGAAATTTTTTTACTAAACACCAGCGCCTTAAAGATGAACCGAGTCTTGTATATGCTGATGAAAAATTAAGGAATATATCGACTCGTGAACTTCTTCGAGTGCTTCATGGAGATAAAGGCATTTTTACAGAAGCTTATAAATTGGTTTCCCTGATTTTAACAATTGCATCTGCAAGTGTTTCAGTGGAAAGAAGTTTTTCGTGCCTTAAAAGAATACAAACTTACTCTAGAAACACTATTTCTCCAGATAAACTTGCTTCTTTGGCAAATATTTCTATTCAGAAAGACATTTTCTTGATGTCACGAAGAAACAGCCATTTTCTGACGACATAATCGACAAATTTTCAGCTTTAAAGGGAAGAAGAATTGATCTAATATATAAAAAACAGGTAAGTTCTCATTAACTGATTTTCATTGAAACAGTAGATATCTTTTCATATTGCTCTTGTAGCTCTTCACCTATTTTTCCTACCACGAGCCACCACTGCGGTTGTCTCAAGCTTTTCTCCATCAATCGATAAATCTTCGTTTCTTGTAGAAGCATTGCACATCACTTTTGTCTTCTGAAAGTTCATTTTTAATCCCACTTCTGTACTCTTGTCAACATCTTATATTTATGTATGTATACCGCATATACTCGTCTATAGGTCGACTTTTTTTTAATGAAATATTTAGGTCGAAATTAGGAGGTCGAACTATACACGGAAAATATTTCTGATAGGTTAAAAACCAAAATTTTGATGCCTTATGGAAATGCGCATATTTAGCCCTTTGCGCCATCAGTTCATTTGCAGTTGTATATTTAGTCATTTTCCGGGTGTTACTGGTAGAGAAGAAAATTATTGCTAAGAAATTTCTTGATTTTATATGTACGGGTTTTTTTATTCACTAATAGAAAAACTTATTTCACAAGGATGTCTCAAAGTCCGTTTTAGATTTGTCGATATGGCCTTGACTACCCCGCTGGTAAATCACCCAGAGGAAAGTCAGCCACAGTAGTTTAAGTTGCACCGTTCCGTGACCTACGACCGTGCTCAATTCTCGACGGGGGATGAAGAGGGAAAAGGACAGACTATTGCAAAAGGAGGCCGCTAACCCTGCTTAACGACGGCGAAGAGAGGTAATCTACAGAACAGCGGTAACTTGATCAATGCATCCCGAAAACGAAAGTGTTTAAACTTGGCTGATCGCTCAGAATAACTCTGCCACTGATAGTAAAAAGGTGAATTAGTTTAACAACCTACTTACGTTTGTTATTGAATTGAGTGTACCCCGGCTTTAAAAATCAAACAAACAGTAACATTTTCTGAAGACTAAGAGCGAGCAAATTAGTATTGCATCTTTACTAAATGGGGCGATGTTTGGTTTTGTCACTAAAGCCGATTGTTTGTCACAAACACAGTGGAGAGGGGGAAGGGTGAAACTCAGGAGTAGATAAACGACCTCTCTGTCAATCACACCCTCGTACAACTCAGCAGTTGACCGACAGCTGCTACGCTGCACAGGGTAGTGGGAGAAAATTTTATAGAACAAATTTTCTTCAATTTTTTAAATAGTTGCGTGCAAATTTTACAGTGTCCGCAATGCACCAAAATAAAGATTCATTTTAAATTTTGAAGAAATCCACTGAAAACTTCAAAAGTTATACATTTATTTTTTACGGTATGCATATTCTTTATGGGATAAAAAAAAACTATCTAGTTGACATCAAGACCTATTTACGCTTTCCAAATATGCTTCAGTAAGCTTTTTTTTTCTTTTTTTTTCTTTTTAAATAACGATGTGCCTTCCTTACGACGTTTGGTAAATACATCACAATTCGTTTGCTGCGGGAACAAATGCTTTACTCTCCATGAATGAAGTAACTGCAGAAATATCGCTCGCAAAAAGAAATATCGCTCGCAAAAAGTACAACAATAAATAGTAGGTTCACATTTCCGCATGCGGACGCATCCTCAAAAAAAATTTTTTTTTTTTTTTTACTTATACACAAGGTAGGTAGGTATACAAAAAATGCAGATATTCACATAAAAATTGAGGGGTTGACTTATACACGGGATATACAAAAACTGCAAATATTCAGGTAAAAATCGGGGGGGGGGGGGGCGACCTATACACTTATATATATGTATGTATGTATGAATTGTTAGGGCTTTAGAGGCTATATCTTACTAATTGAATGGTTATACATCTGCATTACTAGTTTAATACTTACATATACGGTATATTTTGCTGACAAGAGTAAAGAAGTGGGATTAAAAATGAACTTTCAGAAGACAAAAGTGATGTTCAATGCTTTTACAAGAAATGAAGATTGATCGATTGATGGAGAAAAGCTGGAGATAACAGACACGTACGTTTATCTTGGACAGCAGATATCAAGTGAGGGTCACATTGATGAAGAAATTAATCGGCGTACAAAACTTGCCTGGAGAGCTTTTGGAAGAAACAGCATAATTTTCAAGAGCAATATGCCATTATGTCTTAAAAGAAAAGTGTTTGATCAATGCATCCTTCCAGTGCTTACGTATGGTGCAGAGACGTGGACCTTAACTAAAAGAGACATACAAAGGATGCAGACAACTCAAAGCAGCATGGAGAGGTGCATGCTTGGTGTAACCAGGAGAGATAAGAAGAGGAACTCGTGGATCCGAAAAATGACAAGAGCGGAAGACATCATGATCAGAGTTAAATCCCTGAAATGGCAATGGGCTGGACATACTGCCAGAAGGACAGACCATCGATGGACAGCCGAAATTTTAGATTGGATTCCAAGGGACAGGAAAAGACCCAGAAGAAGACCACATGGGAGATGGGTGGATGAAATTCAAAAGTATGCGGGAGTGACGTGGAGGAGACTGGCACAAGACAGACCGTTGTGGAGGAAACTTGGGGAGACCTTCGTCCAGCAGTGGATTGATAATGGTTGACAATGATGATGATGATGACTACATGACTTAATACAATAGTTATATACATGATTATTAAATGAGTAATGTCGGACAATGCATGCTTATATATATATAAATATACATAAGCATACACTGCTCGACAAAAAAATTTACGTTATCATAGTCCAATGTTATTTCTATGACGGAGGCACAATCAAACTGTGCATTTGTACAGCTTTTCGCAACTGTTTCGGAGTTTGGATCTTCAGTATCTCATCAAACGAGCTGAATGTAACTTGCAGTAGAGGCTCGCAGCCACAGTAACTATAGAATAACTCCCAGAGAATATTTAACAATGTGAACATGCTTATCTTATCGTTCAACTAAAGAAAAACGACATTGTTATATATATTGAGCTAAGGAAAAACGACATCCTTACCTTATCCATCCAGCTAAAGAAAAAGGACGTCCTTATCCATCCAACTAAATGAAAAACGACTTCCTTATCCATCCAACTAAAGAAAAATTACGTACCTCAAGCTGTTGACGAAGGCCGCGGTTTTTCTTTACTTGGACAAACTATACAACTGAGCCTTCATTTCTCAGTCTAAGCAACTAGTATCTTTTGAGCATTCTGAAGAAAAAATTTGAACTTAAAGTGTACCAGAAACTGGTGTAAAAATCTTCAATTGGAATTTTAAGCTGATTGCAAGCAGTGATTTTTGCGCCCTCTCTTGATCTGTTCCCGGGGCGGCCGCCCAGTCTTCCCCGCCCTAGTTACGCCTCCGCCCATTACAATAGAGTAATTCGATATTGTTAATGTGTGTTACAAGATTTTTTAATACGTTGCTGCTATCTACCGTCAGCTCCTGTCGTCTGGAACTTTCCGTTCTCATGGATGCTGCACAAAATGGCGCAAAGATACCTTCTGATTCAATGGTGAGCATTAAAATATAGATACCTATTTGTACAGTGAATTCAACGAGGTCTGAGAATTTTTCAGTAACCAAGATTTCGCAGTTTCTGTTCCTGTGTAGATTTTTTTATGTTCCTGTGTAGATTTTTTTATTTCTGTTCCTGTGTAGATTTTTTTATGTTTCCGACGGGTTTGCACATGTGCGCGCGTCAATCTTCTCTCGTGGGAAACGGATTTTCTCGCTTTTCGTGTTCGTCAGGTCTCTTAAATTTATTTTTTCGTGGAGCTTGGAAGATGACTCGGTAGCAATAAGCTCTCGGCCTTAACAGCAACGTGCGCGGCATTTCCGTGTGACCTTCATTGGAATTTGACGAGTCTGGAAATTCCTTCTGATTCGAATATTAATTTGCTGGCACAACGGTATTTGATGAAAAGTCTGGGAATGATTTATTTTTCGGCTTTATTGCTGCTTTTGTCGAGCTCCTTTATCCGACTCTGCAACTGCGCATCTCTCAAATACGACGAAGCCTCTAGTGGGTTCTTGGAAAATGGCACAGGTGATGACAGAATGCATGCTCAAAAATAATTAATTAGGCGCTATAGAATCCTTATAACAAGAAGCTCGGGATCGACGGAAATCCTCAGTAAATCCATTTTGAGAAGGAAAATCCCGCCATGTAAAAAAATCTGCATATACGTTTATAATACATAGGATGTTCATACATTTTTAGAACGATTTTCCAGCAATATAATTAATGTTTAAAATAAAGCATTTTCTTTCTTAAATGTTCTATCTAATAGCCCTTTTTTTGGATATGAACCAACATCTAGATTTACAAGATAACAGGGGCATTTCTTAAAATTGGTAGTGGTATTTTATTCCGCTCCTCTTCAACTGCTTTGCATAGTCGAGGCACTATTTTAAGTCTGCGTTTAGAAATTGCTCTTTTTAGCATATACGAAAGCTCAATAGTCATTTGGTGACACACCAGGGGACTTTGAAGGAATGTGAGCAAAAGGTATAGACTTGATACCCGTCTCTTTTTTCATTTGTTCAAGAAATAGAGTGGTAGATTTGGATGTATGACTGGTAGCCTTATCATGATGGAGTTCTACTCTTTGAGGCTCTGTGAATAAAGGAATGGTATTTCCTCTTTAAATATAGGAATTAAAATGTCAGTTTGGTAATATGTAGCATTGATTTTAACATTTTTTTTCAACTTTTCTTAACCTTAATTTTCCATTGTACGAGAAACTAGCAATAATCATCAATCCTTTGCTAAAACTTTGTTTGGGTTCTTGAAACCAAGTTTGTAAGTCTTTTTCTGCTCTTTTGCGATGTTGAATCTGCCTTTTTTTGTTGCAGTCGTTTAGGTAGATCCATACTTCGTCAATAATCACAACACATTTTCATCTGTTTCCGGCTAAGTGATTTTCATAAAGAAGTCTACACTGTGTTCTGCGTTCAGCCATGTGCCTAGGCAAAAGGCGGTGACCATGCGGTGGCCATTACGTGTTCTTTTTTTTTTTTTTCAGATTCAAATCTTTGTTTATTACTTTGTTTACGATTTTTAGCGATTGGTCTTTGGGTCGGTGGATTTTTTTTTAAGACCTGAGATCCTACGTTTGAAATAGTCGTAAAAGTACGTAGCTCCTTTAGATATTCGTTTGGTGTTCTTTTTCCTGTTAAAAGCAATGCTTGACGACTACCCCCTCTATTATTAGTAATATTTCTTATTTTACATTTAGAAATATTAATTCCATGACTCACAGCGTTTTTTAAATACAGAGTGCGAACATTTCTCATCGTAAAGAGCAAAAATCATAACCTTCTCTCCACAGCTTGTTTACGTGCGCCATTTTCTTTGAAGACGATATTTAACTGCAGCAGGTGTGTCTTTCGGTTTCATCTAACACGCTGTTGCCAGTTTCAATTCTTTGAACTTTTATTTTCTGTAATTTCTTACCAAAAGCGTTCTGAAAATGTGTGAACTTCCTTTTTATATCCATAACAACTGGATATACTTGTAAGATTTAATGAATTAACTTCATTAGTACAAATTAAAATAAAATAAGCACGTACATGAATACACTATACTCTGGGCAAGGCTAACCTGACTGGAGTTGAAGCTACGGAGTGTGTACTTCCACTGCATAATGTAGTTCTAGTTCAAAAGCCGTGTACAAGTTTGAACTGAGGCCTAAGAAAGCACATGGATACATATTCAGTAGATGTTTTAAATGTCGTACGTACTCACATAAAAAAAAAAAAAAAAAGAAAATGAAGATCCCAGTTTCGGTCGCGTTTCTAAAAGATACTAATATTCGCATTTTGACTGCGTCATTGTCACTTCAGTTTTGCTTCAGAGAAGCTATACATTTAATACGAGGATATTTACTGCCACTGGGAGGGAAGAATTGTTAGCCGGAGGCGGGGAGATAATGGCTTGTGGTCATTGTAATGTCCGTTCCTTTCTTCGTGGTTGCTGTTTTTAAATACTCATTCAGAAATCGTTTGTTTGGTGGCCGGCAATGTTGAGAAGGTGTGGGGGTGGAGGGGGACATCGTGATGTGTGTGGAACGCGAGAATTTTCCTTTTGTCTCGCATTCAGTCACTCTTAGGGGGAAGGGTCCGTGACACATGGCAGCCCATTAGTGCGCGGAGCAATACTGATAAACAAAGAGATTTCATGTCGGTGAATCGGTTTGACGACCTTAACAGTGAAATCAGGTTTGCTTTGCCCCGAGTATATAGGCGTGGTGCGCATGTTTTCAACTCTGCTGATGCGATACTCCCAATGCATAGCTCCTTGGATTAGGTGTAGTAGAGAGTCTCTTGCACAACTCACTTTTTCCAGTATTTGATGTACTTCCTCCCCATTGCTTTTCTATCAATATTCTTCCACTAGCGCACCAAGATTCCTCTCTGCTGTTGCAATTTCGTTCTATATGCCACTAATTTATTCCTCAATTGCAGTCAGTGCGCAGCAGATTTTCTCTGCCTCGTTAAATTTTGTTGCTTAGCTTGTTAAAAGTGATTATGATTGAATATTTGCCCGCGTGTTATCTTAATATTCTTGTACACTGAATAAGTTTTGTTAAAGAGATCGATATTGTGCTTATCAACGAAGAAGCTCTTTTAGCTGTTCAAATAGGAATTGTGATTACAAGTTGTAAGTCAACAACCAGGAAGCGAATAAACAATTCTTTTTAAGTTACATTTCTTGTCATATCGATCTGTGAGATCGTTAGCGGTCGTTAAGTGTCGTTACGCGTGTAATATTATTTCAGCACACGAACTAAAAACGTTTAAAACATTATAATAAGGTACGGTAACAATTATATAAAATTCTAAAAGTAAAATAATTTTATCTCATTGTTGTCAAAACGCAAAATAAATTAAAACGAAAACATGTAAAAGAAACCTTCTTATAGTAATTCCACCGCAATGTCACTCAACGTGCATAGTTGTAGTGCAGCGGTTTTCAGACTTATCGGCATCATGCTCCCTCCTCCATATTTTCGAGATAGCCTCATGCCTCCCTATTTTTTGTTTCCTGTCATCCAATCCCCTTTTAATAAAACATTCAATTCTTAAAGTAAACCAAAATTGAAATAAACTCAAATATTTTTTATTATAACTAAAAGTTAATAAAAATTTTATTTACCATGTTAAATAACAAAAACAAAACGAATTAGCGTGAAGAATGCTGTTGCGTTTTCTTCAATCTTAAGCTTGAAAGATTAAATTCCGTTGCATAAATCGGGTTCGTTATCCACTAGATGCCTTTCCTTCGTTTTAATGGTGATTAAACTGGGAAAGACCCCCTCCCCGAGGTGTACGTTGTGGAAATTGGAATATTAAAATGCAACGTGCGTTTTTCGTATGAATTGGGAAATCGTTTATCCAAAATTCCGCCAAGGTCTTGTTTCCGAAATTATATTTCGCACTTATTTCATTTCGGGAGCTTGTTCTTGCAGCACTTCTGGTAATGAATCGACATCAACGTTGAGCTCCTTGTAGATCCAGATCGTTCTTCGGTTTACCCACTGATTGAAGATTTACACGTCTAAAAACAAAATTTCGTGATATGAAATTTGAAAATGAAAAATATGTTTAAGCTGATGAAAATATCTCGCGAAATTCTCAATCCTGCGGTGCTCCCTTCCCTCCCTCCAAATTTCTTGACGCTGTACAGTTTGCGAACCAAAGGTCTACAGATCCGTGGTGAGACAAGATTGATTCTCTGGAGAGGAAGTGTAGTTACTTTCGCTTCCCTTCATCTCGTGGAAATTTTTGTGTCGGGGAAATAGAAAGTACTGAAAGCAAAGTCCAGAAAAATTGCAGTTTAGGCACTATGCGTAGGCTTCATTACATGGGCATAGACTTGTTCCAAAAGTTGTGGGGGAAGATGTGTTAAATTAGGAGGGACGGATCTTATGATTAAACGAAATATTTCAAGTGATCTGTCTGTATATACAGGGTGCATAGGGAAGTCCCTTTAGCCTGGAATACATTGCGAACGGTGAGAGGTACAGTTATGCAAGTGAGATAACGGTATAGTAAAGCGTTTACGCCCGATCGAATGCAACCGATAGCAGCACCCCTAGTGGCGAAATGCGGAAGTTAGCCATTGCGAAACGAAAAGAGGTAGAGCAAAATTTCCAATTACAAAGTTGTAGAGCATCAATTAATTAGTACAGAACGACATTTGCTTCACACGGATAAGATAAATTGTCGCCTGAATACCCTACAATGTCCGAAATCGATGCGCGACGGTTCGAATCTGGATATTCACATTTCGCAAATGTAGCCGTATGCAAATGCAGATTGTGATGTTGTACCGTACCTACGATATAAAAACACAGTAGCAGGATGTACCCTGATCAGAAGTTTAGGTCTACGTACGCTGTGTGAGAATGGCGAGCTTGGATTTCTGGGGTTACGTAAAAAATCAGGTGTATGCAACAGCGCCTACAAGTCTGCTGGATCTACGTCGCACAGTGGTTCCAAATACAAATCTAGCTGATCAAAAGGTATATTTGTTGTAGCTTCAAAACAACTTAAATACTGTCGTACTGTAATCCTAAATATTTGTGTAGCTACGACTCACAATCAGTTTTACAAAAGAAATAATTGGGTCTTAGCAGGAGCACGTAGATGTCACGTGTTTAGTGCAACCATCGTTTTCTCCTTAGCATCGTCCAGCAGTTGCCTTCGGAACTACGATCTGCGTACACGTAATTTATTCTCGATCCTATTCGGGTCTTCGGTGAATAAAACTACAGGTATCTGCCTACAGTTTTAGTGCATTTTAGAACTTTAACATTGCGTTATTTAGTTCTTATGTTCATTAATTATAAGGGACGTATTCCATGAATTTTTTAAAGTTTTAATTGAAGTAACAGGCTTGCAAAAGCAAAGGCCGTAAAAGTCCGTTGTGAAAGTATATTCAGCGTTTAAGTTAGTCATTTAAGTATGCAATTATAACTGTTTTATGACCAACTTGAACCAACTTCTTTTTTCATTAATTTTTTAGTGATGGCGGACGGAATGCCAAAAAGAGAGCTGTTTGATGTTTGGCGGAATGAAAAGAATATTTCAAGGAGATCAGCCTGTGTGTGTGATTATATATTGACTAAATATGGCTTGGAAGATCCTGAGGGACATATTCGTGAACTAATGTAGAAACAAGTGCTGAATTTTGTAAGAAACTTAAAGAACAGTGGACTAACTCTCACTATGTATTGAAAGAATTCTTACGAAAAAGTAGTGATTGGTTGAGTGTTAAAATGACTTTTTTAGAAGTAGGCAGTGCTCAAGAAAGAAAAAACATAGGTCGTCCACGAAAGTTGTTCCATGAGTGTGCCGGTATTAGTCGAAAAAGGAAATTTAAACCATTGTTGGAAACACACACTGTTGGTGAGATTGTTCTTGTTGCGGAAATGGGTTTGCGATCTGCAGGCAGGAGTGATCAACCGTAGGTTGAAGAAGCGTATATGCTCCAGCTTTCTCCGTCCGTCCACACAATAACTGGCGTAAAAATGGTTCGATTTCGATGAAATTTTAGTATGTGGTAGGGGACCACCTGGGGACGAACCCTATTGAAAATGGGACAAATGGGGTCAAAGGTCACGACGTTGTAGCGGGATCATTCCATTGCCCTTATGCATCATAACTTGCGTAAATATGGTTCGATTTCAATGAAATTTTACTATGTGGTAGGGGACCGCCTGGGGACGAATCCTATTCAAAATTTGTGAAGTGGGGTCAAAGGTCACGACATAAGAGCGGGATGCATTCCATTGCCCTTATGCGTCATAACGTCGTAAAAATGGTTCGATTTCGATGAAATTTCAGTATGTGGTAGGGGACCACCTGGGGACGAACGCTATTTAAAATGAACAAAATGGGGTCAAAGGTCAGGACATAGGATTGCGATCCATTACATCGCCCTTCTCCCGTATTACATATTAAGGTGGACGTCAAGTAATTTTGCTTCCTATACCCCATCAGAGCTACAGAGTATGATCCAGGAACTTGCTGACAAGAGTAAAGAAGTGGGATTAAAAATGAACTTTCAGAAGACAAAAGTGATGTACAATGCTTTTACAAGAAATGAAGATTTATCGATTGATGGAGAAAAGCTGGAGATAACAGACACGTACGTTTATCTTGGACAGCAGATATCAAGTGAGGGTCACATTGATGAAGAAATTAATCGGCGTACAAAACTTGCCTGGAGAGCTTTTGGAAGAAACAGCATAATTTTCAAGAGCAATATGCCATTATGTCTTAAAAGAAAAGTGTTTGATCAATGCATCCTTCCAGTGCTTACGTATGGTGCAGAGACGTGGACCTTAGCTAAAAGAGACATACAAAGGCTGCAGACAACTCAAAGCAGCATGGAGAGGTGCATGCTTGGTGTAACCAGGAGAGATAAGAAGAGGAACACGTGGATCCGAAAAATGACAAGAGTGGAAGACATCATGATCAGAGTTAAATCCCTGAAATGGCAATGGGCTGGACATACTGCCAGAAGGACAGACCATTGATGGACAGCCGAAATTTTAGATTGGATTCCAAGGGACAGGAAAAGACCCAGAAGAAGACCACATGGAAGATGGGTGGATGAAATTCGAAAGTATGCGGGAGTGACATGGAGGAGACTGGCACAAGACAGACCGTTGTGGAGGAAACTTGGGGAGACCTTCGTCCAGCAGTGGATTGATAATGGTTGACAATGATGATGATGATGACTTCCAATGGAAAAACTTTTGTACACATTTCCTTCACAATTAATGTGTTCCCAAGGATGAAAATTTGAATATCGATGAAAATAACTTTATTGTAACTTGGATTACTTAATATTTTCTAAAACATAACCATAATTATATTAAAAATCAATAACTTTTCCTTTGGTGGTGTTGAAACCAGAAAAAGGATGGCGCAACCTGTACTTTAATGACGTCACTAGACAAACAAATGTTGGATTGCATAATTATGGTTATGTTTTAGAAAATATTAAGTATTCCAAGTTATAAAATGAAGATATTTTAATCGATGTTCAAATTTTCATCCTTGGGAACGCATTAATTGGGAAGAAAATGTGTGTAGAAATTTTTCCATTCGAAGTACAGGAAGCAAAATAACTTGATGTTCAACTTAAAGGAGCAATTCTTGTATGTATGTAAATTTTATTTTGAAAACGGCTGTAAGGATTTTGATGAAAGTCGTTAAGCTACCGTTTTCTGGTACTAGAAATCGATTTAGCTTGATCTCGACTTTAGGAAAATCTGTTTAGTTGGTTAAATAACCATCCCGAATTACCACGTTTTTAGTGTAGTGTCATGGCGTCGCCCCATTAGGTGTTGGCGCGCGGTCACGCCATCTGTCTCATTACGTCACGCGTTGTTTGTGGATCCTATTAAAGTTTTATGACGTCACATTCTTGCGAGCAGATGGTCACGATTCCCATCTGCCTCATTTTTTCACGCGTTGTGTGCGTATGTTCGTCCGCACGATAACTCGCGTAAAAATAGTTCGATTTCGATGAAATTTTAGTATGTGGTAGGGGAACACTGGGAAGGAACCCTATTAAAAGTGAACGAAATGGGGTCAAAGGTCAGGACATAGGAGCGGGATCCATTCCACTGCTCTTATGCGTCATAACTAACGTAAAAATGTTTCGATTTGGATGAAATGTTAGTATGTTGTAGG
Organism: Macrothele yani; assembly: GCA_039090855.1. Taxonomy (NCBI): domain Eukaryota; kingdom Metazoa; phylum Arthropoda; class Arachnida; order Araneae; family Macrothelidae; genus Macrothele; species Macrothele yani. Next base: position 27,929,049 of record CM077002.1, on the reverse strand, counting down.
GACCTGCCTGGGGACGAATCCTATTGAAAATGGGCGAAATGGGGTGAAAGGTTAGGACACAGGAACGGGATCTATTCCATAACCCTTATGCATCATAACTTGCGTAAAATTGCGTCGATTGCGACAAAACTTTATCATGTTATTTCGGAGGTATACTGAACCAGTTCTGTTGAATATCATCGAAATGGATCAAAGGTCAGGACACAGGGGGAGATTTATTCCACAGCCATTTTCCTCATAACTTGAGTAATAGCTTGAGTAATGATTTCTAGTATGTTGGAAAGCGTATCATAATCAATGCATTGCGTGATTTTACTAACTTGTTAGTATATTCTCTCAGTCTCTGAATAGCTTGCATTTCATTAACATTAAAACGTCTGCAGATTGGCCTTATTTCTAGTTCTCCATAGCGCACGTCGTCTGTTTTGATATTTATTCGCTCTAATGAAGAAATATTTTTAAGAAGTTGTACATTTTCACTGTTTGAATCTGAACATAGTCTTGATTTCATCCTGTCAACCGTGCTTTGAATAAACTGGTTTGGTTAATAGGTACAATTTTGTTGTTAGGAATCAATGGGATATTTTAAATAATAATTCGTTCGCTGCTAAATGCTAAATGAGTTTTTTCCCCAGGATTTTCTCCGAAGCTCTCTATAATTCTTATGGTTCTTTTTATTAGATGTTCAGCCCTTGCCAGCGATGTTGTTCGAGATTGAAGTTCTGTTGATAATATGGACATTGAAGGTATACGCTATTCTGTCAAAAAAAAAAAAAAAAAAAAAAGCGGAGGGTGTACGGCGTTTACCGCCGTATACACTCCACTACAGCCCTGGTCAAAAGTTGAGAGGCACACTTTTACCCCCTCCCCCTTCCCATACCATTCTGTGCCTGTATTAGAAAATAACGAGGAGTTTGTAACCGTTGATTAGCGGTTTATTGTTAATTTCCGAAACATGACAGATATTTGGCCACAGCAGATACAAACCACTAGTGCTTCTTGGCTTCCGTGCATTTCTTTGCAGGATTAAGCGCTTCTGGGGCAAGAATTAGTGGTTCGTGGTAGCATGGTAGAAAAAAGTAGGTCGCTCATATTTTTCCAACACTGAGTTTCTACAGCTGACAAGACGCAGAGGAAAACAGGGTAAAAAACAAGTTTTTATCAGGCTTGAAAACTAAAGACGCAGTTGAGCCATGGGTGGAGTAGAAGTTTCTTTCTCATTGTGAGATGAAAAACAGCTCGCGTGCAGTTCGGACGTTACCTTTACTTTCGCATATGCGCGTTATCTAAGCGTGACTTTTGATGGTGAACAACTTTCTTCTAGGTTTTTAGCGCTTGTTTTGGCACACATAAAAGTGTGCTTTGTCTTTCTCTCTCTGAGGGCACCGTATCTTACCCTGTAGTAGTGGGATGGGAAAACAATTTTCTTTTTACCTGCGTAGGGGGAACTGTGAATAAACATTTTCTCGTATTTCATTCTCTTTGTGATGCGCAGTTTTCCCGCTAGTAATGCAAATTATATGTAAATGCAGGACGTATATAGAATATTTTTCAGGGGGAGTGGGGAAGGAAAACGAAAGTTTTTGAAATTCACTGAACAAAATAAGTTAATTCACAGAACAAAGTAAGTTAATGAAAAATAGAAAAAAAATTAAAGCAATTTTTTTCTAATGTAAGTTGATGCGTTTTTATTACATTAAACCATTTTTTTTCTTATGTAAGTCGCATTTTAACCAAAAACAAAAAAAAATTAGAAACTTTCGAGCGGGTGGGAAAGCCTCTTGTCCCTGCGGAACGGCGTTCCAACAGTTTTTGTAACGCAAAACATTTGGTTTTAAGTTTCGTAATAATTATTTAATTAAAATAACTTAACAACCGTAACATGTAATTAATATTAGAATAACATAATAACCTTAACATGAACATGTGAGGGAAAAGATGGCAGGAGTTAAGGGCAACGAGAGAGATGATCCACCAATCTGCCCAAATGCATTTTATGAGAGCCTCAAAAGGTCTATTTAGAAAAATCTGTTTTCCAGTGAAAACATCGATCTGCCAAGCTGTTCCAAAGTGTTAGAAATGTAAAGGAAATTGTACTCTACATATATGAGATTATTTCGCGGATTCGCGGAATCCCCCTCCCCCACCCCTCCCCGTCATTTGGGTCAATACTCGAGATCGATGCAAAACTAAAGAGAAAATTGTCCGGGGGGGGGTAATTTTCCGTCGGGTGACGGTATTTCTTCATTTCTTCTCTCAAAACTTTCGAAAACGAAAGTTAAACGAAGTGAAGATTATCCTAATTTCTTTTTCTCGCGACGTTTCTTCTGCCCAGTACTGCTGCCAAATATCATTTTATTCCATAAATATTTGTATTTCAGCTTGAAAATGGAGAAAAGTATTCTGAAAACGGATGTTAGATGGCGCTAAAATTTCCCTGTAATCTTATCTTCACGCATGACGTTCCTACATTTCTCTGGATTTCGAGATCGATGCATAACTGAACGGATAGGAGCGTTTTCCGTCTGAGATAGTCGGAAGACTATCAGAACTTTCGAAAACGGAAGTTAGATAGAGTGACGATATCTCCCGTAATCGTAATTTATTTTCTCGCGACGTTTTTTCTTGAAAAAGAAGTTCATGATGAAAAACCTTCCTGCCTCTGCAAACTCTATGAGAGTATTTCCACGCTGGTTTCTGTTCCCATGTCCGAATTTACCTATCGAAGTTTCATTCTGTTGCCCTATTTCCGCATTGAAATCATGCATAATGATCTTCAAGTGCTGCTTGCCTTTATTATTTAGATGCCGAATTTTTTCTTAAAATTGTTCAAATTCTTCCTCAGGATGACTTGTGGTGGTAAGTTTGAATAATCTGAGCCTGGTATCTTTTTGAGAGTTGTCAATGACGAATTTCGTCATTGTATCGTAAATGCTTGTATATCATCATTCATCATCGTCATCTATTTATCACTTCACTGCTGGATGAAAGTCTCCCCGGATTTCTTCCATAGCTGTCTATCTCCTCAATGTTACTCCGGCATGCTTTCGAATTTCATCCATCCATCTCCCATGTGGTCTTTTTTTGGGTCTTTTTCTGGCTCTTGGAATCCAGTCTAAAATTTCAGTGGTCCATCGGTGGTCCGTTCTTCTGACAACATGTCCAACCCATTGCCATTTCAGGATTTTACTCTGATCATGATGTCTTCCACTCTTGTCATTTTCCTTAACCACGAGTTACTCTTCTTATCTTCCTAGTTACACCAAGCATGCATCTCTCCATGCCTCCGTAGCCTTTGTATGTCTTTTTTAGTTAAGGTCCACGTCACTGCTCCGTACATAAGCACTGGAAGAAAGCATTGATTTTTCAATGCTTCCTTCCACTTTTCTTTTAAGACATAATGGCATAACTGTATATTAATTCTATAAGGTTTTTTACTGTGAGTCCTATTTTGAGAGAACGGCTGAACGTAAAGATATGGTTGAGGTATCAAAATAAAGGTCTTACCATGTAGATGTACCAGTCGAAGAGAAAAATAAGATTGTGGCAACGGTTCGGGCGTTGTGGGGCGGCAAAGTTCCCGAAGAAGCGTGCGGTTGACATTCGATCGCCTGCGGTTGACTTACGCGCTGTTGAAGGCGGAAGCATGGAGGCACTGAGATAGTCCAAAATTCTAAGTCTTATCTTTTCTGAACGAACCGTTGCGCAAAGCAATGCTAGCAGGCATTGGTATCAAAGTTCTTCTCATCGGAACAGCGAACACTCTCAAAGACCTGATTGCGTTATGCCGTTGGATTGTGTGATGTAGATATACAATTTAATGTTTATTCGATCCAGTTTATTCACGTAGGTAAGACGTTTCCCATTTTGTAAAGATGTAAGCAAACATTCCGTTGACCTTTGTTAGGTGGTCGTTAAACCTTCAGTAAAAAAAAAAAAAAAAATTCACGAACCGGGACTATTGTCTTTTACTTAAGTGGTTGAATGAATTTGCCAATCAAGTAAAGTTTAAATTTTTTGTTTCATCTTAATTTATTCTTTAAAAAAAAAAAAACCAAAAAACTGTCGATTCCGACGGGTAAAGAGTATTCGCAACGCGAATCTCATTCCAAGAACATTTACAAACACAGTTGTGACTGAAGATGAGATTGACAGAGTGCGCCATCCAGTTGAATTGTTGCACACGATCGAGATGAGTGGACTTCCACCTCACATTTTACGAAGTCGTGATGCTCATCACAAACCTGGCCGAACCGGTGGCGCAGTGGTCTAAGCGCTTGCTTATGATGATTCGTTCGTGAAGGGTCCGGGTTCGAATCCCGGTGAGGCGTGGATGTTGTATTTGTCTTACGACACTGGCTGTCTCCCTTCCCTGGAGTCAGTGGTCCTAAGTTAGGGACGGGCGACTGCTTATAGCCCATTGAGTTGCTCACGGTGGTCGTTAAACCTTCAGTCTAATAAAAAAAAAATAAAAAATAACGAATTGGTTGAATGAATTTGTCAATCAAATAAAGTTAACATTTGTTGTTTCATATAGTTTATTATTTTAAAAAAAAAATCAACAAACCGTCAATTTTGACGTGTTTAGTCTAGTTGCTCTTAACGTTTGCACTGTTTCTTGTAAACGCTCTCCAACCAAGTTTTATACGCTCATTAATTTCCTCATCAATGTGACCCTTCGACCCCTAATATACTTGTATATATATATATTTCCTTTTTTAATTGCAATGTAAATATTCGGATTTCTTTTGCATTGTTTTTCAGGTTTAAATTCTCTCTCAAACGAACTTGGCATTTCGTTATAGCTGAAAATTATTTCTAATTATTATGTCACTCTCACAGCTTGAGTTCTCTTTAATCTTCTTCTCTCTGTTTAATAGTAACAGATGAAGAGCATGGGTCGGGCCATGAAGGTCAATGGATGCAAGCGAAATTGTTAACTAGTGCTTTGTCATACAACTCTGCGGAGGACATGACATATATATATATTTTTTAAAACAATATTAGGTGGGAATGTTACTTGCATCCATGGCCTTGCAGAAACCCATTTCCGACTAGGTCTTTGTGGAAGTGAGAAAATGCAGAGTTTTTGCTGGTCCTTGATAAAGCCAAGGCTCAGTATTCTCGACACCTTCTACATTCAGTTGTTTTATTTTATTTTTTTTTGTCTTTTCTCCTTTTACTCACACCGATAGATACATAACCTTTTCTATGTCGTACTTGGTGTGAGTCGAAATTATTGATGTTTTTTCGATTAGGTTTCTCCTTAATAGAATGTGAATTCTGAATTTTCAAAACTGCTGCGTTGCGCGTTTTGATCTTCAGGTTATTTTGCAGCTTTCGTTTTAAATTCTAAAATTTTTTCCTTAGTCTTCAGTTTTGCTCTTCAGTATATATATATATATATATATATAAACTATGTAAGGTCAGGTGATGCGTAACATCACAGCCTCTCCTTGACAAATGTCAACCCCGCCTTCTCGTGGTGCATCCTGTTCCCACTAAAGGGGCTCTGACGACCGCCAATAGCGGTATAACTATACCATCGGGATCAGAGGAAATGCTATCCCACACTCACCAACCCGCTTGGCCAGCGTGGTGAGTTATGGCCAAACACCTCCAAAATGACTCTACAACTTAAATCTTGGCCCTCAGTCTCCGGCAGCTGGAATGTACCTGGCCAAGGCAGCGGCCAGTGCGACATGAAGGCAGAGGGTGCTAAGAATCCCCGGAGGACCGGACTAGGCTGCCATCTGATGCTGACCTTGGCTACTTACAATGGACGCTCCTTATCTTCTGATTCAAGGCTTCTTGAATTGGAAGAGGAACTACAAAGGATCAAGTGGGACATCGTGGGGCTAAGTGAGGTAAGGAGAAAAGGAGAAGATCTCATCGAACTGAAAAGTGGACATCTCTTCTATTATCGTGGGACAGATACTGGCAGAACTAGTGGTGTTGGATTTATAATAAACAAGAAACTGAAGGATAAAGTGGTAGAAGTTGAAAGTTCCTCTGACAGAGCTGCACGACTCGTTATCCAACTATCGAGAAGATACCAGGCTCAGATTATTCAAACTTATGCACCCACCACAAGTCATCCTGAAGAAGAAATTGAAGAATTTTATGAGGAAATTCGTCATCTAAATAATAAAGGTAAGCAGCACTTGAAGATAATTATGGGAGATTTCAATGCAAAAATAGGGCAACGGCAACAGAATGAAACTTCAGTAGGTAAATTCGGTCACGGCAACAGAAACCAGCGTGGAAATACTCTTGTTGAGTTTGCAGAGGCAGAAGGATTTTTCATCTTGAACTCCTTTTTCAAGAAAAAGCCACACAGGAAATGGACATGGAGACATCCAATTGGGACGACAAGTGAAATTGATTTTATTATGTGTAACAAAAAATTCGTCATCGAAGACTGCAGTGTGCTGAACAAGTTCAACACAGGTAGTGACCATAGATTGGTGAGATGTAAGATGCACCTCAACACTAAACTGGAACGTGGCAAGCTCATAAGACAAACAAAATGTATTGACATAACCAACCTTAAAAAACACCATAATACTTTCAAGTTGGAACTGAAGAACAGATTCTCTGCTTTAGAAGGCCTAACATCGGAAGAAGTGGATATTTCGGAAGTTAACAGAAAAGTAACCAAAGCTCTAATGGAAACAGCAACAAAATTAGCTGGGTCTAAGAACAAGTTGCATGTGAACAAATTATCAGGAAAAACCAAAATGTTGATGCAAAAAAGAAGAGAGATGAGGACAACTAAAGTAGATGTGACTTCCAAAGTGGAATATATAGAGCTATGCAAGACAACACGAAAAAGTATCACTGAAGACGTAAGGAAATTCAACTGTGAGCTAGTGAGGAAAGCAATTGAAAACAACCAAAGCCTTAAGATAGCAAAGGGACATCTCAGTAAGGGAAGAAAACAGATAATGGCTCTGAGAAAAGAAGATGGTTCTATAACAAGAAATAGAGGCGAAATTTTGACAAGAGTGAAAGATTTCTACTCCAAATTATATGAAAGGGATGATACATGTACTCCAGACATCATGAAAGGTACCAGAGTTCTTCCAATCCTCCCAGCAGAAGTTGCTCATGCAATCAAGAACATGAAGCGAGGGAAAGCTCCAGGAGAAGATGGAATTACTATAGACATCATACAAGAAGCAAGTGGAGAAATTGAAACAGTACTCGCCCAAATTTTCACTCGATGCCTTAATGAAGGGAAGATTCCTGAGGATTGGAACAATGCTACAATGATCCTGCTACATAAAAAAGGTGACATTGAGGATCTCAGGAACTACAGACCTATCAGCCTCCTATCAGTGGTTTATAAAATCTTCACTAAAGTTCTTTCACACCGCTTGAAGGTAACACTGGACATGGCTCAACCGAGAGAACAAGCTGGATTCAGGAGTGGCTACAGCACAATAGATCATATCCACGTACTGAGAGAACTGATTGAAAGAGCGAGGGAATATGAACTTCCATTGTGCATGGCTTTTATCGATTATGAAAAAGCCTTTGATTCGGTGAAACCATCAGCAGTTACCACGGCTCTGAAATCCTGCGGTATTGAAGATGCATACATTAATATTATTAATAACATCTATGAAAATGCAAGTGCAAAGATTCGGCTGTTTGAAAATACAACACACATAAAAATTGGAAAGGGAGTGAGACAAGGTGACACCATATCTCCGAAGCTCTTTAATGCCACATTGGAAAATGTCTTTCAATCACTGAACTGGGAAAACAAAGGGATAAAGATTAATGGAGATTATCTAACCCATCTTCGTTTTGCTGATGACGTAGTCATTTTTGCAACTACCCCATCAGAGCTGCAGAGTATGATCCAGGAACTTGCTGACAAGAGTAAAGAAGTGGGATTAAAAATGAACTTTCAGAAAACAAAAGTGATGTTCAATGCTTTTACAAGAAATGAAGATTTATCGATTGATGGAGAAAAACTGGAGATAACAGATACGTATGTTTATCTTGGACAGCAGATATCAAGTGAGGGTCACATTGATGAAGAAATTAATCGGCGTACAAAACTTGCCTGGAGAGCTTTTGGAAGAAACAGCATAATTTTCAAGAGCAATATGCCATTATGTCTTAAAAGAAAAGTGTTTGATCAATGCATCCTTCCAGTGCTTACGTATGGTGCAGAGACATGGACCTTAACTAAAAGAGACATACAAAAGCTGCAGACAACTCAAAGAAGCATGGAGAGGTGCATGCTTGGTATAACCAGGAGAGATAAGAAGAGGAACTCGTGGATCCGAAAAATGACGAGAGTGGAAGACATCATGATCAGAGTTAAATCCCTGAAATGGCAATGGGCTGGACATACTGCCAGAAGGACAGACCATAGATGGACAGCCGAAATTTTAGATTGGATTCCAAGGGACAGGAAAAGACCCAGAAAAAGACCACATGGGAGATGGGTGGATGAAATTCGTAAATATGCGGGAGTGACATGGAGGAGACTGGCACAAGACAGACCGTTGTGGAGGAAACTTGGGGAGACCTTCGTCCAGCAGTGGATTGATAATGGTTGACAATGATGATGATGATGATGATGATATAAACTACAAAGCAGAGACTGAAACAAAATAATATTATTTAACTAGGACAAAAACTACAAATTAAACATCAAAACCCAGCAGGCATGAGTAAAAAAATAAAATAAAATAATAGCAAATCCAGAAAGTGTGGAGAATGCCGAGCTTTGGTTTTATCAAGGACCAGCAAAACTCTGCATTTTCTCACTTCCACAAAGATCTAGTTGGAAATGGGTTTCTGCAAAGCCGTAGATGCAAGTATAAGTCCCACAATAATTTTTAATTAACATAACCGCCCTCAATGGCGCGGGAAAAATAATTTAGCTAAAGTTTTTGCATACATCTATCACTTTCCTGGCCCAACCCATACTCATCATCTGTTACAAAAAACAGAAAAACTTTTTCAATAAAACTCATAAATTGTGGGAAGGCTTGAACAAACCAACAGAAAAATTCCGTTAAAGCACGTTGTTGAGCAACCATACCGCCCAAGTGAAGTTCCAAACGTGAAACAAAGTACTAAAAGCTCTTAAATAATGTCATTCCTTGGGGAAAAAAGCATTTCCGAAAATACAATAAAAATAAAAGAATAAAAATTACAACAGAGACATGTAAGTAAATAGGAACTTTTGTACATACAGCTGCCACGAAAACTGAAGTCATAAGAACAAAAAAATAAAATAAAATAAAAGAATGCTTTGGAAAAAATACATAAAGTTAAAAAATAGTTGCAATATTTACAAATTATTCCAGGAGTGCTTTAAGTGTATAAAAAGGAAGAAATTTTGCACCAACCAACTACGAAAAAACAACGTTGCCCATTAGGTCGAGTAAACAGCATACTGCTCTAACAAAGTGCACAAAAACGCACACAATTTCCAAGATTAAGTGAAAGAAAAAACTCAAAAAGTTAGAAAAACAATTTGCACCAATGCCAAGTAAGAAAAAAATATTTTCCGCTTTTAACGAACACAATTAAAACAAAATAGAAAAAATTGCACAAGAACAAAGGCAAGAGCTTACTCACAATCCTCCACCCAAATGATAAAAATGGCCGACCAGCGTCAGCAGCAGACTCCAAGTAGGAGGGAGGGGAGAGGTCCCATGTCTGCCCCGCATAAAATGACGCTCCTCGCGAAAATCCTCCAAGAAAAATTACAAAACTTAGAATGAAGACCTGCTTGTCCAGAAAGAGTAGAATAACTCTCCAGAATACACGAAAATTATTATCAAATATACTTGTTGTGTATTTAATAATTTTTACATGTATTTAAATATCTTAGTGTACTTCTGCAGACACAACCAGTAACCTATTTATTTTAACGTAAGTTTTACCATTTTTAGGTTAGCTATTCTAGATATATTTTTTTATTTAATTTTTTAATCAAATTATAAACTTTTTTTGTGATTTTATTTGTATGATTTTTATTTTTATTTTTAATAGGACTGTCCTGTTCATAGCACTAAAGGTTCCTGTTGTTAGTTAAAATTTGGTTTTAAATTTTAGGTTGTAAATTTTGTCTTTGACTATGCTTTTGGGTATATATATATATGGGATGTAAGGTCAGGTGATGCGTAACATCACAGCCTCTCCTTGACAAATGTCAACCCCGCCTTCTCGTGGTGCATCCTGTTCCCACTAAAGGGGCTCTGACGACCGCCCATAGCGGTATAACTATACCATCGGGATTAGAGGAAATTCTATCCCACACTCACCAACCCGCTTGGCCAGCGTGGTGAGTTATGGCCAAACCCCTCCAAAATGATTCCACAACTTAAATCTTGGCCCTCAGTCTCCGGCAGCTGGAATGTACCTGGCCAAGGCAGCGGCCAGTGCGACATGAAGGCAGAGGGTGCTAAGAATCCCCGGAGGACCGGACTAGGCTGCCATCTGATGCTGACCTTGGCTACTTACAATGGACGCTCCTTATCTTCTGATTCAAGGCTTCTTGAATTGGAAGAGGAACTACAAAGGATCAAGTGGGACATCGTGGGGCTAAGTGAGGTAAGGAGAAAAGGAGAAGATCTCATCGAACTGAAAAGTGGACATCTCTTCTACTATCGTGGGACAGATACTGGCAGAACTAGTGGTGTGGGATTTATAATAAACAAGAAACTGAAGGATAAAGTTGTAGAAGTTGAAAGTTCCTCTGACAGAGCTGCACGACTTGTTATCCAACTCTCGAAAAGATACCAGGCTCAGATTATTCAAACTTATGCACCCACCACAAGTCATCCTGAAGAAGAAATTGAAGAATTTTATGAGGAAATTTGTCATCTAAATAATAAAGGTAAGCAGCACTTGAAAATAATTATGGGAGATTTCAATGCAAAAATAGGGCAACGGCAACAGAATGAAACTTCAGTAGGTAAATTCGGTCATGGCAACAGAAACCAGCCTGGAAATACTCTCGTTGAGTTTGCAGAGGCAGAAGGGTTTTTCATCTTGAACTCCTTCTTCAAGAAAAAGCCACACAGGAAATGGACATGGAGACATCCAAATGGGACGACAAGTGAAATTGATTTTATTATGTGTAACAAAAATTCGTCATAGAAGACTGCAGTGTGCTAAACAAGTTCAACACAGGTAGTGACCATAGATTGGTGAGATGTAAGATGCACCTCAACACTAAACTGGAACGTGGCAAGCTCATAAGACAAACAAAATCTATTGACATAACCAACCTTAAAAAACACCATAATACCTTCAAGTTAGAACTGAAGAACAGGTTCTCTGCTTTAGAAGGCCTAACATCGGAAGAAGTGGACATCTCCGAAGTTAACAGAAAAGTAACCAAAGCTCTTATGGAAACAGCAACAAAATTAGCTGGGTCTAAGAACAAGTTGCATGTGAACAAATTATCAGGAAAAACCAAAATGTTGATGCAAAAAAGAAGAGAGATGAGGACAACTAAAGAAGATGTGACTTCTAAAGTGGAATATATAGAGCTATGCAAGACAGTAAGAAAAAGTATCACTGAAGACGTAAGGAAATTCAACTGTGAACTAGTGAGGAAAGCAATTGAAAACAACCAAAGCCTAAAGATAGCAAAGGGACATCTCAGTAAGGGAAGAAAACAGATTATGGCACTGAGAAAAGAAGATGGTTCTGTAACAAGAAATAGAGGCGAAATTTTGACAAGAGTGAAAGATTTCTACTCCAAATTATATGAAAGGGATGATATATGCATTCCAGACATCATGAAAGATACCAGTACCAGAGTTCCTCCAGTCCTTCCAGCAGAAGTTGCACATGCAATCAAGAACATGAAGCGAGGAAAAGCTCCAGGAGAAGATGGAATTACTGTAGACATCATACAAGAAGCAAGTGGAGAAATCGAAACAGTACTCGCCCAAATTTTCACTCGATGCCTTAATGAAGGAAAGATTCCTGAGGATTGGAACACCGCTACAATGATCCTGCTACATAAGAAAGGTGACATTGAGGATCTCGGAAACTACAGACCTATCAGCCTCCTATTAGTAGTTTATAAAATCTTCACTAAAGTTCTTTCACACCGCTTGAAGGTAACACTGGACATGGCTCAACCGAGAGAACAAGCTGGATTCAGGAGTGGCTACAGCACAATAGATCATATCCACGTGCTGAGAGAACTAATTGAAAGAGCGAGGGAATATGAACTTCCATTGTGCATGGCTTTTATCGATTATGAAAAAGCCTTTGATTCGGTGAAACCATCAGCAGTTACAATGGCTCTGAAAACCTGCGGTATTGAAGATGCATACATTAATATTATTAATAACATCTATGAAAATGCAAGTGCAAAGATTCGGCTGTTTGAAAATACAACACACATAAAAATTGGAAAGGGAGTGAGACAAGGTGACACCATATCTCCGAAGCTCTTTAATGCCACATTGGAGGGTGTTTTTCAGTCGCTGAGCTGGGAAAACAAGGGGATAAAGATTAATGGAGATTATCTAACCCACCTTCGTTTTGCTGATGACGTAGTCATTTTTGCAACTACCCCATCAGAGCTGCAGAGTATGATCCAGGAACTTGCTGACAAGAGTAAAGAAGTGGGATTAAAAATGAACTTTCAGAAGACAAAAGTGATGTTCAATGCTTTTACAAGAAATGAAGATTTATCGATTGATGGAGAAAAGCTGGAGATAACAGACACGTATGTTTATCTTGGACAGCAGATATCAAGTGAGGGTCACATTGGTGAAGAAATTAATCGGCGTACAAAACTTGCCTGGAGAGCTTTTGGAAGAAACAGCATAATTTTCAAGAGCAATATGCCATTATGTCTTAAAAGAAAAGTGTTTGATCAATGCATCCTTCCAGTGCTTACGTATGGTGCAGAGACGTGGACCTTAACTAAAAGAGACATACAAAGGCTGCAGACAACTCAAAGAGCCATGGAGAGGTGCATGCTTGGTGTAACCAGGAGAGATAAGAAGAGGAACTCGTGGATCCGAAAAATGACAAGAGTGGAAGACATCATGATCAGAGTTAAATCCCTGAAATGGCAATGGGCTGGACATACTGCCAGAAGGACAGATCATCGATGGACAGCCGAAATTTTAGATTGGATTCCAAGGGACAGGAAAAGACCCAGAAGACGACCACATGGGAGATGGGTGGATGAAATTCGAAAGTATGCAGGGGTGACATGGAGGAGACTGGCACAAGACAGACCGTTGTGGAGGAAACTTGGGGAGACCTTCGTCCAGCAGTGGATTGATAATGGTTGACAATGATGATGATGATATATATATATATTATAGCATTAAAAATTATTTCTTTCAATGTATCATAAATAAAGTTACTGTCAAAGTTGCCTCAGCAAGAAGAATGAATACTCGCCCACCCTGATTTCGAAGTCTAGGGACGTCTTTGATGCATGAGCGGTGTGTTTCTCTTCTTGTACTGTCTATCTCCCTTCCCTGGAACCAGTAGCTCCAAATTAGAGACGGGCGACTGTTTATGTCCCTTACAGTTACTCACGGTGGTCATTAAGCCCCCTGAAATGAAAAATAATAATACCATCTTAACATCTTCCACTAAAATTAGTGGGAGAAGTTTTAATGAAGATCTGCCTTTTTTTTTTTTTTTTAAAGTGCCTACTTGTAAAAAAAGTGGATAAAAATTTATATAGCTAATAACCCTCTGTTGAGAAATTCGTTTATGTAGTCTGTAAAAATACGCAGAGGAACAAACAGACAAAATAGCAAAATAGGTGCTAAAAAGTTCAAGGTTATAAGTGCTGTTCGGTGGAGAATATGCCGATGTGTTGTAGTACCGTTACTCAGTTATAGACTCTGTGCTCTCGAAAGATGACAGGGTCAAACCCTGACCTCTGAACTATATAATACTGCAGTTTACTGCAAAAGGCACTGGTGGTGAATATCTGTATTAGGAAAACATGAGGCCTTGCTGCAGGGTGTGCGACCTTTTTTTTTTTTTTTTTTCGCACTATGACAAGCACGAAGCTTCGGGAATATTTGCAAACTCGAAAGCTGCGTAGTAAGGGGATTTCATCGCGATTCTGTTTTCGCGATAAGACGGTATCGACTTATTTTTGTCGAGAGGCACAGGAAAGGTAGAGTTGATGTCAAGCGTTTCTTAGACGTCATTTCCTCTTGTCTGGTGGTCATTTTGTCGTGACTGCGAGTGAGGACTTACTGCCAGTCGCGCAAAGAGGCAGCTAGCTGTACGAAGCAGTAGTAACTTGCTGTGGGATCACTGGATTCAGTTTAACGGTAAAACGTTTTTCTGCTTTCGGGTTGCCTTACACGCTTAGCAAAGCATCTCCGAAAAACAACGTCTTATTTATGAGCGGCGAAGAAGCGTTGTATTTTATTATTTTTGTGCAAAACTAGGAACTGACGAACTTTAAGTTATGCACGCCTTTTTAAACCGATTGTCAGTTATAGTTAGCGTATTCGAGCGGAAACTGGATCATTATACCACATTGAGAGGATAATTTTTGTTTGTTTGGAGGTTTAACGACCACCACGAGCAACTCCTCAGTTCCTTGTAAGCAGAAGTCCATCCCCAATATTGGGCCACTTGTTCCAGGGAAGGAACAGAGCCAGAGCCATCAGACAAACACACCACACATGCCTCATCCGGGGCCCGTGCCTATTTTGGACGAATGATCGGACACCAACCCCTCAGACCACTCTCTACCACCGGGGCGGCGGCTGAGTATTCTCTCAGTGCAGTTATTAAAGGTTTTGCTATGAATCCAAATACTTCGCTTTTTTTATTTTTTTGATTGAAGGTTCAACGACCACCGTGGGCAACTGAGTGAGCTATAAGCAGTCGCCCGTCCCTAATATAGGGCTACTGGTTCCAGGGAAGAGAGAGCCAGTGCCGTAAGACAAACACAACATCCATGCCTCACCGGGATTCGAACCCGGACCCTTCTCGGACGAATGTGCATAAGCCAGCGCTTAGATCACTGCGCCACACGGGCGGCTAAAAACACTGCGCTTCATGAACAACCGCGTGGGCGCCCCGAATGGCCGAGTGGTCTAAGGCGCTGGCCTCTGACAATTCGTTTGTTGGTGGATTCGGATTCGAGTCCCTGATTAGACATTGGCAGTGTATTTGTGTGACGGCGCTCTGTCCCATCCTTGAAACCAGTGACTTGGGACGAACGACTGTTTTATAGGTGTGAGAGTTGCTCATGGTAATCACGAAACAAAAAAGAAAACCCGTGCCTTTTTTTTTTTTTTTTCTTTGAGGTTAAGAACCCCAAGAATGAGGATAACCCAGAAAGGAAGGGATAAACGAGCGCCGTGGGACAAACATACAACCAGCCCAACGAAAGTGTTTTTTTTTTTTTTTTTTTGTTAAAATACGACTTACATTAGAAAGAACATGCTTTTATTTTTTCTTCTGTTTTTCATTAATTTTTATTTTGTTCTGGTGGATTTTTAAAACTTCTGTTTTTCATCTTCCCCCATTCCCCCGGAAAAAAAATTATCTACGCCCTTGCATACCACCCGTGCCCTAAATATGGGACTTGAACCTTGTCCCAGCTCGGAATATAATACCCAAGAAACCAGATCCCATGATCACTCCGGGCTGCGGATAGCCTAGTGGTCAGCGGGCTGCCACGGGGGAACCTCAGGTTCTATCCCGGGCAGGTGCGAACGCTCGAACCACTAAATATCCACCGTGCGTCGGATGGGCACGTTAAGCCGTCGGACAGCGGGTAATCTCCCCCTCCCCCAGGAATAAATAACGGCGTCTTCCTCCTTCTTTCTACCTCGCTTCGGTGTCACTTTCCTATCGCGCACTGTAGCCCAAATCTCCTAGCTTCCTATTTCTAAGAGTTGTTTAAGATCTGGGGTCAGACACTGCCTTCCTAAAATCTTCTACATATGATCTGATCTATGATCACTCCTCACCGAGGAGGCGCTAAAGAAGTTAAGCAGTTCACCCGGAATTCTAACACGGGCCCACAGTGGCCACCAGGGCGGCGTTAATCAGTCGTTAATGGCGTTAATTTTTCCTGTAGATTCGGAGCACAGGAAGACCTCTCATCAGATGGAAGGAGTGTTTAAACAAAGATGTGGAAAATAAGAACTTAAAGGTGTGGCATGAAGTGTGGGCCACAAAACTGAATGAAGGAGATGCTCTGTACCAACACCATTTAAATGCGACACTGATAAAGTTCAATTTAAATTTGCATTTTATATTTCTGTTATTAAAAAGAAGATTGTGAGTTTCCCAACAAACTGAATGCAGAACAAGAGCCGTAGCATTTTCTGAAGTAGGGTGAACTTATGGGGAGCATTAAGACAATGTGCCTTCTCCCATTTTTTAAGAGAAAAAAAAGCGAAAGTGTATCAGTTTTTTCTTGAGAAGTAGCAAGGTAAATCTTGGAACTATAAATTTCTTTTATCTGCGGGCCGTGGGTGGCCTAGTGGCGTTCAAACCACTAAATGCCCGCCGTGTGTCGGATGGGCACTGTCCCCCTGGTAATAAATAAGGCGTTTTCCTCCCCCTTTCTACCTCGCTTCCGTGTCACTTTCCTATAGGGCACTCTAGCCCAAATCTCCTAGCTTCCTATTTCTAAGGGTTGTTTAAGACCTGGGGTCAGGCACTCCCTCCCTAAAATCCTCTGCATATGATCTTTTATCTGCAACCCCCCCTTCCCCACCACCACCATGAATTTATGCAGTCTGGCTCCCCAGTTCTGAAGCATATAATCCACCCTTTTAATTTGCATTTTTTTCTCATTGTTCTTCCGATGTTTGAGGATGGCATAAATATAAGGCAGTCCACCTACAATTCTTTGTTGTTGCTTTTTTAATTCACCAAACTTATATTATAAACAGGCATTTTATTTAGCAAAATAATTGCATCTTATCATTAGCTGATCAAAGTAAAATAAATTCTCATAACCCTCAATGGTTTTAGTGCCTTTGGTTCAACCCTGCACCTGTAATGGCAATTGGGGACAAGGGTGAATTTTAGTATTCCTTTGGTCCTAAAATTCACATCTTGTCAGCAGCATCAGGAATTCCCACTACTAAGTGGATTTCCTCGACCATGTAGTTTAGCCAGTCTTCCCCCACTTCTCTGTATCCAAGGCCATCACTTCATCCAGTCCATTATTTTTTAAACTTGATTTAATCTCTTCCATCCACTTTCTCCTTGGTCTTCCCCTTTCCCTCTTTCCTGGAGCCTCCCACTCCATCAGAATGTTAGGAAGTCTCCCTGATGACATTCCCCTTACATGGCCGAATCATTGCAATTTCCGCATCTCAATAGCTTGAAGAATGTCTACTTTAGCACTCATAATATCTCGAATTTTTGTATTACACACTTTTTCACATCTGGATTTTCTTGCAGAAAGCCTCCAAAAGTCCATCTCTGTAGCCAACAATCTTTGTTGATGTCTTTTATTCAGTGTCCATGTCTTCGCACCATATAAAACGATACTCTGTACAATTGCAGAAAAAATGTGTCTTTATTCTTGGAAAGACATTGCTGCTCCAAAGAACAGGATTAAAAACAGATCACATCTTGTCCCCATGGCAAAAATAAAAGGGTAGAATGTAGAAATTTTGATTTTTTAAGATTTAAAAAACTGTGCAACTTTCTTTCCAGAATGATTAGTCAAATGAATTTAATGCTATGTACATTCATTTTTTAAAGAAAATCGCCTTTGAAGAAGCCATGGGAATAATTCTGGCTGTGAATTTAATTTTTTGAATATTTTATTAATGATTTTAATTCCACGACTACAAGGTTTTAAATATATCTAGTGCTCCTATTCTTTGCCCCACACAGGAGACAAATATGTACTTAAATGCCATTCATGTAAAAAGCATTACATTGTTGATAAAGGCATTGACAAAAGATAAAACTGAAACATCTTATTAGCAAATAAGACATGCAACACTGTCAGTCATTACCCAAATTATTTTTTTACGACCTTATATTTATAGTGGTTTCATTTGTACCTTTCTGTGAATCATGATAATCATTGTTATCTTGAAGAAGATTGGCAAGGAACTACCAAAAATCTGGTTTTGATAATTCGTTTGAGTCATGGTATAAAGTGTCACATCTTTCTCTTTATTTGTTAACCTGATTTTCCACAAACTACCGTGGAATTATATTATGAACATAATGGGATGAAATTGCTTTATCTGTTCATTTTTTGAAAGTCTTACATTTGGTAAATTATGGGGAAAAAAATAACTTGGTTGTGATTTCAAGTTTGTAGTAGCATATGAAAAATTTAAAACTTGTTATAGAATAAAGATCTTAGCAAATCATTATTTTATCCTTTACTATGCAAAAAATTCACTTAATACGCTGCAGTGTTATTAACTTAAGCCATCTTCTGATCAAGTATGCAATTAATTTTTTCTGAACTAACATTGTGGATGTTGAATGTAATTGTTACCTATAGCCATTTGACCAGCCAGCCTGGAAATGTTGACGGACATTATAAAGGATAACTTCATCAAGTTACATTATGTCTCAAATTTTCAATCTGTACACTAGATCATCAGGAGTTCCTGCATCTTGCTATTTCCACTGGTCTGGCCACCAAGCCTGGTTGATTTGCCATACAGTATGGTCGTTGATGTTGCCACCTTGTGTCTTGTAAATTTCCCGGGATTCCTCTAATATCCGGATAATTACGTGGGATTGATGCTTGATAACTTATAAGGAGTCCCATTCCATTTTGTGGCTAGTTTGTTGTATGTGTCCATCTAATCCTGTTTTATTTTAAATGTTCCTTATTGCTGCTTTGTGTTAATTAATTCTGGTGGTTAACCTTCGTCCCGTTTCTCCTATGTATGGTAAATCACATGAACACTTGATTTTATAAATGACTACTTCCTGGAGTAAAGTATTTTCTGCTCTTTGTTTTAGGGATGGTAAGTATTTTTTAATTTTGTTATTTAAACCTTGAGCCAACCTAATTTTATATTTATTGCTGATTTTCTTAGTTTCTCAAACAGTCCCTTGTGTGACTTTTCTTGTGAAGAAATAGTCAATTTTCTCTTTATTTTTTATTGTAGTGCTGGTTATATTCCTAGTAGGATTATCCTCCAATAGTTCAAGAATTTCTTTTGAAGGGTAATCATTTTCTAATAAGATTGATTTTAACATATTTTTATGGGTTTTTATTAGCTTCTGAAGATGAATTCAGCATTTCAACTTTTTCTTTAAATTGTAAAGCCACATTTTTCTCTCTTTTTTTCTGTGGTTTACCATACCTAGGAGAAATGGACTAAGAGAAATGTAGCTTCATAATTAAAAAAAAAATCTTAGAAAATGATTACCCTTCAAAAGGAATTCATGAAATATTTGAGGAGAATCCTACTAGGAATAGAACCAGTACCACAGTAAAAAATAAAGAGAAAATTGACTATTTATTCACAAGAAAAGTCACTTACCACAAGGGGCTGTTTGGGAAACTACTTAAAAAAATCAGCAATAAACATAAAATTCAGTTGGCTCCAGGTTTAAATAGCAAAATTAAAAAATATTTACCATCCCTAAAACAAAGAGAAGAAAATACTTTACTCCAGGAAGGAGTCATTTATAAAACCGAGTGTTCATGTGGTTTACCATACATAGGACAAACGGGATGAACGTTAACCACCAGAATTAATGAACACAAAGCAGCAATAATGAACATTTCAAATAAAACAGGATTAGACAGGCACATACGACAAACTGGCCACAACATGGCATGGGGCTTCTTACAAGTTATCAAGCACCAATCCCACGCAATTATCCGGAAATTAGAGGAATCCTGGGAAATTTACAAGACACAAGGTGGCAACATCAATGAACATGCTGGGTGGCAAATCAACCAAGCTTGGGCACCAGACCTGTGCAAGTAATGAGACGCAGGAACTCTTGATGGTGATCTAGTGTATAGATCAAAAATTTGAGAGGTAATGTACCTTAATAAATTTATCCTCTATAATTCCTGTTAAGTATTTATGATACTAAAAGTAATTAGAGGAAGTCATGAAGTCATTTATTATTGGAAATGTTGTGTAAAAAAATTACTGTATTTGAGGTTGTTTGTGTTGAAAGTTTTGGAGACTTCTGAGTTGAAAAGTTTATATTGACATTTCTTGACTTCATAGCTGATGTCCTTGAATACACCATATTTTCCCAGTGAAAAAAAAAATCAGGTGGATAATGTCAATAATGCTTTGGCTTTCATATTTTGAGATGTTGCTTTTTTTTTTTTTACCACATTCTGTAAACCAATCCACATACCTAATTCTGTTTTCTCTCCTTCTAGTGAAAAAATTAAAAAAGGTGAAATTAATGAACATCCAATGGCAGCACTAACTATATATCCAGCAACTTGAGAAATATTCTTCTGATTAGCCTCAGAAACAGATTTTTCAAAAGCTTGAGTCTGGTATAAATCATTGACAATGGTGCTGACTATGGGCCCACCCAATAATTTTGTTGTGGAAATGTCCATCCTATTCTCTTTTTTTACATGCTTAGCAAAGCATCTCGTGCAAGATCATGCTAAGACATTTTCTTTACCCTAATTTAGGGTCACTAATTTCAGGGAAGAGGAAAGGCATTGCCATAAGTCAAGCACACCACCCATGTCTCATCCCGGACTCTAACTGATTTCCCCAACTCAATTGGTTAGCTAGAAACTTCTTCCTCTGACCACTCAGCCACCTGGTCAGCTACCAGTGTTTCCTGTTTGCCTTCTATGGTGATATTTCTTTTTGTTAGATTGCTTAAGAGGTTGCATTTGTGTATGCAATTTTTTTGCATATGATAAGTAAATGTAAGAGGTTAATACTGTGAGAAACATAAAAGAGAGTTTTGCATTACTTCTTCATACTGTAATCTAGAAATAAATGTGGGACTGTCAGTTAAGTGCACTTCTTTTTTATGGACGAATAATATAAAGAGCAAAAGCAAACAAAAGACAATTTGCAAACACTTTGACAAAAGAAAGCAAAACCCTGAAATGACAGGGGTGAAAAAATCTCTTGTAACAGAGAAGGCTACTCAATGTCCAAAAACGGAAAACCAACGAAATAAAAGGCAGAAACATTGGGAGCCATTTAGCAGAGGGCTTTTTCAAGGACAAAGCAAGTTGAATGTTTCCCCTGTTTCCACTCCAACCAAGGATTTGAGGTTTCTGCCTGAGCTGTATGTTATTAGTTAATTTTAGAGGATAGGACTCCCTAAGTAAAAATTAAAGTCAAAAGTTGAAAATCAAATAGCAATTGAACAGACAACACAGCCATTGCTCAATCAAAAACAAATCTATTACAAAAGCAAAACCGAAGATAATTTGGTTTTGTCTTCATTTTGAACTTGTCATAAGCACACTATTGAGATTTCAAAAGAAGAATTAAACCAAATAAAAGTTGAACGAATAAGAAATGGTGAACATATGTAAAGCATGAAAGATTTGACAGGGTAGTCAAAAGGAAGGGGAGGAGAAACTACAAGAATTGAAAAGTAAAAAAGTAAGTTTGTGAATGAATTCTTACACGTGCATGCACACACACATATGCACGCACGCAAGCACGCTCGTCTGTGTGTCCAGAGTGTCCAAATGAGAAGTTGTAGTTTACTGGGGTTTTTTTTGTTTTTTTTTTTCCATTTTACAGTTCCTACAACAAAATGTTTCCCTTCAAAATTAAGGGATGGCTTGAATACAATTACTCAGTTTTAAATGTATGACTTCCATGCTATTTTATCATTTACCCATGTATTCATTGATTTTCCTGTAGGTGGCAGTTTTATTGCTATTCCTGAAATGAGTACGCACACACCTCACCATGACCACCACATGCATCACAACATGATGGATGCTAATGTCACAGCCACAGACAGTCCACTGTCTTCTACAGCAGCCACAGTGATTCAGGCAATTATGACAACTGTCATGGCACACAGTGTTCATCATGGTCACCATTCGCCCGCAGCAGGATCGCCAGCTGGTCATTCCATGGTTCACCATGAAAGTGGACCAACATCTATTCCAGTCACTGGTGACCACTCACAGCATCATATCGGCAGTTCTGCTATTGGCCATGACGCTGTCAGTGGTGACCATATGTTGGTAAGCTGATGTGTTGCTATTCATCTGCTGAAAGCAATTATTTAAAAGTGTTATTTATAGCATGTTAAAATTTAAAAATAAATGTAAAAATAAAAAATGTGAGGATCAATAATGTAGGACTGTGTACTACAAAGTAAATAGAATTTTACTTATATCATGATAATCTCTGCTAAACAGGAGTATGCCACCAGGGACGAATTGGGTTGATGGAACCAGGCCCGGCAATTTCAGTCTTGTTGTCCACTACAGAAACACATGTACCCACAGGAAAAGACCTCATAAATTCCCTCATGAAGAAAATTCCGTTAACTCCTCGATGAAAGGAAACTGTTGAAATATGCATTGTAAAACAAATTCATGTGGACAAATTTTAACTGCAGTTTAAGGGTGAAAGAATTAAAAAAAAATCCTCTCATGATTGAACATAATATATCAAACCATACTTAAAACAGGGTGTTGTACCAGATAATTATATTTATTTGGTTATTGGTCATCTACTGTGCAACTGTGTTCATACCCCTCCTTGAATAGACACCTTTTTTAAGTCTAACCATTACTTTGACACATGAACTACCATTTTGATCGATAAACCTATACTGGTGAATCGTTGTTTTGATCGATAAACCAATACTGGTGAATCGTTGTTTCGATCGATGAACCAATACTGGTGAATCGTTGTTTTGATCGATAAACCAATACTGGTGAATCGTTGTTTCGATCGATCAACCAATACTGGTGAATTGTTGTTTTGATCGATAAACCAATACTGGTGAATCGTTGTTTCGATCGATAAACCAATACTGGTGAATCGTTGTTTCGATCGATAAACCAATACTGGTGAATCGTTGTTTCGATCGATAAACCAATACTGGTGAATCGTTGTTTCGATCGATAAACCTATACTGGTGAATCGTTGTTTCGATCGATAAACCAATACTGGTGAATCGTTGTTTCGATCGATAAACCTATACTGGTGAATCGTTGTTTCGATCAATAAACCAATACTGGTGAATCGTTGTTTCGATCGATAAACCAATACTGGTGAATCGTTGTTGTTTTTTTAAGATAAACGTGGGTGAGACTCAGATTTCAGAACATCTCTGCCAGAGAAACAGTTTGTGCTCTATGTAGGTACATGGATACGGGTGTGGGGATGATGAACCATCAAAATTGTTTCTAGTGCCTCCGTCAAGCTTACATAAGAAGTGTAGGGGTTACCAATGTCCCTTTGGCTCTAAGTCCAATAACCCATGTTCAACTGTAGTTAGTTTAATTTGTATATAAAAGAGTGCTTGGCAGCAAATTTTTCAGTGAAGTAGAGATAATTTTGCTGTGACTTTTTTGAGCAAGTACCCAGCATATATACATAGATAGAATGAAACACCATTTAAAAAAAAAAAATAGTGCTTTTGAAAGATAATATAAATCTCAAATGAAGTTAATAATTCTTAGGCATAAGTAACAAAATTAACTATTTATTCTTTCAAAACAATCCACACAAAGTGGATATGTGACATAGTGGGCCATTTCTAGATTGGTCCACCGGAAAATATCCTAGTGTCCCTGTGGGCCAATCCACTCCTGCATGCCACCTGGTGGCTCAGTGGTCTAAGCATTGGCTTATGACCATTCATTTAAAATAGGTCTGTGATCAGATCTTGGTGAAGGCGTGAGTGTTGTGTTTGTCTTACGGCACTTGCATTCTCCCTTTCCTGAAACAAGTGGCCCTAAAGTAGGAATAGGTGACTGCAGATACCCCATTGAGTTAAAAGCTTTAGGAATCTTGAGCTTTTAACTCATGTTCTTGTGAGAACTGTGGAAAATACAGTGACTTTTTATGAAAACTGTGCAAGTAATTTATTGGATTGAAGAATGCACTATGTATTAATTATCACAAATATATTGCTATACCTCTTCAGGTTTTAACATACTTCATAATGTTTCTCTATCATAAGTTCTTTGAGGGCCCACTCAGATGTAGAGCTTATATATGTATTTATATACAGGGTGCATAGGAAAGTCCCTTTAGCCTGGAATACATTGCGAACGGAGAGAGGTACAGTTACGCAAGTGAGATAACGGTATAGTAAAGCGTTTATGCCCGATTGAATGCAACCAATAGCAGCACCCCTAGTGGCGAAATGCAGAAGTTAGCCATTGCGAAACGAAAAGAGGTAGAGCAAAATTTCCAATTACAAAGTTGTGTAGAGCATCAATTAATTAGTACAGAACGACATTTGCTTCACACGGATAAGATAAATTGTCGCCTGAATATCCTACAATGTCCGAAATCGATGCGCGACGATTCGAATCTGCATATTCACATTGCGCAAATGTAGCCGTATGCAAATGCAGATTGTGACATTGTACCGTACTTACAATATAAAAACCAGTAGCAGGATGTACCCTGATCAGAAGTTTAGGTCTACGTACGCTGTGTGAGAATGGCAAGCTTGGATTTCTGGGGTTACGTAAAAAATCAGGTGTATGCAACAGCGACTACAAGTCTGCTGGATCTATGTCGTCATGTTACAGATGCTTGCAATAGTGTGACACCTTCCATGCTGAGGAATGTGCCTGCAGAGTTATTTCACGAATACAAATGTGTATCGTGGGCAATGGCGAACTCTTCGAACATTCTCAACATTTACTTTTTATCACAGTGTGTCAGTTTGCCTTTTTTGTTTTTGTTTTGTCTGACGTCATCAAACTGTATTGACATAAGTACGCATTTATGCAATAAATTGTGTGTATTTGCTCATACCTATGCGTTCCCTTCAAATGTTCACACAAAAGGTCGCACATCGGTTTCCGACATTTTAGGGTATTTAGGCAACAATTTATCTTATCCGTGTGAAACAAATGTCGTTTTGTGCTAATTAATTGATGCTCTACAACTTTATAATTAGAAATTTTGCTCTATCTCTTTTCGTTTTCGATTTGCAATGGCTAACTTCCGCATTTCGCCACTAGGGGCGCTGCTATTGGTTGCATTCGATTGGGCGTAGTCACATTACTATACCGTTATTTCTCTAGCATAACTGTACCTCTCTCTGTTCAAAAGTTATTCCAGGCCAAAGGGACTTTCCTATGCACCCTGTATACAGATGCCTTGGTAGGCTATACAGATGTCTTAGCCTAGGGGCCCACTAAGGCCTTAATCTGGCCCTGAGCTTTCCATTGTTTGATGCAATGCTCTATTTTGCATTTTGACAAGTTTTTCAACAGCAGATAACAAAGGCTCCAAACCTAGTGGGAATAAACAGTGGGGACAGACTCCTGTTCTGTGATTGGTTGACTGCCCAAACCCTGAATGCAACAGAACTTTTGCATACAGTGCATCTACTTCGTACCTGGTAAGGATAAGCTCATCAGATGGCACAGTCTCACATGAATACGGGCTTCATGATACGAAGTTAGGTTCGTATTCATGCTTTCAGGTCAGACTAAAATACACACAAATATGTGAATTTGGTTTTAAATAAATCTCTTCAAAAACCAGGCACTTAGTTGAAATTTTTCTGTAAATAAACTGCACAGCACAGTGCTTTCCTTTGTATATTTTTTTTTCAGAGAGCAAATTTTGTGCATTGCATGCCCTAACTGCCTGAAAAAATTATATGTGAATTAAGTTAACGCATAAGAATCATTAACTTCATTTATACAATGACCGCATGCTACTGGACCTCTGATATTGCTGGAAGGTCGGGCGTCCTCCAAGGATTATCTAAACATTGTTGCCGATCAAGGCTGTCGTGCAATGTTGACTTTTCATCCAGCAAGTCACGGCTGTTTCACAGACAACAGTGCTACCGTCCATCATGCAAAATGTGTTCAGCAGTAGTTCAGCAAGCATGACAGTGATTTCCACCATCTTCTCTGGACACCATAAAGCATGGATCTGATCCCTATTGAGAATGTATGGGACATGTTAGAAAAACTGATCCAGGAGCAAAGTCCTTTTATGTGTCATATCTGAGCCACTTTAACGGACTGTCTAGTGAATGCCTGGTATATTGGAATGTTGATGCACTCCAGCACCTTGTGGTATGCTGTAATTTGAGCTAAAGAAGGTCCAGTCTATTATTGAATAAAAGTTTCTAATTCAATGGCTGGTAGATGATAATTCACTAGACCACCTTTGCAGTTTATTTCTTATCAGAGCATAGCATACACATCACAGACATATGGCACAACAGCAGGTAGAAATTTCCATTGCTTTATTTGTGGGCAAAGTGCTCATGTCCTCCCAGGTGACCAATGGATGAGCACCTGCTGGTTGTCATGGCAACATTCTGCTTGTCATTTTTAGCTGATGCAAGGATTCTTCTGTGGAGTTCTGCTTGCTAGAACCTATCAGCATGCACTAACAATTCAAAGGAATATCCAAAGTGAATGGATTCATATTTATTAAAAATTGGAGTGTGGTCCATCAATGAGTATTTAGTTCTATCATTTAATTGAAAGGACTGTCAAAAATAGCATGTACTGCAGATACGTATCTGCCAATAGAAATGATTAATTGAGAATTCAAGTGTTCAATTCGGCACTAAGAGGGTGAAAAAAAATATGTGATTATTTATGAAAAATCTCTCATTCCAGGTCATCCTGGCTGAACTTTTGGCATCGAGGTTCATCTCGGCCAAGTTCATTTGTGATGATTGGTTCCTGAGAGAGAAGTGGGCATTCAGTAGAATTACGAAGGTTTTTATTAAACAAAGGGGATACGGGGATGGATTAGCATTGTTAAAGAATTTAAAAATGCTGTACATTTTGAAAAAATGTGCTACAAATTGCCCCCTCCCCTCCAACACACACACACACACACACACACACACACACACACACACACACACACACGCTGTTATAAGATTTTTTCAGTCAAAAATTGCTGATTGATTTAATTAAAGAATAAGTGGTAAGTATGTGCGTTTTAAAATTCATGGTGCAACCTATTTTATTGTTATGTACGTATGTTTAAACATTCATCAAAATACAGTAAAACTTGCCTATATACAAGCTGGATGTAATGAGCACTCAGCTGTAACAGCCAAGAACTGTTGGTCCCAGCAAAATTACATTTAACCCTATGATAAATTAACTCTATTGTAACAAAGATGGAATTAAAGATAAACTTCCATATAACGGCCAACTCAAGTCTAAAAATGAAGGCTAGAATCAATCTCAATTTTACAACAAATTTTCGAAATCAGTGTTGTAGAAGATGAAGGTTTTCTTTTTCATGTACATTCGTGAGAAATAACTGTACAAAAAATGAAACTGAAAAGTATGAAGCAACTGACAATTCACAATTTCTGTGTTACAGCATGTAGTGTTTTAATCTCTTGGATTTAACTGGCAATAATTGGTATGTGTGTTAATTAATATGAACAGTATGTAAGTAAAAATATTTATCTATACTGTGCAATTATTGGATTAATTAATATTTTATTAAAGCTGTACAAGAAGTAAGTTATTTTCACTAGTACAAAATTATTAAAGTATAAATTACGTTTTTCAGTATTATTTCAGATCATTTATAACAGCCATTGGCTATAACAACCATTGTTTTTAAGCCCCTCTGAAGGATGATATAACAGAGTTTCACTGTACATACATTACATATACTGTATTTTAACATGAAAATACTGTACATATACTGTATGTATCCATATGTATTGCATTGTTTCTTAATGCAAAACAATAGCAAAAAAAAAATCATTTAATCAGAAAACATCATTCTAATTATATATTGTACGTATGTATTTAACATGAAGTTTTTCATATTGTGAGCCTAAATGGGGTTAGAAGTCGACCACCAGAATAGTAGACAACTATTGAAGTCCCAGGGTAAATTAAGCCTCTATTCAGAGATTTTACTGTATTTTGTTCAAACCTTGTACGTGGTGTGAAAGACTGGGATATTTTTAACTTAATGCACATGACTAATTTTTAAAAATTATTCTTGTTTTGGTCAAAATTACCTTCACATAAATGTACTACATATTTGTGCAGTGAAACATCTCATTAAAAAAAAATGCTAGTACATTTTCCTGGATGTGTTTCATAAGACTTACTGTTTTAGAAAACTCAGATGAGGAATAAAATGAAGGGAATGGATCAAAACATTATTTTGTCCAGTAAAGCTGGACTGCTTTAGTAAATAGCATTCCTTTAGCCATTACTTTCATGATTGATGAAGCTGATCAAAAGAGTAGGATACTCTTTTGAAAAGCAGTGAGGTTCTTTAACCATTGTGATGTTTGCTCTGCATGCTTTAGAAATGGGGATACATCTAGTGTTGATTTTCTACTGGTGATTTAAAACAAAATTATCAGCACAGTACAAAAGAAAAAAGCAAAGATTTGTTAATCTAGTACTTTTTTTCTGTTTTTCTGTGTACATAATCATTTTTATGCATGTGGGCAACACTCCAGCAATAAATTAGATTTGTGTAAATTTTTATATACTGTTAAAGTTTTCTTCAATTATTTTAAGCAATGTTTAACAGAATTTAAATTAAATAAAAAGGATATACAGAATGACTTCTTTTTTTTATGTTTGCAGATGTACTTCCATTCCAGTGTAGATGCCATCATTCTGTTTAAAGAATGGACTGTTTCATCAGTTGAGGGTAGGATTGTATTAGACATGTTTGTTTATGTGTGTGTGGGATTTTTTAACAAAATTTTAATATTTGTAGATGTTTCACATGCTTTCATTCACTCTTTAAAAAAGAGATTCGAACAGTGTGATCTGATTTATAGTTCATAGTTTCTGTGTTAAGATGCCTTAAAGTGTCCTAAGAAACTTGTGGTACTTTTGTTTGAGTGTGCCACTTCACTTCTTAAGCACATAGCTTTTTTTTTTTTTTTTTATTTGTGCTTATATTTAATGATTTTTTTTTTAATTTTTGTATGACAGGTGTCAGGCCTCGCTGAATTCAATCTGCCACTAGTCCTTACTTATTCCGAATCTCTCTTAATGGGCCTGATGTAGGTTCTTTTGTGTGCCGTCGAGTTGAACTTGACCGCTGAAATACTGGAACATGTAGTCAGCAATTACTTAATATCTAAGACAACTAGTAACTCCAATAGCGAGCACGTTTGTTTAACAAAATTTAATAGATGAGAAAATAATCTCCGTTCGATTAGCTATCTCCACGTGCTTAAACACTTCCAGATGGCGAACACTTTACTATTGCTCAATTATCCCAGAAGACCCTCCGCTACATTTAACTTGAGTCTTTCCGTCCAAATTCCGATCGGTCTCTGATTGCCAAAAAACCATGGCTATTCCGTCAGCCAAAACGTAAATCCCCGAGAGGTCTAACCGACACTCTCAGCTCGCACATGCCGTGCGACCACGTCAATGGCGAAACACTAAAAACGTCCCGAGCAAACATGTCACTCCCTTTTATAGCCTTATCCTTCCCCCCCCCCCTTCCGCCCTTCTGGAATCCTGTTTTCGTGGAGTTCGCCTCTCTCTGGGAGTGGTAACCTTTGACTGATACATCAGACCCAGATGTCAAGGTCAACAGATGCCGCTAGCCACATGCCTGGCTCAGCACTCCCTAATACGGCGTACAAAAGAAATGCACCACGTGTCTTCCACATGCATTGGAATTTGCATTACATTACACTTGAAATGATAAATTGTTACAGAAAATGTTGCTACATGAAAATAATTATTGGGGCTTGACTCTGTCACCTTACAACAGGTATTGTCCATTGACAATGTCAGAAAATGTATGGATGACAAAGGAAGCAGTCTATTTTCATGACTTTGTACCTATCGTGGGTGTAGCTCTCTGTGAGCATGACGGCAACATCAGTCTTTTTATTGCCAAGAAATTTCCTGGACCTGATGATTGTATGATAATCATTGGCCACTAACTGTTATATTTCTTTATTCCTATAAGACAGTTCATGCTAGAGAAAAAATTCTATATCGGGTTTTTCTTATAAGAAAATCTAGTGCCATCAAGCTTCCATGGCTCATGTTTCTAAATTTTCTGGTTGCCATAAATTGAACTTTTCAGCTCTGAAAAATTTCCCCCACAAAAAAATTAGCTTGTCTATATAAAAAAACTAATAATCTAAAGCAACTTTTATGGGAATTTTACTAGGAAATTTTTTCATTAATAGCAAATTTTCGGAGAAAACTCTTCTCCTTCTTCAGGCTGTCTTGTTGTTGTCACTTTTTACTTGTCACTATCACGGTTACGGTTAACCTTGACGGTTTAAGTTATTTTTCAACAAATCCTGCCAGATGTTAGGCAGGGAAAATCCTTTGCAGTCATTGATGATGGAATTTTGATTTTTCTCAATCTCTATTCTTTCTTTCAGTTTTCTTTTTTGGAAATTGCTTTGGAAACTGATTACTTTAAGGGAATTCCAATCCATGCTGTGCCCAGTTTCTCTAACATGCCTATCTAATCCAGTCTTGTTGGAGCAATTTTTTATAGCTGCTTTATGCTCAGCTATACGAGTTTCTAGTCTGCGACCTGTTTCACCTATGTAAGATAGTCCACAACTACAATTTACTTCATAAACTACTCCTTGCATTTTTAAAATATCTTCTTCTCTTTGAACTATTTGTGTCGCAGACTAGAAACTCGTATAGCTGAGCATAAAGCAGCTATAAAAAATTGCTCCAACAAGACTGGATTAGATAGGCATGTTAGAGAAACTGGGCACAGCATGGATTGGAATTCCCTTAAAGTAATCAGTTTCCAAAGCAATTTCCAAAAAGAAAACTGAAAGAAGGAATAGAGATTGAGAAAAATCAAAATTCCATCATCAATGACTGCAAAGGATTTTCCCTGCCTAACATCTGGCAGGATTTGTTGAAAAATAACCTAAACCGTCAAGGTTAACCGTAACCGTCAAGGTAAACCATAACCGTGATAGTAAAAAGTGACAACAACAAGACAGCCTGAAGAAGGAGAAGAGTTTTCTCCGAAAATTTGCTATTAATGAAAAAATTTCCTAGTAAAATTCCCATAAAAGTTGCTTTAGATTATTAATTCAATTAAACTAGGAAGCCATTTCTCAACATGAGCTTTATTCAAAGAATAAAAACTATATTATTTGGCAGATTCTGTCAATAATCTTACTAAAATAATATGCACAAATATGTTATAATGCAATGCTGCAAAAAACAATAGAAGGAAGGTTCAGAAAGTTCCCAGAAATTTCTTTTTTTTTTTTTTTTTACAGAAAACAATAACATTACTTTGCTACTGTTGTCTTTGACTCGTTGATACGAGGTCAAAGACATCTGAAAATGGTTTTCAAGGAAATTAACTTTTGCAGGTAGATTAATATGTGAAACACATACAGTCGAGTCTCATTATTGTGACCACTTCCTATTTTGACGGCAACAGCGCATAGCCAATGAAAGAAGGCACGTGTCGTGAGCTGGCTTGGAGGGTATATAAGGTGTGCTGTAGGCAATCTGAAAACACATCACTCATTGCTGTCATGGATAAAAGGAGTGATTTATCAGATTTGCAAAAAGGGATGATTATCAGCTTTCGGGCCTAGGGTGGCAGTATTTCTGAAACAGCGCAGTTTATGAACTGTTTGCATGCTGCTGTGGTTAAAGTGTATCATGATTGGAGAAATGGCATCATTGCGAATAAGTGATGTGGAAACTGCGGAACACCACGTACCATTGCTGTGAGAGGTGAACTTTGGCTTCAAAGGTGCATGAGGGTCGATCAACATGCTACAGTGGAGCAACTCACTGGGCGAATGAACCAGGGACTACCGGAAGTGTGTCTAAAATGACAGTTTAGTGAACCCTGCTGCATATGGGGCTCCGATGCAGACGGATGGTCACTGCACCAATGCTAACCAAGGTGCATCAGCAGAAAAGGCTTGCATTTGCACGGCAGTATCAAAATTGGACCTCCGCTGATTGGCAAAGGATTGTCTTCTCCGATGGGTCTCATTTTCTGCTTTATCGAACGGTTGGACATTGGCGTATAAGGCGAAAAACATCGGAGAACAAACACTGTTCAACCATTGCTGGCAGAACACAAGCTGATGGGGGCAGAGCGTTATGGTTTGGGGAATGTTTTTGTGGCATTCCCTGGGTCCATTCATACCTGTGGAAGCCACTATGGACCGAATTCATTACAAATCCATCCATGCAGACCACGTACACCCATACATGCTGATTGTCTTCCCTGGGGCGGATGGGATCTTCCAGCATGACAATGCGACGTGTCAGACAGCTAGAAATGTCCGAAAGTGGTTAGGAGAGCATGATGAAGACTTCAAAGTACTTCCCTGGCCCCCTAATTCCCGAGATTTAAACCCAATTGAGCATCTGTGGGACCACCCCGATCGTGTTGTTTGCTCTATGAATGAACATACCTGTGAACACCTTCCAGCACCTTATTGAGTCACTCCCACCTCGTTTAGCTACTGTCTGCTCTGCACACAGCAGTTACTCTTGATATTAGCTGGTGGTCACAATAATTGACTCGACCGTGTATATACTCACACTACAAACATTGTAGTAAGAACACTATTCCTATAGCAAGATTTTTTTGCCGATTTGCGATATGAACCACGTGTACTAGTCTTTGTTTGATGTTAAAAAATAAATATTTAGAATTGTCAAATGGTAATATTTTATTACACAGGGTGTCCGAGAATTATTGGACACATTACAAAATTATATAAAACTAAACATTAAACAGATAGAAAGAAACTGACTAACTTACAATGTAACTACACAAGTTAATATATTTTGATGTGAGATCCCTTGGTTGCTCATAGTACGTCCACGCGATACTCGACTTTATGCCATGTATTGGCAAGCATCTGAGGAGTTATGGAATTCATAGCAGCTGTGATACACTGCTTCAATTCCTACAAATCAGTACAAGGCGTCCGATAGACACGATCCTTCACATAACCCCACATGAAATAATCCAATGGAGTTAGATCTGGAGAGCGAGGATGCACGGAATGGGTCCATCACGCCCAATCCATCTATTGGAGAAATGTTCATTTAGGCACTTACGTACACACGTTGACCAATGCAGAGGCGCGCCGTCTTGTTAGAAAACGACGTTGTCATATCTTTTGATCTGGGGTATAGCAAAATTTTCTAGCACATACAAGTAAATGTCACCATTTATGGTTTTCTCGCAGAAGAAGAAAGGGCCAATCACTTCTCTTTTTGATAGGGCACACCACACATTAACTTTTGGAGAATCACGTTCCAGTTCAATAGCAGCATGAGGTGGTTCACTGCCCCATGTCCTACAGTTGTGACGATTCACAATACCTGATACATGAAATGTGGATTCATGACTAAAAATTACAGTACTGAGAAAGTTTTCATCGTTTTCCACTCGATTCAATGTATCCACAGTGAAATCGTATCACAGAGTGTGATAATTTACATACATCTTTTGCTCTATTTGAATTTTATAAGCTTGAAACTTTAATTTCTTGTGCAAGATATCACGAACTGTCGATTTCGGAATGCACAGTTCTCTGCTTGCTTTACAAACGGATTTTCTGGGGCTTCGTCGGAAACTTTCATTAACTTGGTCAACCATCTCACTGCTGACGCTAGACCTACCGGCTCTTCCATGATGTTCCACATTGCAAGTTTCTTTAAACTGTTTCATCCACCACCTAATTGAATTCGTTGCAAGTTTCTTTAAACTGTTTCATCCACCGCCTAATTGAATTCGTTGACGGAGGATTACAACCTTACTCTAAATGGTACTGTCTTTTAACTTTAATGACAGACTTTAATTCTGCAAGCCATAACACACACATCGCCTTCTGCTGTACGGATGACATGGATACTGATTGCGCGTTTCTCATACTTTCCTCATCAGGCCACACCTAGCACCATCTATCAGATTCTGGGAATAACAATTCTGCAAAACAAAAATATAGAAACCGTGTTAGTAATATGTGATATAGGAAAACAGACAATGCCCATAGTTTTTTTTGTAGAAAATTTTGTAATTTGTCCAATAATTCTCAGACACCCTGTATTGCAATCAAAATAATATTTGGTTTTAGAAAACTACTGTTACAATTAATAAAAAATTTAATTTATCTTACCTTAAAACCATGTGGTTCAATACTTATTTGCTTAGTAGCGTTTCTGATGTTAAAAGACTTATTTTTTTATATTAGTCTTTTTTTTTAATAAATTGTTAACCTAAAATATGGGTAGGTGAGGTACACAATAAATTCAATCGCGAATGCGGCTAATAAAATCGCAACCTAGGTTTTCTGTGCATCTCTTGACACCATCGTCAGCGTTGTTCTTACCTGCTTCTGTGCACATCAAGGATTTGTTAATGGCAAGTGTTTGTCCTCATCTCAATTTTACCAGCAATATCGATGTGCAGGTGCACGTGCTAATCGATATTGCTTGTCAATGTTTGTCAATATGAGAGCTTCTCACTTCAAGCGTAGCCTACGTATTAAACCCAACAGGCTACGCTTCAAGCGTCATCTGTTGGGTTCAATATCGATCAGAAAATTGATTTAATTACTGTTTAATCAATTATTATTGTACGATCCCAGTCAGAAATTGATTTAACTGCAATTTGAAAGGATTAGCAATACTCAATAATGAACAGAAATTGATTTGATTTTAAATTTAATGGATGTGTATGAGTTTCTCATTTATTTTTATTAATTTAACCTCGATATATTTTATCATGATTTTCTTTATTTTTTTTTAGTTGTATTGTGTATTTATATATTAATTCTATAAGGTTTTTTACTGTGTCCTATTTTGAGAGAACGGATGAATGTAAAGATATGGTTGAGGTACCAAAATGAAAGTCTTACCATGTAGATTTGCCAGTCGAAGAGAAAAATGAGATTGGAGCAACTGTTCAGGTGTTGTGGGGTGGCAAAGTTCTCATGTAAAGTCTATGTGAGAAGCTTGCGGTTGACATTCGATCACCTGCGGTTGAATGGCGTGCTGTTGAAGGTGGAAGCATGGAGGAACTGAGTCCAAAGTCTTATCTTTTCTGTGAACGAACTGTTGGGCAAAGCAATGCTAGCAGGCATTGGTATCAAAGCTCTTCTCATCGGAACAGCGAAACACTCTTGAAGACCTGAGTGTGTTATGCGGTTGGACTGTGTTATGTAGATATACAATTTAATATTGATTCAATCCAGTTTATTCACGTAGGTAAGACATTTCCCATTATGTAAATATGTAAGTAAACATTCCGTTGACCATTGTTTGGTGGTCATTAAACCTTCAGTGAGAAAAAAAAAATCACAAACCTGGACATACTTAAGTGGTTGAATGAATTTGCCAATCAAATAAAGTTTACATTTGTTGTTTCACATGAGTTTATCCTTTAAAAAAACAAAAAAAAAAAACAACTAACTGTTGATTCCGACCGGTGAAGAGTATTCGCAACGCGAATCTCATTCCAACAACATTTACAAACACAGTTGTGACTGAAGATGAGAGAGGGAGAGAGTGCGCTATCCAATTGAATTTTTGCACACGATCGAGATGAGTGGACTTCCCCTCACATTTTAGGACTGAAAAAAGGTGCAGTTGTGATGCTCATCACGATCCTGTCTGCCCCGGTGGCGCAGTGGTCTAAGCGCTGGCTTATGATGATTCGGTTGTGAAGGGTGCGGGTTCGAATCCCGGTGAGGCATGGATATTGTGTTTGTCTTACGGCACTGGCTCTCTCCCTTCCCTGGAACCAGTGACCCTAAATTAGGGAGGGGCGACTGCTTATAGCCCATTGAGTTGCCCGCGGTGGTCAAAAAAAAAAAAAATTTCAGTCAAAAAAAAAAAAATCACAAACCTGGACTATTTTCTTTACTGAAGTGGTTGAATGAATTTGTCAATCAAATAAAGTTTATATTTGTTGTTTCATATGAGTTTATTCTTTAAAAAAAGAAAAAACTAACTGTCGTTTCCAACGGGTTTCATCTAATATATATAATATTATTATTCTTATTGCCATTGTTCATTTTCGGCAAAGAATTTTCTTTTTGTTTTTCGTTTTAAATTTTTTTCTCTCTTTCAGTTATTTTTTTCCACATTCAGGAATGGTAGCTGGGTCATGAATATTGCAAATTTTATCTTTTGGTTTTTAAATTGATATAGATTCAGAAAATCTTAATTCTTTTTCAGATTTATGAGTTGAAATCAATTTTATTTTATCAAATGTAGGAAAACATTTTTTTAGAATAATATTACTCAGCTGTTCTCTGAGATTCAGAGGTTAGCTCCACAAAGAAATACAAACTACCAGATGAAATTTTAACATTATTTACTTACTGTTGCTGTATCAAACTTCTCCATTTACAGTGATCTTGACACACAACTCGTGCTTCACTGACATCCTTCACTCGAAGTACACAAGACCTTCTATACTTCATACTCATAATCTTTTTCTCATGCAGAAACTCCTGAATCTGATCCTCCCATGGCTTCCTTGGCTTTCCTCTACCTTTCTTTCCTGCCACTTGGGCTAAAAAAAAATTTCTTAGTAAGCATCTCATCACTCATTCTTTCAACATGGCCAAACCACCTAACTAAGAATATTAGCCTCCACCTTGCTAACAACATTTTGCTTCACATTACACAACTGCAACACATTTTCATTCCTCACATGATCAGAACGTGTCTTGCCACAAACCCTTGGTGAGTAACGCATTTCTCCAGCACACAAACAACTCCTGTGTTTATTCTGTAGTACCCAGGTTTCACTGCCATACATCAGAGTAGCGACAATGACACTCTCATACTCACCCATGCGGGACTCTCTTAAGAATTCATCATTCCTGTGAAAACCTCCCAGAGCAGCTAAGACTTTCAAAGAAGAATTCACTCGCCTACTAATTTCACCTGGTCAATCTCTGTGACATTTAGACTTATATTACTTTCAGTGCTACCAGTTCCTCGCTCGAAAACCATAACTTTGGTTTTTCCCTTATTTATACTCAGTTTGAATTTCATGCAAACTTTGTACATCTGGGACAACATACTCTGCAACTCACTTTTGCTCTCTGCCAACAGGACAGTGTCATCAGCATACAGCAATCTGCACACATGGATATCACCAAGACATAAACCAGTATTATCTATATATATCATGTGATTCTGTCATAAAGTTCGCATACCATTATGTTGACTACAAGGTTCTTCATAAAGACGCTTTGACGTCAGTAAGTTTTCTGTTTTACACATTATAACGTGTAAAACAGAAAACTTACAGACGTTAAAGCATCTTTGTGAAAAAACAGTATTATCTATTTTGGCATCACACATGCACACATCCATAAATATATTAAACAGCCATGGTGACATTGCACAACCTTGTCTGACTCCTGCACCAATAGAAAACCATTTTCATAAAACACCATTCACTCATACACAAGTTCTACCACCAGCATATATGGCTTTTACGCTATTAAGTAGATTCCGGTCATAAGCTTTCTCTAAATCTACGAAGGCAGCAAAAACTTTCTTACCAACATCCAGATATTTTTCAATCATCATGCACAATGCAAAAATTTGGTTAGTGCAGCCTTTACCAGGCATAAAACCACTCTGAACATCCCACACTTTCTCTGATGTAAGACCCCATACTTTTTCAATAATGACCTTACCAAACACTTTCCCTGGCACTCTCAGTAGGCTAATACTACTATACTTCTTGCAGTCAGTCCCTTTTTTCTTTTTCTTCTCTTTTTGGTTCCATTTTTTGATGGGCTGATTCAATCTCTGCTTCAATCTGTTTTTGGTGCTTTCTGTGTATGAGGTGGAAGGATTAGATTGTTTCATGAGTAAGTTTGCAATATTCATCACCCAACTACCCTTCTCAATGTGTGGAGAAAGATAATTAGAAGAGGGGAAAACTTTTCAAAACAGAAAGCAAAAAGAAAATTCTTTACCAAAAATGAACAACGATGATTTTATATATAATAAAAAAAAATCATAATAAAATGTATCAAGGTTAAATTAATAAAAATAAACTCATAAACATCCATTAAATTTAAAATCAAATCAATGTCCTTTCGTATTTGAGTAAATAGTATTGATAATCCTTTAAAATTACAGTTAAATCAATTTCTGATTGGGATCATACACTAATAATAGATTAAATTTAAATTAAATCAATTTTCTGATCGATATTGAACCCAGTAGGCGATGCTCGAAGTGAGAATCTCTCATATAGACAAACTAACAACAGCGCATATGTGCCTGAACATTGATATTACTGGTAAAATCAAGATGAAGAAAACACTCGCCATTCGCAATTCCTTGACGTGTACAGGAGCACGTAAGAACAACGCTGACGATGGTGTCAAGAAGTGCACCGAAAACCTAATTTATGGTTTTATTAGCTGCATTCATGATTGAATTTACTGTGTGCCTCATCTATCTGTATTTCAGGTTAAAAATTTATTTAAAAAAAAGACTAATGTATGTATCGATAAAAAAAGTCTTTCAACATCAATAACGCTACTAACCAAGTAAGTATCCAACCATGTGGTTTTAAGGTAAGTTAAATTTAAATTTTTATTAATAGTAACTAGTTTCCTAAAGCCAAATATTATTTTGATTACAGTATAATAAAATATCACCATTTGACCCATCTAAATATTTATTTTTTAATATAAAACAAAGACTAGTACACATAATTCATATCACGAATCGGCAAAAAAAGAAAGAAAAATCGTGCTATAAAAATAGTGTTAGTACTACAATGTTTGTAGTGTGAGTATATATGTTTCACATATTAATTTACTTGCAAAAGTTAATAACATTACTGTTATTTACACTGCATTTCCTTAGGCAGTTACATACATTTCTCACTGTCCATAAAACTGGAATACATTCTTTGAAACCTCGTTCAGGATCTTTGTCATGTTTTCAGTCTCCTCAGCACTCATGAATTGTCGTCATTTTAGGGCAGATTTTAACCACGGAAGCAATTAAACATTTGGTGGTGTCAGGACAGGAGAATGTGGAGGATGCTCCAGTGGCATCACATAGTGCTTTGCAGGTACTGTTCAACCATTAGGGATCAACGTGCAGGCACATTGTCATGAAAAAGAAACAAACTGTTGTCCATTTTTCTGGACATTTCCTTCAGTTTGCATCCCTGAGGCAAGACCCCGAAAGTTAAACAAAACTTCCAGCATTACTTTTCCTTTACTCTTTTCCAAATGGGATTTCTGTTTTTGAAATGACAACATTAATTTCCATTCATAGGATTGACATTTTGTATGTGGATCATACAAAAAACAGCATGGCTCATCTCCTGTGATTATTTTGCTTAGAAAATTGTCATCTTGATCGGCCATAGCGATTAATTCTCCGGCATGGGTCACTCATGCTTCTTGTTGTTCGGGAGTCATCATTTTTGGAACCAAGTGTTGACAGACATAATGAACGTTTAAATGATTTTGGAGAATACCATGAACACACACTTCCAACTGATATCACTACCTCTGATGCTATTTCCTTTGCAATTTTGCTTCAGTCACATTAGGCAATATTGTGTAGGTGCTGAATCTTTTTGGCAGTTGAAGAGATATGTGGATCATCATCGGCACTCACATGACCATAACGGAAATGCTTATGCAATGTGTCAACTTGTGATTTCTTCATTGCCATTTTACCATAATCTTGCTGAAGCATGGCTAATGTCTCTGATATTGATTTCTGAAGCAAAACACAAAATTTGATGTTCGTACATTGCTCAGTTGCTGACATTTTCAACAGCAACACTACCAAATGCATGGTAAACAAAAATACTACTGGTGTTCTACACAGACAGGAAATGTGATGGTGCCTCTTGCTATCAGATGATGTTGTGAGTGCTGCCAACCTCTGAAGCCAAAAATTCTCCATGTGTTTCTTCATTCTTGCAGTTGGGGATGATCCTGAGAACTTTTTAAACATACTTTTTGAATATCATATGAAAGCCATTCTCTGAGATTCAGAGGTGGTTATCTCCTCAAAGAAAGCTCATCTGCCAAATTAAAGTTTAAAACTAATGATGCTAGATTTTATACTTGCTGTTGATGCAAAGCTCTACACTTCAACAATCTCGGCACATAAATTGAGTTTCCCTGACATCCATCACACGACTCACACAAGACCTCTTGAATCTGATCCTCCCATGATTTCCTTGGCCATTCTTTCATGTCACTTTGGCTGAATTAATTCTCTTAGTTAGCACCTCATAGCTCTTTCCAACATGGCTGCACCTCAGAATGTTTCCACTTTACTGAGAACAGTTT
This sequence comes from Macrothele yani, assembly GCA_039090855.1. Lineage (NCBI taxonomy): Eukaryota > Metazoa > Arthropoda > Arachnida > Araneae > Macrothelidae > Macrothele > Macrothele yani. Next base: position 27,888,600 of record CM077002.1, on the reverse strand, counting down.
GCTTCACATTATAATTCTCTTAGTTAGCACTTCATAGCATATTCTTCCAACATGGGTCGACCTCAGAATGTCTCCACTTTACTAAGAACAATTTGCTTCACATTATACATCTGGAACAAATCTTTGTTCTTCACATGATCAATTAACGCACACAAACAACTCCTATGTATCTTCCGCAGTACCCAGGTTTCACTGTCATATTGGGTTGGAAAGAAAGTAATGTCCGATAATAAGGTACCAGAAGTCGAAGCCCTGGCCATGTTGCAAATTGGCCACTGAGATTGCGCAGCACACCGGCATGACACCAGCAGGTAGGTGGGTTAAGTCAGTGGTAGTCAGCCTTCAGAAGGCAAAGAGTGTAAATGCCAGCCAACCTTCAGAAGGCAAAGAGTGTAAACGCCAGCCAACCTTCAGAAGGCAAAGAGTGTAAATGCCAGCCAACCTTCAGAAGGCAAAGAGTGTAAATGCCAGCCAACATGGACTTGGACAAGGAACACATCTGCAATTGCATGTTGTATGAGTTTTGCCTTGGTAGCACCCGCAGAAGTGCTCTAAGGAATATTACCAGTGTGTATACCCGAATGCCATATCACATCATCAGTTCTGTCATTGGTTCAAATGGTTTTGAGAGTGAGATGTTTACCTGTCAGACTGTCCCAAATCTGGAAGACCTGCAATAGTGGATATGGACATGCTGAAGACCTTAGTGGAAACCAATCCATGTGCGACTATGCAGGAGTTGGCCAAAGAGCTGGAGACTGCTCACAGGAGCATTATCACACATTTACTTCAACTTGGGAAGGTGCACAAAGTGGGAGTTTGGGTTCCCCATCAACTGACAGTTCCATGCATTTCCCTGCTTACACATGACCAAGTTTATATTGTTTGTGGACAGTGTGAGAAGAAATGGGTCCTGTATGGCAATGTCAGCGCCTGGAAACAGTGGTTGGACTAAAAACAGAAGCCCATGTCAATCGCCAAAGCCGTCTTACACCCACGTAAGGTCCTGCTGTCTGTTTGGTGGGATATGTGAGGTGTCATGTATTTTGAGCTTCTACCACACAGCACCACTATCACTGCTACTGTGTACTGCCATCAGCTTGACGATATGCACACATCACTCACATGGAAATGACTAGCAGTGCTAAACCGCAAGAGCCTCTTCCTACAGCAGGATGGAGTGAGACCTCACACAGTGCTGGTGACATGTCAGAAGATCAGAGACCTGGACAGGGAGCTACTACCACACACAGCCTATTCCCCGCATATTGCCCCTAGCAACTACCATCTTTTCTGGTCATTGTAACATTTCCTGGACAGTCAGAGGTTCACCAACCGGGACGATGTCGAACATGCACTTACTAACTTCTTTGTGTTCAAGCAACCACAATTCTACAGGCACAGTATCCAACAGTTGCGCAGATGATGGGAGCAGGTCGTGGCAAACGATGGTGACTACATTTTGGAGTGATTTGTACTTGCATATATGCTTGATTTGTGGACTTTACTTTCTTTCCAACCCAATATATCAGAGTAGGAACAATTACAGTTTTATACACAGCCATTTGGGACCTTTTAGAGAATCCATGTCTTGTGAATCCTCCTAAGGCAACTATGACTTTCAAAGCTGAATTAACTCTGCTACTTATTTCACCATTTAATCTGATTTCTCTGTCAAACATTCTCCCTAAATATACAAATTCACTCACCTTGTATGTCTCTGTATCACTAGACTGATCTTGCATTCAGTTCTAACAGTTCCTCACTCAAAAACCATAGCTTTGGGTTTTTCCTTATTTATAGTAAGTTTGGATTTCATACAAACTTTGTACATCTGGGACAACATACTCTGCAACTCACTTTTACTCTCTGTCAGAAGAACTGTCACAACAGTGGCTGCTTTGGCTTTTTTTTAATTTTCACCTACCCATTCACCTAATTCAAAATTTTTTTTGCCAAAGTGTTATAATAGTACAAAAAGGTAATCACCATTACTTTTGCCAACATTTTTTTTCCATTGCCAAAACAATTTTTTTTTTGTTACAAATTGCAAAGAATGTGATTCGCAGTGCAATCCCTGCATCAACATTCAACAATCTGCACACACGGGAATTACCAAGACGTAAACAAGTATTGTGTATTTCATCACACATCCATAAATACTCATATATTAAACAGCTATGGTGACATTAGACAACCTTATCTGACTCCTGCACCAATAGAAAACCATTCCAATAAACCATCATTCACTCGTGCACGCACTGTACTGCCAGCCTGCATAGCTTTTACAATTTTAAGCAGATTCTCAGTCATACCGTGATTATTCAAGTCATTCCACAGAACCAACCTGTTTACTCAGTCATAAGCTTTATCTGAATCCACAGAGGCAGCAGAAACTTTCTTACCCACAGAGAGAGATGCTTTTCGATCATCATACATAATGCAAAAATTTGGTTAGTGCAGCCCTTACCCGACATAAAATCCCTTTTTTCGTGCTGCATGTACTCTGATGATTTCATCCCGCACCTACTCTCGTACCTTATTGATAATGACCTTTCCAAACATTTCACCTAGCACACTGATACTATGATATTTCTTGCATTCTTTCTGATCACCTTTTCCCTTATACCAAGGAACAAATTCTGATCAAATGATGGCATCCCTCCAATCCTGAGGAAACATTCCTAACTCTGAGCATAACTGGAAAATTTAAGTTAACTTGCCAATTACAGAGTCACCACCATATTTCAACATCTGAGCAGTTATGCCATCTACTTCCAAAGCCTACCATTTTGAAGAGATTTTGTAGCTAATGCCATTTTTGAAGAATATATTTCGTTCTTCTAATAAACATTTCTGTTTCACACGTTAAAATTCTTCATTTCTGACTATGGAAGGCAGTATGCACAATTATTTAAGGGAGTTTTTTTTTTTTATTATAAAATCACTTATATTAATGACGCGACAATGTTAACTCACCTTCGTTCTTCATGAACTTCGTACTAGTTGTTTGGTGTTCCCATTATTATATATTGCTTATTCAATGATATCTCTTATTCAGTGATATTGGTAAAAGCCAGATGAACTAATACCCTTCATTCGATAATTAGTAAGAACCAGGATGACGTAAAAGCAATTAAAATTGAAATAAAAGTTGGAATAAAATATGAAATTAATCGGAATAAAATCTGAATAAGATTACGATAAAAAAACGTAAAAAAAAAAACCAGCAATGACGAATGTTTATTTAAAATGCAATGATGAATGTCCAAATAAATTCGCACTACAGAACACTAACAGATGGCACACAACATGCCGTGCAATGACGACGACGTAGAAGCAGAGCATGTCTTGGTAAGAAATCAATGTGGCATTGATGACTGGGCAGTTGGGGCAAGAACATTGCCGACCACTGATGAAGACTGTGACTTCTGTAGTTGAAACACGTATGGAATGACTGGGAAGGTGTGTGTGAACAACGTAGGCATATGTGAAAAGTTTTTTCCATTCGTCATTGCCGTTTTTTATTCGCTTTTTATCGTAATCTTATTAAGATTTTATTCTGATTCTGTTCGAATTTTATTCCAAATTTTATTTCAATTTTAGTGGCTTTTACTTCACCCTGGTTTTTACTAATAAATGAATAACGGATATTAGTTCATCTGGCTTTTAGCAATATCACTGAATAAGCGATATGTTTTAACAGGAGCACCAAATAACTAGCACAAAGTTCATGAAAAATGAAGGTGAGTTAAAACATTTTTGCATTACTAGTACAAGTGACTTTATAATAAAAAAAAAGGCCCTCAAATAATTGTGCACACTGCCTTCCATAGTCAGAAACAAAGAATTTTAACGTGTGAAACAGAAAAGTTTACAAGAATGAAATATATTCTTCAAAAATGCTATTAACAATTTTTGCCACACAGTCCAGCAACAGGCGTAACCTAAGCTTGAGCTATATTGGAAGATTTTATAGCTTTCCAGATCTACGGATTTGAGATCCCTGCTGTGCTTCTTTCTTTCTCTATGGCATCATCATCTGCTTTTACCTCAAAATCCCCTTTGCTTTCATGTTCTGATTACTAACAGAAGTATTCACCCCATCCTTTTCCTAACTCATTAGGCTCTCATATCATTTCTCTTATCTTTTTCTTCACACAACTTGAAACTTTATTTCCCCTGTTTTTTCTACATCTTGTGTAGTTCCAGACTGTTTTCCTATCTTTCCAAAAACCAGATTCATTCCTTTTCACCTTTTCCTTCTTTTCTTTTGCCATACTTTGGCGAACCAGCTTTGCTACTTCACACTTTTTACAGCATTTTTTTTTTTTTGTCCTCAGAAACCCTACCTTGCAACCTCCCCAAATATGCTTCCTTCTTTTTCTTTTTACCGATTCTCCAACAACAAGAATAGAGCCACTATAACAAATTTTACTAGCAAAACAGGACTTCTCAGATGTCAAAACACCAGCCATTCTTTTCCCTACCTTGCAACCTCCCCAAATATGCTTCCTTCTTTTTCTTTTTACCGATTCTCCAACAACAAGAATAGAGCCACTATAACAAATTTTACTAGCAAAACAGGACTTCTCAGATGTCAAAACACCAGCCATTCTTTTAACTGGGATTCTTTAAAAATTCCATTACATCAACAGCACTTTGTGAAAAGGAAGCTAGAAAAAGGTGTGGAAATTAAAAGAGAAGAAGGAGACACAATTTACATACAGAAAGGCTGTGTATTACTATAAGTGGCAACACATTCTCTTTGGAGTTGGTCCCAATGACAAGTTGGAGTATAAACTTAAAATTTGATAAACAATAATAAAAATTCATTGTAATAATCCCGTGAAAATATTCCATGTTAAATTATCCATTTTTATGTTGCTTGTTTTGTAATTAACTGTTGTAATTTTCATAGCTTCTGTTATTAGAAACAAAAAATATGTATATATACTGTATTAAGTTTTGCTTTGACTAATTTGGTACAGCTTTTAGAGTCATGTCTGTGCAAACAGCTCATGTTGATTGACACTTTTTATGTCTTTATGTGTGTTTGCTGGTTTAGATTTTTTTTCATGCTAATCATAGGAATGTACTCACTTCCATTGTCTGTAGTCAGATATCTTTTAGATTTCAAATGGAGAAAATTCGTTTTTACCATTTCCCTTTATGTGCTTGTGGATCCAGGATCTTCACTTTTGAAAATCAGATTGGAGAAATTCTTAATAATACTGAAACAAAGAAATATGTACTAACCAAAGCCCTAACCCCCCCCCCTTTTTTTTTTTACAGTATTTTCAGTTTGTGGACTCCACTCTATATTACTTTGTCCACAGAATATTCTGGTGTAAATCTTTACTGGCTTAATGTCATCTCTAACTAATTCCATCAAATTAGTACCATCAGTGATTATCTACTCTTCAAAGTAGTACCACACTTCTAACACAAAATCTGTATGTAATGGTTCATGTTTTCTGAACTCCCTTACTGATTTTTGGCTCTCATGATTTGCTCCATATTGCTTCCTCTTATGTTGCTTCACCACTGTTATAAGCTGAATGGGTTTATGGTTTCTCCTGGTCATGTTACAAGCAGGTGTACCTTATTTGATTTCATCTGGCAATTTTTCTTTCCTTGCTTCCTTTTTCATAGCACTGTTATTATTTTATGTGAATTTTATAAACTGCCATTGTTAATTATTTTATTTTTTTTAGGTATGGTAGGTTCTGTCATTGGAGTAATTTTACTGGCTATGCTGTATGAAGGACTGAAGTTTTTCAGAGAATACCTCTTCAAAAAGTATTTCACATCTTTAGAATATTCTTCAGTATCTGTCTTGGGTGATGATGGAAAAACTGTGACAGAAGTTCACAGGATTGCCAGGTAACAAAGTCCACAAAATCTTAGTAAAATATCCTTCTTTGTGTCCTGACCATTTTATGAATGTTAAGGAAACATGCTCTCCAGGTGGCTTGGAAATTTCAATAGCTTAATTCTAGGGCAGCACACCCAAGGAGAATTTTAATTTGTAAGCATAAGAATGTGTGAATACATATACACTTGCCTTACAATCTTTGTAAGAATACTACAATTTTCAGCACGTTTACATCAATTTGCAATACGAACATCATGTACTTCAGGTATACAGTGTGGAAGAAATATTCTTCTCATAATACGTGGCCAATACATCATGATAATTAGCACAGCAATCAGACATTGCTGAATTGACTGTAATTACTGTTTCACACATAATATCAATCACATCAGAAAACTTGAAAATTTCATTGTCTTGGAGCGGGAATCGAACCTGAATCGCCCGATTACCGTTCAAGCATGCTAACAATTACACTACCCAGGACGACAGTCTCAATTATCTGAGTGTTAAGAGCATTGGAATATTCTCTAACGCATTCTTAATCAAAGCAAATTGTGCTCTTAACACTTAGATACTTGGGTCTTTGTTGTCCTGGGTGGGGTAATGGTTAGCATGCTCGAATGGTAATCGGGAGATGCAGGTTCAATTCCCGCTCCAGGGCGATGAAATTTTCAAGTTTTCTGATGTGATTGATATTACATGTAAAACAGTAACTGCAGTTAATTCAGCGATATCTGATTGCTGCATTAATTGTCATGTACCTTGATCGTTTTTTTTTAAATAGATATATCTTTTAGACGATCGATTATTTAATAATTTATTATACTTTAATTAAATGCTATTTGTTTATGAAAATAATGTTACTATTGAAAATTTTTTAACTTACCTTAAAACCACATGGTTAGAGTATATTTACATCATTAGTTGTTATACAGATACCGAAATTTTTTTTCACTTATATATAAAATTTTCTTTTTTAATTATGTTTTTACTAATTATAAACAAATATGGGTATAAGAGGTACAGAAATTCAATCACAAATATGACTTCAAATTATCACGGAACTGGAGTTTTCAATGTGCCACGAGGCATCATTGTCAGCGTCGTTTTTATGTGTTCTCACACATACCAAGGAGTTGCTAATGACAAGCGTTTGTCTTCAACTCCAAGTTTAGCAGTGATATCGATGTGCAGGTGCACATTTCCCCCATAAAGGAAAGTTGTAAGATATATTTCGCTCAGGGTAGATATCAAATAGCCGCCCCAGTGGCTTAGTGATCTAAGCTCTGGCTTATGACCATTCGTTCGTGAAAGGGTCCAGGTTTGAATCCCAGTGAGGCATGAATGTTGTGTTTGTCATACAGCTCTGGCTCTTTCCCTTCCCTGGAACCAGTGGCCCTAAATTAGGGACGGGCGACTGCTTATAGCCCATTGAGTTGCTCACAGTGGCCGTTAAACCTTCAATCCAAAGAAAAAAAAAAAAAAGATCAAATAACTTATTAGTTATTACTATCCTCTCTAAAGTCCAAAGGATGAAAATTGTGTAATCTGTGCATCAGAGAGGGAACAAATTTACAGTAATTTCTCTTATGCTGCTTTCTCATTTAACCCTTTTTTTTCAGTAATGACGTAAGAGCACCCAAACAGTACATTTATCGATCTCTGTCCTCTGTTTATCTATTAACACAACTTGGCTCCACACCAAATACATGCCATTATGCCACCCAGTCAATGCTGGTGCACGTTTTGCTCAGGAATGGATGCACAACATTATCTGTAGCTAATTTTTGACTAACCTTGGTATTAGTGAAAGTGATAACTTAAAACCTAATTCAGTTGAGGTGCATGCATCAACTATACCCCATAATGGAGTAATACGCCAGGGTGATCCGTTTGAATAAGGATAACTTAAAAATGCTGTGGTATAGCATGTAACAGATATAATAAGTCAATATTTGGCAGGCATTATCTTTATGGATGGGAGTTCATCTAGGACTTTACATGACCCCCTTTGCAGACTCTGCAGAGTTCATACTGGGGGCTCAAGTCTTGCCACATATTTTCTAACACCTGCAGAGTGATTCGTGCAAGACGTTGTGCAAGGTCGGTCCTAAGTATGAGAGCATTATGCGCTCATACTTAGGAGCCAACCTTGACTCCATAAACATGACAAAACTCTTGTTGAACAGCCATAACACTCTCAAACTTTGCATACCACAGGACACACTTTGCACGTTGTTGAACGATCGCTGCCATTTTCACCTTTGCCACAGTTCTGCAAAGGTGCATGAGCACTGACTACAGTGCATCAAACTCCCCTCTTTCATTGCCATTCTGGTGCATGCACACTGACTACAGTGCACAAAACTTCCATATTTTCTCGCCCTTCAGGAAGAATTTGACCTCCGCAATACAGCGTTCGAACTAATTACTCCACAGATGTTAGAAAACACATGGCAAGAATTGAGAGTCTGGAATGAATTCTGCGGATTCTGTAAAGGGGGTCATGTAGAGGCCTGGAAAAACGCCCATCCATAAATGCAATTTCTGCCCAAATATTGTCTTATTATTATATCTGTTACAAGCCATACCACAGCATTTTAAAATTATCCCTACCCAAATGGATCACCCTGTAAATTTCAACACAGCCAAGTGTGAAAAGGGGGAAATAATTCACAAAACAGTGTGGTGAAATAATGTGAACACTGAAACAGTTTCAAACTAAATGAGGGTGTTACTTGATACCCCATATATTGCAGAATTTGATTCATTTCTGGCAGTGTCATCACTATGGATGAAATCAAGTGAAAAGACAAAAGAAGTTGATATTAAAAGGCAATTGTAACCAGAGGTGTAACTAGGCATTCCTATGCCCTGGGCACACCACCAAATATTGCCACACCCCCACCCCCCACCCCGTCCCGAAGTTGTTAAAACAAAGATAAACAAGTTAGTAAAAGCCTGCAATGCATTGATTATGATACGCTTTCCAACATACCAGAAATCATTACTCAAGTTATGAGGATAATGGCTGTAGAATAAATCTCGCTCCTATGACCCAACCTTTGACCCCATTTTGATGATATTCAACAGAACCGGTTCAGTATATTTCCAAAACAACATGATGAAGTTTTGTCGCAATCGAAACATTTTTACATAAGTTATGACACATAAGTACGATGGAATGGATCCCGCTCCTATGTCCTGACTTAACCCTATTTCGCCCATTTTTAACAGGGTTCGTCCCCAGGTGGTTCCCTACCACATACTAAAATTTCATTGAAATCGAACAATATTTTTGCAAGTTATGATGCATAAGGGCAATGGAATGCATCCTGCCCCTATGTCCTGACCTTTGACCCCACTTCACCCATTTTCAATAGGGTTCGTCCCCAGGTGGTCCCCTACCACATACTAAAATTTCATCGAAATCGAACCATTTTTACGCAAGTTATCATGCGGATAGACGGACGGACAAAGCTGGAGCATATACGCTTCTTCAATCTACGGTTGAAAAGCGTAAAAAGCTTTACCATCTGAATTATTATGATCCTGCTTGTTGCATGAGTTTTTAGGATAGTAAAACTGGTCTTGTGTGTTGATTTCGCACAAATTTGCATGATTTAGCACCCACACGCGCATGCAATTACAATTACTCAAAAGAACTAAAACTGCCACAGGCAGTTGATTCTGAGATTTTGTTTTGCACTTAATTCTATATTTACTTTTTTATATCATATTTTATTGTAGTTAATCGATAACTAATAATCACTAAAGGTTATGCAATAGATTTTAAGAACGGGCTAGTTTATCAGCAGACCAGAGGAAGAATTTTGCAAAGTTATCACTGCCCTCATTTTGCCATTTTAATTGTAGTGTAATAACATAACTTTTTAATATTTCTATTCAGGTATGATATTGCAATCAGGGTATTCAGGAAAACTAGGTGTCATTTCTTATCGTAAATGGGAAAGGTATTTGAACCTCATTACTTGTGTTGGAAAAAATTAGGAAATGGGGGGCAGCTACCAGCAGAAGAGTGTCGTGCATTTCTTGTTCCCTTAAGGATGTTCTTGGCAGTAAAGCTGAACTGGATGTGGGGCACCATTTAGGGCTGTAAAATACAAAATATAAAGAGAGCGGTGAGGTTTCCAACTGCTTCGGAGTTCCGACCTTTGGCACCACATTAAACACACCGAGTGCAGTTTTTGGTAGGGGCAGTAATGATCGAATTGCCCTCAGAAAATCTTTGAAAGTATGAACGACATCCTTATCTTATAACATATGGAAAACCATGCCGTAATTTCTGGTTATAAATGTTAATTTTTAACCGCCAAGCTGCCGCAATTGGTGAAAGAAATTATAGTTAAATTCTGTAATTTTATACCAGAAACTGGTGCAAAAAGTTTCAGTTCTAATTTTAATCAGTTTGCTGGGAGTGGTTTTTGCGCCTTCTCTTAAGCAGCCACCCTGCTGGCCCAGACCTAGTTATGCCTCTGAATGTGACTTAGTTCACTAGTTGGAATACAAATAGCAGTCAGTGTGGAAATATTTTGTAATATTTGTACTCAATTATTTAGTTAATTTGAAATTAAAGTTTATGCATAACTGTAATCTGCCTTGAAGAAGGGCAATAAAACTAATACAGTGTACATACATATTAAATGCATTAACTCTTTCAGTGTCCGGTTTTAAAGTAGGAGAAAGTGCCGCGTTCTAATGTTTAGAGTGTCAGTGGAGAAGGGTCTGGTTTTTAGGTTGGAGAAATGTTTGCATTCAGTAGACGTGCCACTGACACTCAAAGGGTTAATATTTATGTCATTTGTAACCAGGAGAAAAGGGTGCAGACATCAACTTCTGCTATACACTAGTCCTGTGGACCAGTGGAGATTTTTTCAACATTCTACTACTGGTCGTGTGTGTTAGATTGTTTGTTTTTTCAGCTACATATGAAAGATATTCAATATAAATTTATAGTTGTGTGCATTGATCCCAATTTCAACACCAAAAACTACTCTCCTTTTTGCACTTAATTGTAACAATATTCTATTATGATGATTTGGATTGTTCCAGTAACAGCTTTCATTGTCTCCAATAAGTGTTGCTCGTTGTCTTGAATTACAATATGCAGGACATTATTTCTTTTCTTTCTTATATATGTTACCGGCAAAGTATGAAAACCAGGCATTGTATAGAATACCTAGGCAATGTATAGAATGCCTAGCATTTTTAGGCAAATTATGAAATTGTTAATATTTCACACATTTCCTAAGGAATTCTATACAATGCCTAAACAGAAACTGGCAAAGTATAAAATACTCTCGCTAATGATGGTTCTAATACGACGTGGCAAGGCATGTGACTTTCAATGCCCGTGTAAGATGGAGAATTCGCCATTTGTATTTCAGTCTTTGTTCGAAAGTCAAGTATAAAATACTCACGCCAATGATGTTTCTAATGTGACGTGGCAAGGTAATTGACTTTCAACACTCGCGTAAGATGAAGAATTCACCATTTGCATTTTAGTCTTTCTTCGGAAGTCAAGTATAAAATGGAAGAGAAAGGTGTATTTTCCCAGAAGGAATCGTGGAATGTAGAAATGCAACGCCGATTTTACGATGAACTGTCTAAAGTGCGAGACAATGATGCCAAAAACAGTGTTTTCCTAACAGCAACTACTTACCAGAAGTTAGTGAGCGATTTGAAAAAGGCCAAGATCACTTCTAAGAAGGAAGCATAGTACTATTGGCTACTGAATCGCTATGATGTGATGTTAGTGGAAAACAAAAGTAAACTGATTTATCCTGTTAAAGAAGGCGTTAGTACTATCCAGTTCTACATCAAGGACTCTGAGTTATTTAATGTGCTTCATGACGCTCATTTGGCAATTGGCCATGGAGGACGTGACAGAATGTTGAAATAACTTTCACCCAAATACAAAAACGTTACTCGTCATGATATTGAACTGTACATTCACTTTTGTGAGCCGTGCCAGAAAAAAACAAAAAGGCATTAAAAAAGGTGTTGTTGTAAAGCCTATTTTTTTTTTTCTGAATTTAATTCCCATTGTCAGGTCGATCTTATTGATTTTCAGTCCCAACCTGACAAGGAATTCAAATTTGTTATGGTGTATCAAGATCATCTCACTAAGTTCGTAGTTCTGAAGCCTCTTACATCAAAGAGAGCAGAAGAAGTAGCGTATAACCTAGTGGACATATTCTCGTTGCTTGGGGCACCATCTATTTTACAGTCTGACAACAGTAGGGAATTTGGAAATAATGTGCTGAGCAGCTTGAAAGAGTATTGGCCGACACTGAAGATCGTCCATGGTAAGCTTCGCCACTCACAAAGCCACGGTAGTGTCGAAAGAGCCAATCAAGATATTGAAAATATGATCTGTACTTGGATGCAAGATGAAAAAACTGACTTCTGGAGTGAGGGACTACATTTTGTTCAACTTATGAAGAATAGGGCTTATTATTCTGGGATCAAAAGAACACCATGTGAAGCTCTCTTTGGTTGCAAAGCTAAAGTAGGCCTCACAACATCTTCTCTACCCCAAGATGTCTTAGAAAATATACAGACAGAGGAGGAACTAGAAAAAATAATACAAAGCATTCAAACAATACAAGAAGATGAAACCAATCACCCTGTGCAAGAAAAAGAGCCTATTGTACCAAACATGGATGAGATTGTAGTCGATGATGGAAGAAATCAATATGGTGATGAAGAAATGTTTACTGAAGAGGCTTCCATTTCTCCTACCTGTTTTGTGTGTTTAAAGGAAACCAGTGATGCACATGCATGCAGAAAGTGTCGTAGAAAATTTCATAGATTCTGTGGCCATGCCAGTAAAGATGATGGATATGTGGAAATAGATATTTTGTGCACCTTTTGCTTTAAAAATAAGAATGCTGTCAAAGGTAAAATTTATTCTAAATTCAGTCTAGGTATACAGGCCAAAAAAATTAAAATGAATTCTGACAAAAAAATTTCCTCCTGCTTCTTTGGGGGCTACTGTGCAAGTTCCTATTCCTAATGTCGACAAGGGACGAGGTGATTCGCACAATTTGTTGGGAGTTGTTATGAGTGTGACAGAAAACGGTTTTTACTGAATTGGAACTTCTGAAGGAATTTTAAAACAACTATATGCAAGATCACAAATCACTTTATGCCCAAAGAATTTACTGACAATTGAAGACATTCCTCATCACTGAGCAATAGCAGCTGACCTCTCCAGTCAGCTGCTATTGCTCAGTCCACAGGAAGTGGCCAAGGATTTGTCAAGTGTATGCAAGTAGGTTAGAAAGTTCTGTATTTTATTTCATATTTTCTGTTTTCATTCTTTTTCATATACGTCTTTTCAATAAAAGCCTTTTCATGAATCTCTTTTAATACATTGCCTAAATAACATTAGTCATTCTATACAATACCTAGGTAAAGTATATATAATATTTGAAAATTTCATACTTTGCCTAAAAATGCTAGGCATTCTATGTATTGCCTAGGCATTCTATAGAATGCCTGGTTTTTATACTTTGCCGGTAACAGATATATACTCATAGCATTTCACACACACACACACACAAATTCAACTCAGTGTCCCCTAAACTTGGCACCTGGCATGGTAGCAGCACTCCCACCATCTTAAAGCTGGCTCAGTATACAAGGTATGTATGTCAAACTCATTTGCATTGCATCTCTCCTGAAAGAGGAAATTTATAGTTGCAGCTAGAGCTATGGGAACAGAAAAAGTGCAAATTCAGAGAAAAGAAGCATTTTGGCAACTAAGGTGAATATGATTAATGTAGTTTATAAAGAGGTATTACACAGTGGAGTCACATTATTGTGTATTGTGACCACCTCCTACTTCTGACGTCAACAGTGCGCAGCCAATGAAAGAAGGCACGTGTCGTGAGCTGGCTTGGAGGGTATATAAGGTGTGTTGTAGGCATTCTGAAAACATATCACTCGTTGCTGTCACGGATAAAATGAGCAATTTATCAGATTTGCAAAAAGGGATGATTATCGGCTTTCGGGCCAAGGATGGCAGTATTTCTGAAACAGCACAGTTTGTGAACTGTACACGTGCTGCTGTGGTTAAAGTGCATCGTGATTGGAGAAATGGCACTATTGCGAATAAGCGATGTGAAAACTGCGGAGCACCACGTGCCATTGATGTGAGAGGTGAACGTCGGCTTTGAAGGTGCACGAGGGCCAATCGACACGCTACAGTGGAGTAACTCACTGGCTGAATGAACCAGAGGGCTACCGGAAGTGTGTCTAAAATGACAGTTCAGCAAACCCTGCTGTATGGATCTCCAATGCAGATGGATGGTCTCTGCACCTATACTAACAAAGGTGCAGCGGCAGAAAAGGCTTACATTTACACGGCAGTATTGGAATTGGACCTCCACTGATTGGTAAAGGATTACCTTCTCCGATGAGTCACATTTTCTGCTTCATAGAACGGATGGACGTCAGTATGTAAGGCAAGACACATCGGAGAACAAACACTCTTCAACTATTACTGGACGTTGTGGTCTGGGGAATGTTTTTGTGGCATTACCTGGGCCCACTCATACCCATTCATTATGAATCCATCTTTGCAGACCACGTACACCAATACAAGCTGATTGTCTTCCCTGGGGTGGATGGGATCTTCCAGCACAACAATGTGACGTGTCACACAGCTAGAAATGTCCTAGAGTGGTTGGAAGAGCATGATGAAGACTTGAAAGTACTTCCCTGGCCCCCTAATTCTCCAGACTTAAACCCGATTGAGCATCTGTGGGACCACCTCGATCGTGTTGTTCACTCTATGGATCCTCCACCATGCACCCTCCAGCAGCTGTCAGATCCACTGCAGTCAGCATGGCTCCACATACCTGTGAACACCTTCCAGTACCCTATTGAGTCACTCCTAGCCTGTCTAGCTGCTGTCTGTGCTGCACATGGCTGTTACTCTGTATATTAGCTGGTGGTCACAATTATGTTACTCGACCGTGTATAAACCGATATATTTTCTGTATTCATATACAAAGGTTTCCATAAAGTCTTTCCCACATTACAAAAATTTATGTAAAAAATATGTAAGTTAAAATAAAATGGTTGGCAATGTAATATAGCAGCACTCATAAAGTTTCTTTTTTTCTGTTCTTTAGGTGGGCGCTATTGCTAAATAAGAGGAGCATTGCAACGATAATGGCTTCCATGCAAGAAAAAGTGGTGTGTGTGTGTTGTGTGGTTTCATGAAACCAAATTGGTGGTTACTGTCCATTGTCATTTCAGAAAACAATACAGACGATCACCACTGGACCAAAAAAGCATAAAAGCTTGATATTAAAAGTTTAAAGCGACGAGTAGTGTTGGCGATCACCCTCAAGTGGGGCGACCATCGGTTACACAAGAGACAATTGCAGCTGTTCAGGAGACATTTCTGCCAAGCCCCAGGAAATCCATTCGTTGTGCTTAACTGGAAACCAGGATTCCTTGTGCCATGGTTCACAAAATTTTACACAAACATCCACATCTGTTTGCTTATACACTGGTGTGCAAAAATTAAGGACAAAGAGGAGAAATTAGCATAACAGCGGAACGAGCAGGCAGAACGGACCGAAAGACCACTCAGGAGATAGACTAGGGTCTGGTACAGTAGGGTATGCGCATATATGCAACATGACGTGGGGGAATGGGGGGTGTCGGAAGGGTATAATTCACACGGGCGGTGTACACTCAGCAATTCGGTGAAAGATATTGCACTGTGTACGTCGGTTTGAACGACGTCGAGTTGCTGCCCCCATGTGATACGGCCAACAGGCAATCCAGTAGACGACATCTGAATGACTTTACCTGAAGTCGCGTCATTGGGAAGTTGGAAGAAGGTCGAAGTGTGACTAGTGTAGCAGAGGAGTTCGGGATCACTCACAGCATTGTTTCACGAGCTTGGAGAGCATTTCAAACGACAGGGACAGCTGTCCGAGAGTTTAGCAGTGGTCGTCCACGAGCAACCACGGCGGCGGAGGACCGGTATATTGTCCTACAGGCGAGAAAAGACAGATGGCAGGTAGTGGGAGAAATCGCGAGGCACATGTAACAGACAACTGGACGTCCGTTATCGCATTTTACCATGGCCAAGAGGCTGCACAAAGGTGGTCTATTTGCACAACGTCCAGTAAGATTTGTATGCCATTAACGCCTGCTCATCGGAGACGGTGGTTTCTGTGGTGCCAGGAACACAAAAACTGGACACATCAGCAATGGGGTCAAGTTCTCTTTACGGATGAGAGCCGATTTAGTCTGGCGAGTGATTCTGGACGTATACACATCTGAAGAGAGCAGGGAACACGCAATCACACCTCCAACAACATCGAAAGGGACCGGTTTGGAGGTGGCAGAGTTCTCGTTTGGGGCGGTATCATGCTTGGTAGCCGTACTGATCTCCACATCTTCCAAGGAGGTACAGTCACCAGTGTTGGCTATTGTACCGAGGTTCTCCTGCATCACGTGCATCTGTTTGGAGGTGCTGTGGGTCCTGAGTTCCTCTTCATGGACGACAACGCTACACCTCATCATACAGTGGCTCTCGCAGAGCTGTTGGAGAGTGAAGATATTCAACGCATGGATTGGCCCACAAGGTCCCCGGACCTAAATCCAATCGATCACGTGTGGGACCTTCTCGGGAGATGCTTGGCAGCCCGTTACCAGCCGCCAGCAACAATTCCGGAGCTGCGATTGGCACAACAAGAGGAATGAGCCGCGATGCCTCAACAGCTCCTTGATAACCTCGTCCTCAGCATGGACAGACATTGTAAATCCTGCAACGCAGTCAGGGGTGATCGTATCCCCTACTAAAGACTGAATTTTTCTTGGCAGCCGTCTGTCACATGGACGTTGCTGTCTTCTGTCCAGTTGTGCTCGAAGCTACCTTTTCAATAAAGTGCCTTTGTATCCTTTGGATTTCTTGTTTGGACGGTTTTGCTCACTTGTCCCATATTCTTACATCTTGGGGATCTTATGGTATGATTTAAGTTGATGTGAAGCACTTCTGTACGATGTTACATTCGAAAAACCGTCTCAACCTTAATTTTTGCATGCCAGTGTACGATACATATTATATGTTCAAGCTCTTCAACCTGATGACTAACCTCGCCGTGCTGCATTTGCAATGGAGATGTTGCAGCACATAGCTCATGATAGTGATTATCTGTACGCTGTCTGTTTCTCAGATGAAGCCACATTCCACGTCTCTGGTACACTAAATAGGCACAATGTTTAAAACTGGGGATCAGGAAATTTCCATTGTGTCATTGAACAACAGAGGGCAAGCCCGAAAGTGAACAAATGGTGTGGCCTGATGTATGACAGAATCATCAGACCCTTCTTTTTTACAGAGCCCACTGTAACATTTAATGTGTACCTGGACAGGCTGGAACTTTTTGTAGCACCTTAGTTGCATGCACTCCAACCTTTAGTTATTTTCCAACAAAACAATGCCCCACCACATTGGTCAATAATGGTTCGTGAGTTCCTGAATGCTGCATTTCTGGACAGATGGATTGGCCACGACATTCCCATGACATGGCCACCTCGATCGCCTGACATAACCCTTCTAGACTTTTACCTGTGAGGTTATGTGAAAGACCAAGTTTACTCTAGCAGTGTTCTGAATGTCAAGATGTTGAAGAGCAGAATTGCAGACATAATTGGTTCTGTCTCTGCTGAGATGTTAAACAAAACATGGGGTGAAATCGAGTATCGCTTAGATGTCCTCTGCTCCACAAATGGCGCTTATGTGGAAGTGTACTGACACCGGAAAAAAAAAAAACTTTACTTGTGCACCATCATTGTCATGCAATCCTTTACTTGTACCTGTAATAATTTTTTTATATTAATTTTTGTAATGTGGAAAAAACTTTATGAATACCCTGTATTTTAATATATTATTTTTGCAGTGGTAACAAGATTTACATATGTAAAGTGTGTAAAAACATATTTTTTTCATGGTTAAGGTGTTCAGGAAATGGTACTCAACAGATTGCATTTCAAATGTTATGCCTAGGAAGCACCAAGTACAATTTAGCTAGTTAGAAGTGAAATTAGTCCAGAATTTCAATTCTACTATGGAATGAAGTAATACCAATACTTTTTAAATAGGTAGAACTTCTTATGTCACAATTTCGTTTGTTCAACACTGTCAGGTCGTAAATTGACTAAGACACTTCACTTCCAGTGGACACTCAACAATAAATAACCTTCTTAGAGTGCTAACAGACAGACAAAACTTTAAAAGTTGCATGCATACAATTAGGATGAACCCCCTCCCCACCACCACCTCAGCTTACCATGAGTCTCTGCTGCTGGAACAGTACCCATATAAGAAAACCCTAATAAAATTATTTCAACTTTCCAATGATACGAAGAATAGTGTTATGAAGTGAAATAACACCAATTGTGGTAAGTGATATATCAGTGTGTAGTGGAGATGCTGTAATAATTAATTAGAAACACACAGATTCCATTGGTAGTGAATAATGAATGCTCAAACATATCTTTAAGAACTCCAAGTGAATTATACAATGAAATTATAAAAAAAAACTCATTTATGCATGAAAAATAAATAAGTAATATGTGCATATACACACACAGTTGATAAGTGTAAGGAAAGAATGCAAAACTGTAGCTTGTGTATGAAATTCTGGATAATTCTGAAGCTAAAAGGCTTTTGAAGTTTGATCTGAATATTTCTAAAGCTGAAAGGATTTTGCATCCTGACCAGAAGGTGTACATTATGATACAATTCTTCTTTGTTGTTTCACTTTTTAGTGTGAAACAAATTTGTAAACTGCCCAAAGAAGTTCTATTTTAACATTTATTCTTAGCTAACAAATTATGAAATTAATATATAAATATGTGAAATTGAAAATAAAATATGAAATTAGGAGTTAAGTTCACCCAAAAAGAAGGCATCAACTTTTAAAACTAAGATTCGAATGCAACAGTTATGTAATCTGTGAAAGGGACAAACATTCACCTTGATTACTTAGTAGGTTCTCGGAGATGTTGCTTCTCCTCCTTAAGCCTTCCCCTTTTATGTCCCACTCGCTGTCTCTAAACAACGTATTTTGCCAAATGTCATGCTGAATTTGGCAAGCAATTTCCTGCTGTCATAGTAAAATTTATTCCTCATAACAAGAAAATTGGCAGTAAATATAATATGAAATTTCATTACAGCTACTTGATTTTTGTGGTGGATTACAAATAGAACTGCGCTACTGTTTGTGTAAATTGCAACACCGTGAAGGATTATAGGCATTAGCTTGAAACCTACAGGATATGTAAAACGGGTTGGGACATTCAAATGATTAAAATGTCAGTGAAAATGTGCGTGCAATTTTGGAGCAGCGCCCTCTGAACTGTCCAGCCTTGGGTATAAAGAGCTGGCTGAAACATTGGGCCAAAGGGTGTTTCTTGTGTCTCACTATGCTCTCTGAAGGAAGTCGCATTATGGACACCTGACCAGGGTGACCAGATGACTTTTTGAAATGGGAGGACATTTTGATTAAAAAAAGGACATTTAAAAAAAAAGACACAATAAATTTGCTCAAAAAATGAATATGAATGCACAGACTCTGTATTTAAATTTTACAGTTTGAGAATTTATACATGTAAAACTTTAAGAATGAAATATTTTAGCCTGCTGGACATTTCTGCTCTAATTGTTCACTGGAAGAGGTTTTCTTCAGTAGATCGGGTTTCTTTAACAAATATTTGTGAAATTCAGAGCATGACATTTGTGAAATTCAGAGCATGACATGTCTTTCAAATTGTATTTAACTAGCAGTATACCCTAGACTGATTGATTAAGGAACTTGAATAATAAATAGAAAAACTCACAGCAATGACTCACAACACACAAAACAAGCAGTATGATCTGACTGTTTACATGGACTACACTGCACAACACTGTCCATATGCGATGAATGACAGACAGACTAATGCACACCGGCGGGTTTTCTCTGTGCTGTTGACTCGCAAGTGATGCACTGCAGCAAGCAGCAGCAGGATTGTAGGAATAAACTGACCAGGGAAGGAGGGAGGACGCCAGTGGGAATCCAGAAAAGAATGAATACATTTTAGCTGTGGCTTGATAGGATGTATGATTATAATAGAAGAATTTGTTCAAAATGCATTTGAATTATTCCTTATTGAAAAAGCTGGACATTTGGGTTATTTGCCTTTATGCCAGGAGGACATGTCCTCCAAAAGCTGGACATCTAGTCACCCTGCACCTGACAGACTGAGCATGGAAGGATTGTTGGGATGAAAGCAGCTGGATTTTCCTGCTGCAAAATTACCACTTGTACTGATGTGAACGTGGCATCAGGGAGCAGATGAGGCTTGGATGCAAAGATATCCAGGAAATGGGCCACAAAATTGCATGACTGCACAAGATAACAGGCACTCTTCTGCACGACGGTGACCGATCGCACAGAGACATCCACTGTGTTAGCACAATAGTGGAGCATTGTCACAGATCAGGCTTTGTCCTTCAACACAGTTCAGCATTTTCTACTTAACAGAAGTCTGGTTGTTAGCAGCCTATTGCTGCACATTACTCTGATTCTCAACCATAGATTCTCAGTTTACAATGGGGTCTCAAATACAGACATTGACTCGCTGATTGGTAATAGGCAGTGGTGTATCTTGGGCCCGAGAATTGGGCTACCCCCCTCCCCCTCACAGTAGTTTTTTTAAAAATTGCAAAGTTTAATTTTTAATTGTTAGGTAATAGAAGTAACTTATTTTAGGTGTATGCTATTGCTAACATGATACCAAATAATTATGAGGATTAGGATCTGAACATTTATTTGTACATGAATTCCTTTCTTCTTCTGAATACTTTTATTTGTACGTGAGCCCCATTCTTCTTTCCTTTTGTATGAACTTGAGCGTTACGTTTTCATAAAAAGTTTCTTCCGAGTACTTTTTCATATTTAGAAAGAATGTTTTTCTCTATTGACAAAACAGCCAAGTTGCTTGAATGTACATGTCCTTGTGTGGCTCTAAGATACATCTTGATTCTTTTTAATACGGAAAAACTTCTTTCGGCAATTGCAGTTGTTGATGGAAACTTTTAATATTAGATCTGCTGATTTGTACACCTCACTAAACACTATGTCCAATTTATTTAACTTTATGTAAAAAGTAATGTCTTACTGATTTGTTTTTGTATTCATCAAGGGAATAAAACACTTGAAGCATAGAGTTCTTTAAATTCTGAAAGTAGATGTTCAGGGAAGCTTTCACAAAATTTATCAAAACAGTTCGAATCCAACAAAGCCATGCATTTCAGATATAATATCCCTGATTTCAATTCATTGACACTTCACACAAATTGAAAACACTCTCGTGAAACACGTGCGGTTACAGGCGGAAGCATGTGAGTGAATGAGGTGGTCGAAGTCTTCTCATTTCTGAGCGAACCGTTGCCCTAAAGTAATGGCCCATTCACCTCCACCCTCTTATTCATGTTGTCATTGAAACGCTAGCCGGCAATCATATGGAAGGTCTTAGAATCAGAACACCGAAGACTCTGGAAGAGCTGCTTGCATTATGCCATTGTTTTTTTGCTCGCCAGACTGAATCAAAGAAATGTGGTTTTTTTTTTTTGCAGCGAAAGCATCGACATATCTTAATACTGTTGATAATTGACCTTTATTTGTGCATTCTCTGGGCTTTGCAGCTGGTCCTGGGCCTTGAATATATGCCACTGGTAATGTTTTCTGACAAGTCATGATTCAACTTGATGCACCATGATGGCCGCATACATGTCTAAATATTTCATGGTGAATGGCACTTTGCAGCATCATACTGGCCCAATGCTGAGCCTCATAGTTTGGAGCTTCATTGGGTTCAATTTGCAAGCTCACCTGATACAAATTGAGGAAACCCTCATCTGCCTGCAATACATCAAGGATGTTTTATAGGCAAAGGTGATGCTCTTCTTTCAGAGTTGTCCTGGCATTGTATTCCAACAGGACAATGCTCAGCCACATGTTGCATGAAACCTCTTTCATGCAGGATGAATAGCACATCTTCCATGGTAGCTAAGCAACTGGCCCGTCAAGTGCCCCTGTCAGTCGCCACAAATGAACTCTGGTCTTGCATAGAAACAGCCTGGCAGGCTATTCCCCAAGATGGTATCAAAAACCTTTTCTATTCAATGCCATGCTGTATAGACTAGGCTGTCATCGCTGTTTGAGGTTGCTTAATACGATACCATGTTTTGAAACGAAAAATCATGTTTAGCTCTACAAGTGTAACCTGTTATCTCATGTAACATGAGGAATCTGTGATATAAATTTCATTTGAATAGCACGATTCTTTCTTGGTGTTGTAATTTTCACAAAAAGTAGTGTATTTTTTTAATTTTTGCAACTATGCTGTACCACATATTACAAAAAAAAAAAAAAAAAAGAAAAGAAAAGAAAAGAAAAAAAAGCACGCTGCTTTGCAGCACTGAGCATGTTAGACATGCTTGAAGAGGTCTTTACAAACCTCACTGTACACACTGGGAGGAACAACAGGTGTCTTACAATATGTTTCTTTACAAAGGGTTCCCACTCAACCTGGAGTTCTCAGAGAATTTGAAAATGGTCCCAAAAATCAGGAAAAACTCAGGGAAAATTACCCTTTTTTTTTTTTTTGTAAAAATCAATGGATACTTTATTCCCCCCCCCCCCCAAAAAAAAAAACTTATTTTTTCAAGATTTCAAACTTTTGCTTGCAATTACTGCTTGCCTAGAATTTGGTAGATCTTACTTTCAGTTATTTTAAGTATTTCCTCTATTCTCTAAAAAAAGATGCAAAATATTGTATTTTTCAAATTGCCAGTTATTAAGCTTTTGTTCAATTTCTGCAGGCAGTTGTTATAACATGGAACAATTAGGCACAATGGCTCCTGCTTGCAGAAACACTTCACAAGAGAACCAACCAAATGATGGATCAAAGTCCTTTCTCTGTTGGTTCTCTTGAAACATGTTTCTTTGAACAGAGCCATTCCATCATTAAGCTTAGCTGCATTGTGTTATAGAAAAACTGAAACTATTCAACTGACAGATTTTTTCTGACATATGACCTGTTTCTGTGGGAATGTATTTACAATTATGTGTATGTAGTATTCACAAAAGTTCACGGAACTTGGGTACAGAAAATAATGTGCACAGTTAGTTGTTATTAATGAAAAGCAGGTAATTTTATAAAGACAAATTACGTAAAGAATTTACAAGTGTCTGCTTTGGTGAGAAAAATTAATGGAATGGAATGAAATGTAACAATTCTTTGCAACATGCCATTCTAGAAAACTTTAAAAACCACCTGGAGAACCTGGAAAAGTTAGGGAATTTTTTTATTACTTTTGAGTGGGAACCCTGTTACAGTAATGTGTTTCAGAAGGCTGGTGGTGGATATTTTGAACATTTATTGTGATGACTTTGTGTATGCATATTTTGGATATGTTCTTCAGGTAGAAAACCTGTTTCATAATGAGGTACACTAAATAAAATTTGTTTTTTTCTGACTTCTGGATTTTTCTGTATTATTCCCTATGTTATAGGAAAGATACACTGTTTGCCATAAAAAAAAAGCACCCTGAGAAAGTTGTTCGATTCTGACGAAACTCCGCATGCAAGTACCTCAGGGCCGAATATGCAAATGATTA